>JAVJAQ010000601.1:0-255196 GCA_032362365.1 Zygogramma bicolorata
CTTTTCTTTTGCGTTCATAACTCTTGACTCTTAGAATATTCGAGCTTTTTTCAACATTATATTTGATTTTGTTTATTATGTCAACTGCCATTTTCTGAGAATCTTGGATTTTATAAAAATAATCAAAATTTTCAAGTGAAAAACTATTAAATAATTTTTTATGATCTAAAAATGTTTTATGTTTCACTTCATTGCCTTTTTTTCTATTTTCCTTCAAGTTAATATTTAAAATTATTGGTAAATGATCTGTGATTCTGTATTCAAATATAATTGGTTTAAAATTATCAATATTTTCTGTGCTTCTTAAAAAAATATGATCTAAGCATGATTTCTGGTTGTTGAGTATTCGGGTTGGTTTATTTATAAGCGATATGAAACCTTTTTCACTCATGTTATTACAATATTCATGAATTAGTGAATCATTAGAGAGAATATTTAGATTTATATCGCCTATAATGATAACATTTTTTTCTGTGAAAGTAGAGAGAAACTCTTCAAGATTGGAATTGAAAATTTTGGGACATGTAGATGGAGATCTATATAATGCAATGATATTAAATACTGTGGACATAGTCATAAATATTTTTAGATGTATAACTTTCAGTTCTCCAATACTTAAAATGTTGTGAGAAAACTTAAATTTTTTATTCACATATAAAACAACACCGTCATTCTGATTGATATTTCCTTCATTATAAATTATTTCATATTCTTTATTTTTGAAGAGATTCAAATTGGGGATTTTCCAAGTTTCTGAAAAAATTATCAAATCAAAAGATTCATCAAATTGATCAACAAATAACATACATTCATCAAAATTTTTGGAAATACTCCTTATATTATTGTGCAAAATGGTGAATTTATTTGGATCATTGAAACATACATACCTATATTCATCCATATCAGTAACTACCTGGGTACTAATTATACCTGTATCTAAATCTTCAATGTAAGGATCCATAAAAACAAATTAATTTGAATATAAGTTTCGTGAAATAGTCTATACATATAACTTTTGGATATCTGATTCATCACTAATGACAATCGATTTTTCAGAATCTGTTTTTCGAACCAAAACTTTTTGATTTTGCCACCATACAAATTTGAATCCATATCTTCTCAATTCTTTCGATTTCCCAAGTAAATATTTATTTGTACTTGTCAGATCTTCGTTAATATAGATAATTCTAGACGGTCCTGGTAAATCAATGGATTTTGTTGTTAATTTCTCGTTTATTCGATTTTTTCTTTTTGCTGCCTCCATGATACTTTTTTTGATTACTTCATTTCTGAGTGTGATTTTTATTAGGCTCTTATCTGGATTGGTATGGGTAGTTGGAGTTCTTTTTATATGACATATATCGTGATCATCAACTTTTACTTCCAATTTTTGTAAAACTCGTTTTACAATATCTTCATCTTTGGTTTCTTTTTGAATTTCCACTCCTTTTATTTCTATATTGTTCTTCAGTTTTTCTTGTTCATTATTGTTGATATGTTTTTTTATTGAAATTATTTCTTTCTTCAGATTTGCTATTTCCTTTTTCTGTTCTTCAGTTTCTGCTTTCAGCTCTGCTCTTTCTTTTCTCATATCTTTCAGTTGTTGCAGAATTTCATCGTTTCTTGTTCTTATCTCTTCATATTTATTGGAAATGAATTCCATCGATTGTTTAATTTCAGAAACAGCATCAACTAACTGTTTCCAATCTGAATGTTCTGGAAGACCTTCATTTGTGCTGAAATCACAATTTTCACAACTCCATCTTTTTCCATTGGTTTTTTTCATTTCTTTAATGAAAAAATCCAGATCTTTACTCTCCAACTTGGTACATTTCAAATGGAACCATTTTTACACAACTTCTGGCATTGAATTGTAGTTTGGTTGGCCTTAATTGCTAAATGGCATTTGCCACATTTGTATTCGGCTTTTTCTGAAATTTTTGATGATTTAGATTGTCCAGCTTCTCTAATATCTTGAGACGTTATCATGAAATTTTCAATTCTCTTGTGAAAATTGTTGTCTTGTGGGTATTTCAGTGGAAGATACTCGTTTTCTTCATCAGAAGATTGTATAGTTACACTTGATTGTGTATTCGCTTCTTGCCGTTTGCATTTGCTTCTTCTGGTCATGTAGTTCAATTTCGTGAATCACTCTGTTCTAATTTGTTGCACTTTGTTATGATCACCCTATTCAATTTGAAGTTGTATGACGTTGAATGTCAGTTTATATTTCTTCTTGAATTTTGCCTTGCTCAGCACAATACTTTGGGAATTTCTAGTCTAAACAGCAAACAAAGACTAAAAATTTTATAGCACTTTGTTTCGTTATTTGATTTCTTCAATTTCTTTCAAATTTCGATGTTGAAATTTTAGTCAGATTTGACATGCAACTTGAAGTTGATGTGAATCTTACATTTAAACCGATGCGAAGAAAAATCAGAGAAACATAAGTATACGATTTATAAAGTCAAAAACAAACGATTTTTTAATGCCTCGAAAATTCCCATAAATCAAGACGTTATGAAAACCAGTTCATCGTCGATCTACGATATATCGATCCTCAAACGAAAGTAAAAGTAAAATATGAATGAACGAAGGACGTTAGGATTATTTTCCCAAGGGCAGCGTTGTGTATCTTAATAATACACGTTTGCCGCCGACTTGTAAATAACTTGCACATTGCATAGCGATGCACGGAATGCGCAGCCTGCCATTTCATGTTTCCGGCCTACCATTATAGAAACGAGACTATCTGTGGCTATGATCAAGTACGTGCTACGTGCTTTTCGAAAGTTCGTTTGTTTCTCCGGTGCACAGATGTGAAGGAAGAAACCGTCATGTCAGTCGAATCGCAGCATGAGATTTTCTTCTTGCTGCTTTGACTTTGGTGTGATATCATTAATTCAATTTTAAATACAATAATAGGAACAGGCATCCAACGGAATTAAAAAAACATCTATGACTATTGATTGTCACTCTACATAGACTTATTGTACTTTCATGCAAAAAACGAAAGTTAATAGAACTATATTCAGTGGAAAAACTGGTTTCTTATTGCTGGGTAATCGCACGTTGAAAGGTAAGGTCTCGTTAATCCATCGCTCGCACAAGTTTCGACTTCTGAGGGTTGACGTTCGTCAGCTGGTTAACGAAAACGAATAATTTCAGAAAAAAAAGCAATTAGTACATCATTTTTTATTGCACCCGTTTATCGCTGTTATCAAGTTTTGGGCTTCATACAAACAGTGAAAATACTGTATGGAACTCGTGCAGAAAAGGTAGGCACCAAAGTAGTCATTTTCTCTACAGGTGTCGGAAAAATGGTATCGCTGTGAAATTTTGACGTTTTAGACAAAATTTCTTGAAGAAAAAGTCGAGATGTACTTAGTATTAGGAAATAATATATTCTTATAGTTGTTAGTGTTCTACATGAATTATCGAAAACACATTGCTTTTTGCGACAGTCCATAAAACGCACTTTTCTCTTGATTTCTTGGGCAATAATTCTAATGGGGTAGTAGTCACTGCCTCAACCAGCTCTGGAGGAGTGTCTGAGATGGAAATGTCATCATCACTTATCATTTTACGTTCGAGAAGACCAGAAATTAAATTTATAAACGTCAAGGTTGACAATTCAACCTCAATACGTTTCCAGAGTAACCTAAGTAATTTCAATAAGAACTTCAAAGCACCTCTCATTTGTGAATGAAATTAATCGCGATTTATTCAAAATTAATGAATATCTGTCGAATTCTAAACGATCTGCAAAAAAAATAGTGTGTTTTCTATTTTGCTAAGTCTCGGCTTGCGCCTCGACTTAGCCATCTTCACAGTCTTCCACGAATGTTAGGCTTCCCCTTCCTGGTAAACAATGTACTACTGTTTGAAAATCAGGTTTTTCCTATAATCGCTTTTTTCATTTCCAAGAAACATTATATTGTATGATTTTCACTGTGCAGTTTACAAAACCGCTACACGTGTTTTCCTACACAATAGCTCCTTCAGGCGTGTTACGGTACTTTTTCTCTTACTTTTTTCTTTTATCTTCATTGAATTTGATTCATTGGCGTAGAATTAATCGTGTTTCGCCTATACCTATATCAAAGTACAAAAAAAAACAATTTCATGGAAACCATCTCTCAATAACATGAGTGGTATTTGAAACAGTAATAATGACAAATTCTAGTAAGGTTCCGTAGTTCTCTGGGTTTGTAACCTACCACAATCTGAGAGAATAATAATTAATGTTGATCCACCACAAAAAAATTACGTTCAAACAGTAGCTATTAATTAATTATTATTATTATAATAACTATCCACCAATTAATACAATTTTGGGATTCGATTCAGATTAGGTCCTGGAATTGGGAATTAATTGAGGGTGAGAATTTCCCCAGACCCAAACTTGGCTTTGCAAATTGGTAAGGTTTGTTCGGTCATGAGACATTAGAGTAATTTCATATCTGTATATGATTGACCCTAAAGAAAGTATAATTGAATTCGCAGAAGCAAGGGTCTAGACAAAAGAAAATTCAGATTTAGAGTGCTTACTCATTTGCTCAATGACCCCCAGCTGTTTGCCAAAGCATCGTTTTCGAACTCTTCAACTGGACGTATGAAAATTCATTTGACTAAAATTCGGTCTTATGGTTACGGGAGTTTCTAAAAAAAAGGTAGGAGTTATCAACTGTCAGTGGAAAGTTAGTAGTAAATATAACTGAAACCTAAGTGAATATATTATTGAAAACATATCTGAAATAACAGTAATTTTATTCAGTACGTAATCCAATAAATGAATAGAATCTATCTGAACTTTGTTTCTTGCAGTGCTCTCTGAAAATTATTGGTACTCATTATTTTTCGATGTTGCTGAACGAATTATCTTCTTCAATTTCTTAGGAAAAGTGTCCGAGAGAAACTGAATAAGTCCGTCGATGATACGACCATATTCTAAAGTGTATAAATATTCTTTGTCTGCAATCTATTTGTTTTAATTCTCGTGTACTTGTTTCAAAAATTGCACAAGAGAAATTGATTTCTTCGTGATTTAGCGCCTGTCGCGGCATACAGGCAGTGGTGTAACTGTTTAGTATAGACTCTTTTTTTCTTTTTTGTGAATGAAAGGAGCTTCTATGAATGATATATACATATGAACAGAAAGTGTCTGCTGATTTTTCGATGTTAGGTCTTGAAGAAGGTTCGAATTACTTTTTTATCGAGTAAAGAAAAAACAAAACATTCTCTGTACGCCCCACAAATATAATGATCAAGTTCCTGAAAATATTTTGAATCTTTACTAAAACTGAGAAAAGTTGTCGAAAATCTGCAAGAATTCATCAGAAAAACTACTCGTGGAGAGAATTGAACAGAACCCGTCCAATATATTGCGTTTGTCTTTGTAATATGTGCGACAACATGAAGCAGATAAATAGTCGATCGAAACAATGGCCTTTTGAATTTTCCTTTCATTCCAGCGAATATTTTTTCATCGTGTTTATTTCTGCAATGATATTCACAAGAAGTGTTTGTGGGTATTGTTTCGTACCTACCTGTTAATGACTGCGGCTCCATTATTGATGGTTTGGCCTTGAAAATACCTTACCTAGAACTACAGAACGGAAACATTAAAGAGTGGCTGTTATTGTATTGGTCTCGAGGAAAAATATCCAAAGCTTAATGACAAAATAATGGATCTAATGGAGACACTGGGTCAACCACCGTTGAAAGTGAAATCCTCATCAGAATGTCTACGAATTTTCTAGAATATAAAAAAATTCACGGATTTGGCCGAATATTTCCCTCATATATAAAATGTCCCATAAGAGCAATGCAATTATCGAAAACTTACAGCGGTAATTGCATTGTATCAAGTCACCATAACTACACATTTGAAACCGTATCGCTAGACGTCAGTAAACAACACAAATAAATGTCAGATAGACTTCAAAAATAGAAAAACATTTCGCGTTTTGGTGAGTGCTTCATACAATCTATAGAGAAAAGTATAAATGAACAAAAAATAACATTTCCTTGAGAATTTCTTTATTCGTGGAATATTCCAGTGAATTGCATTCGTGCATAAAAATGACCAGATAATTTTGCATTCAAGCGTGATATCTTTTACAAATTGCATTCGTTTATTTTCATATTTTGTAAAAGAACCCTCGTCCTTCGGACTCGGGCACTTTTGCCAAAATATGAAAATAAACTTGCAATTTTTAGATATCACGCTTTCTAACCGATAATTGATGAAAATTAATGATAACATTAATAAAAAAAATCGTCATCATTTGATTGTGTTATTTTCATAAGACCGTTCACAAAACTGCTACAAATCTTTCACTATATGATAGCTTCTTTAGGCATGTAAAAACTGCATGAAGACACTTAGTAGTGATACCTTTCTCAGGCAGAAGTTTCAGGAAAATCCTCGTTTGGCTAACCTCCGTGTCATTAGAGAAACAAACAATAGCAGCTTATTCGAAAATAACGTTGATTGATTGAAGCTAAAGAACCAATCTTTCACTTGGAATTAGAATGAAGTTTATTAGTCAGGAGATACTTTCAATATATCTGGTTGATAAGTGAATCGAAGAGATAATACATAGTGGTAGTAGGAGTGGTTTTTATAAATCTGTTACAGCAGTCCCAGTAGAAAATTTCGAATTCTTCTGTTTCTTCAATGATTTGTATATACTTCGCAGCTATGAAGTCATTGACGGAATTATTGTTCCTACGTCTGATATTATAATCCCAGGAAGTTTCACGACGGTCAACTTCGACCTCAAATTTCACTAACTCTTTTTTCATTGATACATGGAATTCGAAGTGGGAGTATAGCTGACTGGTTAATTACATAAAGCGAATGTGATCTGGAATTCCACTTGTCGGTTTCCATTCAAACTTTGCCATACTTTGGCTATGAGTACAGACAATTAAAATGAATTGATTTTATGGAAAATATTGATATAGATTGAAAGGTACTCTGAAAAAACCGTATCAAGCTCCAACTGAACAATGGTTCCGAGGTTCCGATTCCTTTATACCATTTTTTTAATTTCTAAAGAGCAACGATTTCATTTGTTTTCGAAATTTGACTTCTTTAGCCTGTTATCATTTCATCATTCTGTGACACTAATAATAGTATATTATTCAACGAGCGTGCTCGTGGCCGTAAAGTTCACCTCGTGAATAATAGCCATTATTCGCGAGTAGAATACTATACTTTGTCCACGACTCATGAATAATATTTTCTGAAATCATCACAATTTTTATCTCTATACTTGAGTAACCTGAAATTTGATTAATTAATCGACAACAAATTCAACTACCTATTTATTAAAATTGATAGTAATATTTGTATTATTACAATGTTCAGAATTTAGTGATGGCACTAAGTCTGAACTTATATTTATATTTTTGTTATTCAAAAAAGAGCTTGTCGATATGGTTTCATTTTGCTTGTATGGATTCTGTATCGTGTTGGAGATTTTCTCGGCTGTTTCCATTTTATTTCTCATGGAATCATCAACGTAGCCTTCTGCTACCGTCGTGGATTTCCATCCACCATGCCTTTTCAAAGCTGTTATATCCCAACCCGCATCAACAAGTATAGTCGCAGATGATCTTCGGAAACTGTGACCAGAGTATTTTCCTGGATCGGGTAATTGCAAATATGTAGCTATTTGTTTTCCCATTTTCGTAAACTTGTTAATACCTACTCTTTGCGAAGTACATGTGCCATTTTGATAGTTCAAAAAGAATACATCAGACTTAACATGAGGTGGACGAAGGCTGATATACTTTTTGCAAATTTGGTAAAATTCATCGGTGATTGTGAATTTGCGAGTAATTTTTGTTTTGGTATTTGGAACTTTCACTAAAAAAGCTGATCAAAGATCTTGTAAATCACTAAGTTTCAATTTATACATTTCGTTTGCCCGACAGGCACCCATTACTCTCATTATCATTGCCACCTTGAACAAATATTTATTGTCAAATTACAAAATATATGAAGAATTGTTTTTCTTACCTTTGTTGCAAGATATTTATCGTCAGATGACTTTGTTAGGAAATCTTTTATATTTTCTGGAGAAAACGTATTGGCTTTTTTAGGCGAGAAGTTTTCAGATTTTCTCTTCAACAATGTTCGCAATTTGCTATAACTCTCAATGTTAATACCATGATTCAAGCTGATTGTGCTTCTCAGCATTGAGAAGGTTATAATGTTGATGGCTTGTACTTTGTGGATAACTCTGTGAAATATACCAACAAGACGGATTCTGAGAAAGACTCGATTTTCCTGGCAATTCTCCATTGTACAAAAGATTCATACGCAGATAAATACATTTTTCTTGATCTTTTGGGTAATAAGTTTAACGATGCAATTTTTGCCGCTTCTTGTATTTTTGGAGGTGTACAAGACATTGCTTCATTTTCACTAACTGTATCCATGTTATGACTTTGATACTTTGCTGCTGAAACAAGTCAAACCAACAATTTGTTTGACGTTTCAAATTAAATTCGATCTGACTTGACGTTTCATAGCACGCTCTATTTTTATCGTGTTTGTCTGTGCGTTATACACACACAAAATCGAACTGCTAGTCGGAAAATTTCCTATCACAATTGTCAATTTGATGGTAGTGAATAATGATTTCATAAATCACTAGTGATTTATGGATATCGTAATTCTTGAAGAAACACATGCATTATGAATATTTTATACAATAGTCGTGGACAAAGAATATTAGCGGTCCCCTGCCCCGAAATGCTTTGCATTCCGGATGATTCTCAAACAACTGAAGTAAAAATAACTGTTCATGAGGACTCAACATTCTAATAGGATAAGTTCCACTTCATGCGATTATCATCTGTGAATTATATGATGGTTCAATCTCTCTCAGATGTCATATTTCCGTAGTGAATTCTCGAATCTCATAAATAATTGATAACTTCTTCAAATACTTCCACCAGATATTCACCTCATCGATCTTCGACTGATTGTCTAGCAGAAGTCTATAATTTTTTCTGTTGAATTCCGATAACGTTTGATTGTTTCCGTTCGTGAGCGACAGTAGTGCCTAATCGACCGTGGAGGTGTTGAAGGGGGAGATTGAAGCAAATTCATTTTTCGGTTGGGTGAGAAGCATCGGAACTTTTGCTATTATGTTTGTACTGAAATAACTCGAAAGTTCGCTGGCATGATGGTTCAAGATAAGATTTATAGAACATTGTTATCCCCAAACAATGACGTAGGAGTGATTTTTTCTTCTGAATAAGGTAGAAACGAAAAGCGATAATACCAGTTTTTTATTCCCGTAGGTCCTTGAGTTTTTGGTGCCTTTTTGATCACTGTTGTTATCATCGTTTTGGTGATGAATACTAATATTTTCATTGATTGAAAAAAAAATCTGTTTGTTCAGTATGATCGATCGTGTCAAGATGAATAAAAAACCCTGGTGTGTTGACTTATACCTGATAGATTGTAAGCAAATTATCTCGACTTTTCGCTATTTTGATTTTGATCAATTTTAACTGAAGAGATGCCTTCTAGAGTTTGCCAGCAGAGGCGCACATTACGTGATATGCCATGATATCCGTCTGCTCGACGGCCATTCGATTATTTATAGATTTATAGGTTATGTTTATTTCATGGTCTCATGTTTTGCATGCAATATTTTGCTTTCCGCGAAATGCTAGAAATTATGAAGTCATCACATTTTGATTGATTATTAGGTATTCTTTTTGCTTTCAATTTGATGAAAAATAAATCAAAAACTCAGTGATTTTGATGTGATTTTAAATCTTCAGAAGCAATAGTTGTGGGTGAAACTGAAAGTATTGATATCTTATCTTTCTACTTTCTGAGGAACCAAAGATAGGTAAGTACTTTTTTCTTCATAGTGTTGAAAAAATTGCAATTTTAATGTGATTACGAGCCGATGATATGAGGGATAAGTAATACCTACACGTTACACGAGCGTTTTATTTTGAGCTTTGTGAATCGGTTCATAATAAATCTAACTATCACTATAAAATCAAACAAATACAAGAACAGAAACGATAAACACTTAAAAAGAATATAAACAAGAAAAACGTGAAAAGCAACAAGAACTAGGTAAAAGATTTTGAATATTAAAGGAACTTTCGAATGCATTCAAATTCAAATCGAGCCGTCAAACATTTCAAAAAAATTAATAGCTTTCTATTAGACGAACTCGACCTTACGTATTTTGTATACTGATAATTCTATCGGTGAACGAAAGATCCCGCAAGAGTTTATCCAATGAGACCGCCGGTATCGAAAATCATTCGTAAGCTGCCGCCTCAATGAAAATGTACCCTTAGAAAATCGCATTTGTATCATCACCTCAACACCACCTACCGTCAAAAAATGTAAGTTTACTCTTCGATTTCTCAGGTCGAGAGGAATTGGCTAAACAAAAGCATATAGGTCAATGCACCAGGGTTTTTATTCATCTTGGATCGTGTTTACCATCGATTCCGCCCTAAAAAACTGGATATCTCTGAGTATTCTCCTCAAGTATAAAAAAGACAAAAGACAGTCTTCCATTCATGTGCAATCAACATTCCATCTCAATTATTCAGATTCTAGCTGATATTTTTTTAATTTTGCCTCTTTTTCATTTCACGAGGCTCAGATACGACCTTGTCTTGGAATATGGTTTTCATGTGTGGAGTTCGGCACCAAAACATTTATTGAGGCTTCTCGATTCTATTCAGAGAAAGCAAAGCAAATCTGTCTTGTTCGTGATTTTTCGCTCACAGACTCGCTCACTTCATTGAAACATCATAGAAGGGAATAAATCGAGTATAGAATTCACACCCCTTCGTTGTGAATTTGGAGATCTGTCGAACCGCTCTTGCTCAGGGATCTTTTTTTAATAGAACAGCTGAGCTTTGGAACTCATTGCCGAAAGAGGTCTTTCCTGAGGCTTGAAAACTTAATAGTGAATGTTAATTCGTATTTCCTGTCCTTCGAACATCACAGGGCTTCCCTTTCGTGTGATTCTGCATATAAAAAAATATAGCAATTTGTCATAATAACACATATTAAAGCCTGAATAATGAATTCCATTAAATGAGCCACAATGGCCCAAATACATTTCAAATATTTAAAGTATTAATGTAGTATGAGTTTATGATAGATCATTGGTCTCCACTTCAAACTCATCAAATATGATGCACATGCAGAATAATTGAAATATTTGATATTTCGGAATGAAATTGATAGAAGAGTTGTAAGGGATGCAGTTAATGACGGTTCTCTATGCTCATGAATTCCTACTTTATAGATACAACTAGCAAAAAACTCTGCTATCGGGACCAAAGCCTGTGAGATTTTTCGTGGAAACATTTTTCAAGTGATTCCTGATAAGCTTTTTTACACAAGATATGTCTACTAAAAATAATTTCTGACAATAAAAAAGAATTGATTTATTTTATTTCTTATCTTTCTCGAAGGTAAATTTTCAAAATATTGTTTTTTTCCTGGAAATTTATGAAAATGCCCGAGTTGAAAGATGTTCAATATTCATTTTTCGCCGAAAAACTTTCCGCAGTCGCAAGTTTTTTAATTTCTATTTGTTAAATTAAATTCGAATTTAAAGGGTCAAGTTAAAAAAAGAATTTCTAGAGATGTGTGAATTTTTATCTCGATCAGTTAATGGTAATATTTTTTGACCAGATATTGGTTGTTGGCTTCGTATTTTCTAAATTATCGGAAATCGAATCAGGTTTTGTCGGAATCGATCGATGTTGCAAGATTTTGAAATCTATAAAATAATTGTTAGTGACTTTAGACAGTTAGAATTCGATGAAGAGATATGATAATGAAATTTAAACACTTCTAATCAAAGTATTCCCTATTTGAATATTCTGGAAAAACCCACATCTCATGGCCAGCAAAGCCAAACTGCAGAGTCACCTATCAATTTTATCTATCAACGAAAAAGTTATATGATTTGGAATATTTCTGTGACTGTATATCTTATGTGCAACTTTCGTATTGCAATAGCAATGATTATAATTTTTTTGTAACTATTTTTTTCATCCATCTTTCACTATCCCATGAAAAAAAATACATCAGTCCTTCATGCGTCGGTCTCCCCCAGAGCAGGTTGCATCTGAGGTGCACCGTCCAGGACAATGGACCTGGTGTATTCACCCTGAGTGTGCCGTGCATGACAAGAAGCACTTAGGATAGGTCGGGAAACCGCACGTGAGGGAAATTATTGAATTGACACCCCTCCCTCTCTTGACGCAAATCGCAAACTCAATACTAGGAAATGCAGCGTCTTCAAGGTTCTCCAGGTGTCGATATCATCTATGGAAGTCAAACAAACAAATCATTGTTATGCGTGAACGTACCAAGTGGGATTTGAGAACATTTCAGTCTGGGTGTGCTAGAGAGCCGACCACTGGCGATTGAACTCTTGCAAATATAATCATTGTCTATGTTCTTCTTTTGTTTTTTTTTGCACTCGTGTATATGGTGATTTGTGTTGAATCTGAAACACAAAATTCATTTCATATTCACTCAAGGTAGATTATGGAATCTATCAATCCTATAGAACGAAATATTTGGTTATTAGTGGCATTGTTTATAGATAAGATATATAGTTAAACAACCATATGGAAATATCATTTGAAGGGATGGATACTACGAGTAGATGGAACTACTGAATTCGTTTCCAAGTCATGCCTTCTCTTTCCTTTTTCTCACTGACGTCGTAGCTTGAATTCCATATCTTCTTGATTACTCATACATAATGCCAGAAGATGGCAATCAATTCAGAAAGAAATTACTTGTCAATGCCGTAGATCATTTATATTTTGAAAATGATTTCAATACCTGAACTATCATTTCCTTCCTGAACTTATATCGTCAAATCTATTTTGGCGCCTCATTATCTTGCTTCCACCATTTCATTAAAACTGACAGACAGAACTCTGCACCTATTTCCCCTTGAGAGAAGGAGATTTTTTCGTGCAATTCTCAAGTGAACGGAAATATCGATATTATACTGTAGATGGTGTAACAAAAACGCTCCAAATCCTTTCGAGACAGGCATTGACCAACATTATCTTCATGAACAATGCTAGTGGCAATCATGCTCAAACGTCATCATCGTGACCTGTCAATTTAAGGTTCATATAAACCCATAAGAAAATTAACGGCAAGTTCAAATATTCCGAAAAAAATCAGAGTTATGTGAGCGTTCAAATATAATGATTCTTGAGATTTTGGAGAAAATCTGTCGAACAGTTTTTGGGGAAAAAAATTAAAAGGTCATTTTTAGGGTATTTTTCAAGTTTTCTCAATAACTATCCGACAGTTTTTATTCAGACTATCAAGGTACTTCAATGTTTGGAAAAGAGACAATCATAATTTTTTTCGGAATTTTTGAACTTACAGTTTGTCTACAATTTCTAAAAAATCAGAAAAACTCATTATAAAATCAACTTGAATCGAGAATGATTGCTTCTCAAAATAAAATTTGTAAGAATGAACATCGAGGAACAATTCATACCAGTTTTCGAATCTGAATTTGCATTATTTCTATTTTTAAGAACGATTTCAAAATACTTCGTCATGAAATCTCCTCGAACGCTCTGTATCATCGAAATTGGCCTGGCAGGTGCTGCCTCTGCTGAATAGGAATGAAAAGACAATGTGAAGTTCGGTGTCAATCCAGAAGGTATCGCATAATCTGTTATTTACTGTACAACGTTGCCAATAGTTCTAAACAGAGATAACCGATGTATGTTATTTCTATTCCTGGAAAGAAAAGATAGGTTGTTCGGATGTTGCGATTTTTGTCCAGATCAGTTGTTATACAGTGTGGCCAGGATGAGAATAAACAGAATGAGGATCTCGGCAACGGCAAGAGATACGGATTCCGTTATATGAGAGAAAGTTGTGCATTCGAGGAAATTATTTATATTTTTCAGTTAGGTATATCAAGAAAGTGAAAATTCCAAAATTCCTTTGGTAATAATAATTATTAGTAATTAAAAAAACAGAAATTGCTTTTCCATAACAGTCTTTGATTATGTTCAACATGTTCCTTTAGAACTTGACAGATTTTATATTTATTTTATATTATGTAATTTCCGAAAATTTACATATTTTCACAACCTTATTGAATTGAAATTCATAATTAGATTATACTAAATGGAAAAAATGAAGAATGAATGGATGAAAAAAACTATAATAATAATACATGAAAATAGGAAATATTTTTTATTTCAGTGAAAATGTAAGCTGATCACAAAATCTATGTATAATAAAACATCATCAGATATGATTATTATACAGGGTGGCTCACGACTAGCGCGATGGAGATTTATAGCGAAACGATAAAACTTTTGTCGTCTTTGTATTTTTATGTTGATGAAGGCTACATTTCGGAATTGTTTTGAGGTATACAGAATGTACCAAAAAATTTAGGCATATCGAAGTTATATAAAAGATCTATAAAAAAAGTTATGGGCACCAAATATATTTTTTCAAATAGAACACCCTATATATTTAGTCACTATTGGATATAGTGTATTTTTCTGATTTCAGATATACACACATGTATTATGTTATCTCCAATAGATTTCGAGATATTTGACGTTGAAATTCAGTTTTTATACGGATTCTTTCAGTTATTTAGGACATAGGTAGATGGTCAAGGTAGCTATGAAAATAATTGAAATATATATCTGTTCTCGAATTGATGAATGCTTTAATATGTCAATTATATTCATATTATATTCAAATCTGAATTTCAACATCAAATATCTCGAAATCTGTTGGAGATAACATGATATATGTATACATATTTGATATCAGAAAAATATACTCTATCCAATAGTGACAAAATATATAGGGTGTTCCATTTGAAAAAATAAATTTGGTGCTCATAACTTGATTTTCAACTGTTTTTCTGTTAACAAATATAAAATCTACAAGAAAAATTACATTAGATCATTTTTTGAAAAAACAAATCGAATGATAAATAAACAAGTTAAGGGGGGGGTTCAAAATATATGTGAAGACCCTGTACATATCACATTCAGGTTTTGTGTCTTTTATTCGTATCATAGTCCCTAATCGGCATATTCCTCTCGTGTCTACTATCCACCAACTCCACTGCATAATGATCAACATAAAATTGTTTCAATTTTGCCATCATATTTTTTATGAAGATCGGGTCAAGTCGTATGGTCTCGATATGAAGTCCTTTTGGAGTCCAAATCAACTTCTAGGGATAGTATCACAAAAAAGTTGTTTCCCCAAAAATGACATGTGCCGTCACAACGGAGAAGACTTGGAAGTTTTCAATAGTATAAGTAGTTTATGATTACCTTTTAAGATTCCATCCCCTTCACGACTTTCTCACAATCAAACGAGGCATTGTCTCTCTCTATTCTCTATATAAATATAAAAATCACAAACTCACACAGTACTTCGCAGTACTTCGACAGATGTTGAGATATGGCAACACCACATATATCCGGCAGTGGAACATTGGAAAGTCAGTAGATATTGCAATAGAAAACTGTAATTCTTGGAAATATTGCAGCAGAAAACTTCAATTTTTCTGTCGCGAAGTGTCGAATTGATGTAGTTTTGGTTGCATAGATTGCAGAAGACAAAGCCCGCTAGCGCCATCTTACAGATCAGAAACGAGAAATTTGTCACTTTATATGAACCTTAAAATCAAAATTGTATATATGCTATAAACTAATTGTTCGTTTAAGGACACTAAGCTTCATGACTTCTAAAGTACCATGAAAATAATTTTCAGTATATGTTTTCTTGAATATATGTATTAAGAGAAATGATCTTATACTCAGACTATGAATATATAATATGTACTGAAACATTAAAATATTCCTTTCGATAACTAAAACAATTCTTGGTATTATCATTGAAACCAAGAAATGTACGTACAAAGCATGACAGGAATACATTTGAAATTGTTATCATTACAATTAGCTACTCATTCTTGAAATCTATCATCGTAATAATGAAGATTTCCAGAATTTAAATTTCAAGAAATTAACTGTGAATCTCGAGTGGGTAAGGGCATCGACGTAGTGCTCAAACTTTGAACTCGTGCGAAATTACCATCATATCAATTGAAGAACTGGTTCTTCTTTCGTCGAATGAAATCAGGGGCGAAAGTGCCATTGGAATCACCCGTTAACTGAAAACGAAAAAATCAAACGTATTGGAATTAACGTTATGGAAAGTACATATTCAATTGGAGTTTTTTGTGGGATTCAAATCCTTGGTTTTTCTGAAAAACTGAATCGTCCAGTGAATATCGATTTTCAATGGATTTCTTTCGTGGTTTCCACTCCTGGAGAGCAACAGTGGATCATATTGTAACGTTTCAAATAATAAATGCAGTTAATTGAACAAAATGCAATTCTGCTCAGATGGCTATCGACTCTCTGAGTCCTCAACTGTTAACTGCTCTGATTGGTGGATGGATATCTCTGTGTATATCTACCTCATGGAATGTATTATGACGTTCAAACGAAAGTTTAGAAGAAATAATTGCTCACGATTATGTTCTACCAGTTAAGAGTGCTGGGTATTCAGAGATGTAAGTCATCTTCAATGTATGCAAATTCGATGGTAGTAACAAACAAATTCAACATTTTCAGTTGAAATTGTGAAATTACTTCGATAACAAAAGAATTGAAATACAGTCACAATTTATCAATTTCATGAACAGACTTTTCTGGGTAAAATCAATTTAATCACAGAACATGTGCGGAGATTAACCTTTGGAAAGAATACACCGCCAACAGGTTGCCTTTCCATTAAACCATAAACCTCTTTATTCTTATACTCGAGCTAGTTGTATCTGCTGATAGAAAATGAGTGGAATCAATAAATTCAACATCGGTTATTAACTCGAAACTGATTCAAGATCAGTACTAGTGTACAAATGTGTAAATGTTTTTATTTTATCTTCGACCGCTGCTACAGTATAACTTCAACAATCTTAGCTTTATTATTACATACACTCCACCGATTATACTTTTTTCTTTGAGGTGTGTTATCTTATTTATTAGACTCTTCACATGCATAATTTTCAAATCTAAACAAAGTCAACTTGAGTGTGAGTGATCTTGTTTCGTCTCAACAGAATTCGAAGATGCAGTTATAGTTAATCAACATTCAACCCCTTTTTCTTTATTTTCAGGTAAGACCACAAGAATATCAACTCAATAAGTCAATCCAGATTAATTACCTTGAAACAAGCAACAACCTGAAGTTACCGGTGTAATGTATCTCGTTTCGTAAGTAGTTTATTGGAATTTATTTAGAGAGTATTACTGTCCACCATGGTGTTTGTACTCCAATGGAATTAAGTACAAAATAGACTGAAAAAATTAATTACTCAACGGTGAAGGTGAGCACAGGGTACGGTTGATCACAATGTTACTACTCGAATGGCTAAAACACGTTCACTGTTGTCAGAGAATTTAATAGGTACGATAATATCATTCATGATTTAACTTTTCTTGCTCAATTTTTCTACCAAATACACTTTTCCACTATGTATACCGAATTTTTCAAAAAAGTCTTGCAGGTCTCTTCACCGGTCTGGCACTGGTCGGGTAAAATCCAATACTCTTCGTGGTTATTAGCCAGGGGAGTAGTTGTTTTCTCTCAAGTGCGATCCAAAACCTACTGTGTATGTAATTTGAGGCTGGCCTGAACGAATCGTTCAACAAATGACTTGATTTAACGCCAGTATTCAAGTATGCCCATCTACTATGTCGAATGTTTTTACATTTTCCTCGCAGGAGAAATGGACGAATTCGGTTTGCTTTTGGAATACCTCGTTCATGGGTAGATGGCGCAATGACTTCGTGTTGTTCGCATCAGCTTTGGTCGCGGCTTGATACTATGATGAAAGTTTTTGATTTTCAATTATGGGAAGTCATCGATTCCAAATCAACATCTAAATATGTTGATGATGGCACTGCCTTGTACTGACGAGTGGCCAAATAGCCCGAAACCGGTCTGCAAGTTTGTTCGTCCCAATAACTGCAAATCAATTTCTTCATTTGTATCGCCAAAAGGAGATGCAGGATTTTCTTCTGTGAAGAAACCTGCACTGGCACTTGTCGGATATAATGCAATGCCCTTCGTGGTATCAGCCAGGGGAGTAGTTGTTTTATGACAGGTCAGTCAAAAACTACTATATATAGGTAGTTTGAGACTGGCCTGAACGAATTGTTCAGACGATGAATATTTCTGAATATCATTATATCAATCCATGAGGCAAAAACTTTTTTAAGAATGCTTGCAAAGTTGTGATGCAAAGTGAAGAGAGCATTTGATACCGCACAATATTGCTCTACAGGGTTAACACCATAGCCTCGAGGTAATAAATCTAGAAGAATTACTGATTGGAAAATGGCGTTTTCATGATGTTAGTTGAGAATATGAGAAATTATGACCATATATTCAAGAAATTGGATGCATCTATTGAAAATGGAGTAATATTTTCGATCTCAATACGGATTGCAAATCAACATCTGAATATGACAGTTAGAGAACAGAATTATTTTGACTTATCACGATGAGTACAGATTAAATTCCTCCAATATAAAAATATCTTACGGAAATATATAGATATTGCAGATTTAACGGAATAGACAATTGGTCGTAATTCTTAAGGGAACGTTGGTTGTCAATACCAATAAAGTTGATATCGGCAACCAATAATATCTTACTGTGAACTTCTATAAATTTCTGTCAACTTTGATCTGGGCTAATTAACATAATTCTCTATCGTATGAGGTATACTTTTCCATATTTGGAGTTGACGTCCAAAACTCAAAACGCTCCCACTCAATTGACGTATGTTTCGAATAGGATTCGAAGAACTCGAAATTTGTCCAAGTTGACTATTTCTCACCTTTTGACGTGGAATTCCATATAGAGTGACTGGATTGACTGGATTTGATCTCGTAATTTTTTTCCCATCTATTTGCAGTTTGTCAACTATTGTAACTCGAAATTTGTCCAAGTTGACTATTTCTCACCTTTTGACGTGAAATTCCATATAGAGTGACTGGATTGACTGGATTTGATCTCGTAATTTTTTTCCCATCTATTTGCAGTTTGTCAACTATTGTAGTAGTCAGAGTCAAAATTTGATATCTAACATATCAGCTGCCTCTATTTAGGAATATAATAACCAGTCTCTTGATTTCGAACATTCGAGTGGAGGTGAAAGTTTTTTGAGGTATTTTTTGTTATATATTCACTCTGTTCAGCATGAAACAAAAAAGAAAACAAGTTTGTCAAGATGTTGAAAGTCTTGAAATTATACCATTCTAATTCGAAATTATTCAAATATTCGGTAGACACCCCGAAAAAATTACAAACTATTATTCAATGAAAAACTGAGGGCAAAACATTTTTCGGTGGTTTCAATGCCTCAACATGTTTTTGAGACACGGGTTATGATACCAAAGAAATGGAATATATAACCAATTGTTCCGTTGAAATCTAATATTCAATATTTGAATTATTTCCTTGTGGATTTTAAATACACAATGAATATAACAACTTGTGTAATCATAAAGAAATCATCATAAACTTGTTATTTCAAAAGACAAAACTGTCTTGGATGCTTGGATGCTTGGAATTCAAAACAGTGTATTGTTTAACGATTTTACTTTTTACCAAGATCAAGATTTTCAGTATTATTGTCACCTCAAAATATCAATTGTTTTTGGAATAATTAAAAATTACTTCTATCATTTTTAAGGATATCTCTTCGAGCGTTCACCTGCCGTTAAAGAGCAGATTTCTGTTCCAATAACCTCATTTCATTTTCTCGTTATTATTTTTACGCTTACTTTAAATTTCCAGTGATTTCTAATGGCAAGGATGTTTGTTGTTGTCTAGATACGCGCTCTTGAATCTGATCGAGATGAGAGTTTACTATGTTTCTGGTTTTGTTGCTTTTGACGCTGAGGGGTTATGCTTGTGTGGTTCGGAATTGTTAGTTGTAGCTAAGATGTCTAGAAGAATAGTGCTGGGACTGATGCGATATTGTTTAGAATTTTATGGCGAAACTTTTCTGTCATTAGTGTCATTTTTACGTATCGTGGTGTGTTTCTCAATTTCATCGCTAGTTGACGCTAATTGGAAGTGCATAGTCAACCGATCGATCGACAAACTATATTCTTTGATTCGAGCAGTCAACAAAATGAGCAAAATCTAATGTCATACTCATGAAAAACAAAATCGAATGAAAGGAACACAATTATAGGGAATTTGGCCAGTATTCTAAACGAATAATATAGGTTGTTGATCAGTCAGCGTCCAAAAGTAAAAGTATAGCCAGCCGTCAGTCAGGTCGGCCGTTTATACATTTCCTAGGAAATTTGTAACTCTTTTCGTTGCACACGCCATCTGAACTGATTTGACGTATTAAATAATGAACACGAAATGAATATTTGCGAGAAAATTTTATCTTTCAAGTAGGCATTATAGCACATGCAGACAAACTACATGAAGCTCTCAACCAAAGTAATCATTTCCATTCTTTCTGAATGTCATACGCCTATATATGATATGTCAATCATTAGTAATAAATCTTTGTTATGTATCATGAGGATCGCTAGAAATAAGCGATGAAAGGAAAACTCAATGACGTGTAAGCGGGATTTAAAAAAATAGACCTGAACTGTCCCTGAGCGAGAAAGACCGACCTCAAAACGAGTTATGATGCTGATGAATTGGCTGATAAATTGGTGTAGAGTCGTAGATTTTGAAGAAGAAAAAAAATTCAATATATTTTCTGTCCGTTGGGTAGTGAGATGGTGTGTAATATCGTGTTAGGGTTGGAGTGTTTATTTATGACTACGTTTGGTGGACGTTAGTGGGGATCTAACCACTTCCTACACAATTTTTGTTCATGATTTTTTATATGGGTTGTGTATTTTGAAATGATTAATACAATATGATGATTCATTATGAGGATTCTGTATAGAAGGAACTCCGCCTTTCAAAATTAGTGGTCAACGATGTTTTTATAGGACATTGAAAACAAATGAGCGCGTCCTGAAATCTAAGAAATCAAAAAGGAACCGGCGACTCCACCAAACATTATATTATAACTCTTGAGTGACTGTTTATATTCTTCATTTATTATGTTATTGATCATCACTGTGTCATTGATAAAATTCATGTACAACATCTTTCAGAATTCCGATCATATACCATTCAACGATTTCATTTTATGAAATATTACTCGTTTATCACGTATGCAGGTGTAAATCGAACAAATTCCAAAATATCACCCGAAATTCACATTTATATCACGGAAACCTTGAACACCTTGTCGCAATACCTTGACCTGAACTGAGTAGAGTGGGCATCCTGTTTCAATGACGAATTTTTGGCGCTCACTCACATATATGCATTTTTATAAAAAATGTCACCTTCACTCGTTTCAACATGATACATTCCACATAATTGTGCATTGTTCCTGTGAAGTTTTGTAATTCCACATTGATTAGGGAAGGCGAATGAGCGACCGGAGCAAAGGACAGCTTCTCATGATAAGAAACAGTATATTACTAGTTCAGTTGTTGAGTTTGGTAGATAACAGTTTCTGGGTCAGTCAAATCACTTCTTGATAAGAGATTTTTCATTATGAAACATCAAGTCAAGTTGATCCATTCTGGAATGGACAAAAAAGTCACCTGGATTTTTTTTAAGAAGCATATCATCACAAAAGTTAACTTCATTCTCTGTTTTTTGAATAATAGTTTCATTGTATCCATACACTAGGCTTATGGGCTAACATCTTCCAGAAAATAACAATTTTCCTGGCAGATACTACGAGGTGTATCTGAGAAATACTAGTACAGGAATCCCAACAATTTACTGATGGTTTCTTCAGTTCTCCTGGAATTTTGCCAGGGGGTAGTTGTCACCTAATGGATGTTAACCCATCTACCTACTGTGTAGGTGAAATATAGCTGCAATTTGAATGTATCGATCAAATTTCTAAATTCATGTTCATTTCTACTTTGCCAATTGTGCTCATTCCATGAAGAATTTATTCATTTGTACAGTTTTCAGATGATATTTTGTTCAATATTTCATTTCAACTATTACCCTATATTTCTTCGATTATATCATTTTTTCGATAATTCATAACTCGAGTGTTGGTGAAGGTTTCAGGTTCATTGTACCTTCTATGGATTTTTTATTCATTTTGTATTCTCCCTTTTAACATTGCCCCAGAAGAACAGCATTCTACGGGCATAGTACAGCTAAATTTGTTCAATGCCGAAGTGCTCAAGGAGGATATAGTGATTTTTCGGTACTACATTCAGGAACATAACGAACCAGAAAAACTTGCAGTTTCACTGGGTCTGTTGCCCTAAAATTGGTTGTTGGTCGTTTCACTCAACCAGTTGACGAACGTCAACCCTCAGAAGTAGCAACTTGTGCGAGCAATGGATCAACGAGGTCCTACCTTTTAACGTGCGATTAGCCAGCACGGTCGCTTGAAAGGCGAATATGCTAACCTCTACACAACCGAGAACCACTATTCTATACAAATAAACAACCCATGTCATCTGAATATATTCAATGTGTTGAAACTTGGGAAGCAAATATTGACCCATTATGGCGAATATTTCGCTCAAATATAAAATGACCCATAAGAGCATGCAATTATTGAAAACTTACAGCGGTAATTGCATTGAATCGAAAACTTACAGCGGTAATTGCATTGTATCAAGTCACCACAACAACGCATTTGAAACCATATCGCTAGACGTCAGTAAACAACTCAAATAAATGTCAGATAGACTCCAAAAATAAAAAAAACATTTCTCGTTTTGGTGAGTGCTCCATGCAATCTACAGAGAAAAGTACAAATGAACAAAAAATAAAATTTTTTTATTCGTGAAATATCCCAATGAATTACATTCGTGCATAAAAATTACCAGATAATTTTGCATTCAAGCGTGATATCTTATACAAATTGCATTCGGTTATTTTCATATTTTGTAAAAGAGCCCTTGTCCTTCGGACTCGGGCACTTTCGCCAAAATATGAAAATAAACTTGCAATTTTTAGATATCACGCTTTCTTGAAAAATTATCGGTAATTTTTATGCACTCGTGCAATTATAACCGATAAGTGTTGAAATAGCCCTCTTACCTTCAAGCCAAGGGGAGGGGGAGGATTATGTGCTCCATGTAAGTGAAAAATCTCAATGAAACTCTGACTGAGACTTGATCCTGAATGGGGATATGAAACATTTTTTATCTTGTTAGATATGTTAATTTTAAAAAATATTCGATGCGTGGGCAATCATCACATGTGAGGTTTTCTTGTCGCGCTTCTACGTCACATCGGCTAATATAAATGATAATAATAACATAAATTATTCATCGGGTATTAATTATACGCATAATAACAATGATTAAAATAATGAAATGTGTCTCGACATTATGGTAAGTAAACTTTAATAACCTCTCACATGCACCTGACTTCCGTTACTGTAATGAAGATCGAATTCAGATAAAATGAATATAATTCAAGTCCAACGACTTTTTTATCTTCAATTGTTTTCATCATGCAGAGCGGTTTTTGCAACTTCCAATTAACCAAAAGCGCTTGCAGGGTGAGCTCTCTTTCGTAAGGCCACCGTAAGGGTAATTTGCATTTTGAGTTTCGCAGAGCGTGTAATTAAGAACTGAATCATTCAGGAGGATTTATTGTTTATTCAGTATGCATAGTAAAAAGAATAACTTTTTCTTCACACAAAAATATATAACGTGACTGATATTTCTATACTTTTTGGTTTAAATTCCGTCATGTTTTGCGAGGAGTGTTGCAAATATTATCAACATTTGGATTACTTATTGAAATATAAACAGCATTTTTGACAATAAAAAAATGGACCTGCCTCTGGTGACGAGCGGTGAATCCTGTACTTGAGAAAGTGGCTACTAAAACGGTGACGTGCCATTTTTGGGGTCTGATAAATTTCATAACAATCTCTTATCAAATGCTGATAGTCATTGAAAAAAATAAAAAATAATGAGAAGGCATTTGAGTACTTATCAGAAGAATATGATCTGGAAGTATACAAAGGTTGAAGAGTATGAATATCCCGAAAGTTTGGTTGATCAAATTGTTACGAAAGTAGCCAGTCAGAAGCCAGGCTTATTTGCCCAGTTCATATAATATTGTTCGTGACTTTCTCTAGCACATAGAAGCAAACGATTCGATCTAATATTGTGGATTTCGTAGATGATTATGAACGTGCCTGTAAATTTGAGCCAATGAAATGTTTAGCTATGGCAACGATCTTCTTGCACTGGAAATTTTCCTACCTAGCTGCGAAATTTTCAAGTGGAAATTCACTTGATGCGAAACGTCATTGTAATTCTCTAACAACTTTGTCAATGGAATTTTTCAAAGATGTATTTCTGAAAACAAGTGATTTCATCTAGAGATTAATGAACCAGGTTGCATCAAAAATTTGTTTCGAGATGAAATGATTTTTGGGGTTGGATTTGAGCTGTATGTCAGAATTCGATAAACCATATTACGCCAGCGAAATAGCTCAGTGGTGGAAATTTTAGCTATAAAACCCACCATTACAGATTCAAATAAATAAAGGTCATTTTTATCGATCACTTTTCTCTTTCTCGAACTATTTTCATTTGATTAATTGAAATTAGATGATTTCACAGCAGTTTATAAGTACATAACGTTATGAATTTCAGTGTCAAATAGTTCTGACATGAAATTTGCCTACCGAATCTTCACGAGCTTGAATAAATCACACAAACTTTTTCTCAGTTGCGAATTTTTTCAGAAAATGTTCGCAACTCGAGAAAATTCCGGAAATTATTCATGCCTAGGAAGATTACTAATGAAAAAATCAATAATCGTGTGATATATTCAGAGACTGAGAAACTGATACGAAATTATAAACATTTTCATCATATAAATCCGTTGAATTCACCTGTATAGAAACAAATTTTGCTCGACTGTCATAACGGCGTAGGTCTTTATAATCGATGGACTAGATCTTAACAACACTAGACGATGAATTCTTTCATGTTTTCAGAACCATAGCACTATTGCATTCTGAAGAAAATACTATTTGACTATCTATATTCAAACACTCAACACGGTCTGAGTTTTTGCGAATCGTCATCAATTCTTGGTTATTTATCATTCGATGAAATGATCATCTTGACAAGCCCTGATTTACAGATCATTAGTGAAAATTGGTGGAGAGTAATGGAAAATCAATTGAGGGGAAGTGACTCATATCTTGGAAGCCAAGCTGAACCACGTTAATTCATCGAAAATTTCATACCAACAGTTTTCATTGCATATTTTGTCTCGCGTTACCATGGCAACTCGGGTATTTATCGGAATTTTTTTCCCGTAGGAGTAACTTATTGCGAATAACAGCAAACATTTTTGACGTGAGCATGGAATTATATTTTGTTTGACATAACACGTCACTCGCCCACTTAGAGCAGAAGTAAAAAAAAATGAAACGTTCAAATACGTCACTAGAGCAATTCAGCAGACTAATGACAACACAATATTGAGCCAAGTCTTCATTCATGAGCCACTGACACTTCACTATCACTATTATTATATTTAAAAAAAAGGAAATTATTTTTTGTCGCCTTGGGTACGTATCTTGTGGAGCCTCGTTGTGTCATTGCATTACTGGCCTTTTAGGGCGTTCATATATTCTCGTGGTACTTATATTAATCAATGTTCGCAGAGGGTTCGTGTTTTTTCGAATCGGATGTATTGAAATAAATTGAAATTTGGAGTTATATTCACTGTAAGGGAAATCGGTATTACTACTATAATCATTTTGGGTGCTGATTGCTGAACTAAGATACTAACCAGATGTCCAAGTCGTCATTGTGATTAGATTGTTTTGATGTGCATCTCTATTATTATCCCTGTTTATTGAAATGTTCGACAAGAACAGCAGGTAACAGACGATGAATTGTTACCACGCACGCAACTCAAAACTACCCTAGGTAGGTAGGAGGGGTGTGAAATTTTCTTACTGAATACCACGCAAATTTAAATTTTTTTCTTTCTCACGATTATTCGACAAAAACTTAAATTTCTGGTGATTATTGGAGCACTAATAGTATTACAAGAGAGAATATATATAACTGATATAGGCAATTATTCTTGAACTTCGCAACAATGTTGAGGACGTTCCTGAAAGTTTCAGTATGACAGGTGGGAAAGTAGGTCTGTGTATGTTCTTGTCCTTTTAACCTCAGATCTTTAACAGAGGGTGTACAACATTCTCGAATCATTGTGCTATTTCGAAAGTACATATCTCGAGAACAATTGTGCAATCGTATCTGATAGCTCTATTGGTGTTCACTTTTCAACGAGCCTCCTTGTATAACTTAGGACCACTTCTAACAACCGACCACGAAACGTGAAGTTGAATTGAATTCTATTTTTGACCTGGATCCACTAAGCAAGTGAAGGGCCATTATTTTTCAAAGCATTGCTTAGCGGTTCGGCAACGCGCTCATCAATAGGCAGCACCGTTCGTTTTTTATGTGGGTACTAAAATATTTATCCCATCATTATACACACACCGACCAAAAATACTGAAGTAGGAAGTGGAAAATAACGGATACCGTCATAGGACATTTGATATTAGAGAAATCTGAACAAACGACATGGCCTGCCTGTGACTTTAATTCGGCACTCTTTTCTGTGGTGACGTGTAGACGGCCCGCGTAGATTTTCAGCTGTTTCGCCGGATCGGATTGGCGGGTTCAATAACCTGCCGTCTTAACTGGGTCGATTTTTAGCGCCCAGTATTTACATCTGTTTTAAAATTATCTATTCTCAAATTTGTTGTTGTGTCGCTCGCTTTTATTTGTACAGTTCAGTGACTTTTCCAATATTTTCACCTACCATTCACACGCGAGAAATTAGAAAGTGACAGGTTTCGCTGATGGTAATGAGTAATAGCATCACTGCAAATCTGAATTGTGAAAACTTATGCAATACCGTTCGTATTTTTGAATCGAACGGCTTGGCTGGAATTCCGGAAATATGGCTTCTTCAGGTAAAAGAAGGTGAGTTCAAGTCGAAATTCATTAATTTTGCTGTGCTTTTGAATTTGCATTACCTATACTCTCTTCCCAGATTATCTATAATAACTTTTTTTGTCGACCAGGTGGAAATGAATCTCACTTTGATAATGATAGTACTTCTTTCTGTCCTGAATATTTCGGACCACTCACCCTAAATATATGGGAAAGTTATCGAAATAATAAAAGTTTTGATGGATGAGTGCAGTTGAAATAAAAATATAATTGCACGTATCTATCATTCTAGAGAATAACAGGTGCGTAACTAATTTTTCCACTGCATATAGTTAAGAAGGTTTCGTTTCGTGCAGGAAGAAAAAAGTTTTTTTGGCATTATAAGACAATCGTGAAAGATATTTTCTTTTGCACTTTGAATTATCGTCAGATCGTTTCCTCCTGCTCGATATTGTTTTCAGCAACTGCTGATTTTTGAACCATTCATTTCGTGGCTTCAGGAATATGAAAATAATCCCGAGTTTTTTTTTGTCGAAGTAAACTTGACATTTCGATAAGAATTTTGTTGCCTGCCAACTCAATGAAAAAACTGCCTCTGAAAAAATTACCAGTCCATAGGATGAGTAATTTTTTCTGGCAGTTTTTTGAGTTAATTTGCCGGAAGGCAACTGAACTCGAATCGTAAATGTCAAGTTTTCTTCGACAAAAAAAAGCTCGAGTGAAATTCGGTACGACAATTCAATGAATACAGTTTAGTTTATTCAATTCAACGGAAAAGTACAATTGTCAAAAACCCAATTCTTATATTTCATTTTCACAGATCAGATATACTTTTTTGACAGCGCAAGTGAAAAATTGACGAAGGCGCCGTCAAAGATTTGTTTACAATTCTGGTTGCCATGCTTTCAAGAGTTAGATTCCGTTTTGTCGCTTACAAAGTTTTTTCGCTGTCATAATGACAAAATCACGGCGGCTTATGGGATATTTCATACATGAGTTGAATTGTCGAATAAAAGCACATTTGTTTCGATTATTTTATGGTGCTGTTAGTTGAAAGCTCATGCCTTCTGAAATAAAGAGCCGTCTGTTCTCGTTTCCAATGGTTATACTTATCAAAACTCGGATCTGTGTTCGATTTCGAGAGAAAAAGTTAAGATTCAATTGACATCTTCCGTAATATACCAACTGTTAGCAATTTTCGTGATAGAAATCACATTTTATTTATTCAATTATATTGATCATAATAGCAGTACAATAGATCCGTATCTTTTCAGAATCCCATACATTTTCAATATGTAGATTGTTAGATAATCCTGAAATAATCATCAATTGGGAATCTGAATGAGAGTAGAAAGAGAGTTTTCATGACTTTTTCTATAATTTCTGCTTACTTTAGCTCATTTTCTGGTTTCGTGCGTCTTTGACTCAGGCGCGTATACAAGGGGGGTAAAGGTTATTACCACCCCTCCATGATTAGTCAGTCACATAACATATTACAATATATTTTAACTAATATAGGGGGATATCAAAAAATATAATAAATGAATGAAAATTCAATCACAATTTTATTTCACCTTTACTCCCTGTAACCCTGTAAGATCGCAGAATCCAGTAAGTAATTGAATTCAAAATTATTATCAAAATTATAGAATATCTCAAAAGATTATATAGTCTCTGGTATTTCGGGAGAAATTGATAAACCTGAATTTAAATCCATCATTTGATTTATCTGTTGCATTATCTTGTGTTCAATAAGTATATACTTTCATTCTACTCATATTTATATGTAGTATGATAAATACATAAACGAATATCATATCACGGTTTATTTTTACTTACGTTGACAAGGCAAGTGTTAGTTATCTCTAAAGTCTGAAGTTTATTTTTATCGAAAATTATTGTCTTCTCCAGTTTTATTTATGAAAAAATGAAGATCAAACAAATCTGACGTTTTTATTCCACAGTTTCCTAATAATTCAAGTCATTGTGAAAGATAAGTTTGTGAAAAGGCCAATGTGCATTTGTGTTTTGATAAAATGGTGGAAACGCATAATTTTCTCAGTGATTACCCCCCTTTATAAACTTGAGCTGTATACGCGCCTGCTTCGAGTACTATCAAAACAAAAGTGGATATCAAAAATAATTGCATACTCATGTATTATGACATAAAAGCATCATATCCCATATGATCCCACTGAAACGGCGCCAAATTGTAGATTCCAAGAAATATATCAAGAAGTAAATACGGTTCGGTGTATGACTGATCGAGAAAAACCATCTGCTGCGTATACACTACGATTTCCGGCGCCTGATTTCTGTCGCAACACTTGTAGTCGAAATAAATCGCAAGCGCCTAATCCAAGCTGAATCTCTCATTTCTGAGTCTGCATAATATAATTGATTCAGTTCGCGAAGTCAGCCTTACCATATGTTCGATTTCCTAATGAGAACGGAAAACATTAATATTCGCTATGATCTTTAGAAGAACGATTAAAAACTGGAACGAAATTTCAATAAAAGCATATCCTAATTGAAATATATGTATTCCATGGTTCTTAGAAAAAATATTATTTTCATGAAGAAAAAGTATGAGTATGAAACTAATTTATGAAGATAAAATAATCAATATACACGAGGTGTTAGCATGTGCAGTTGATAAACAGACATTGGATTTATCCACAAAAATTATAATATATATATATATATATATATATATATATATATATATATATATATATATATATATATATATATATATGTATATCTATATATATATTTATATATATTTGATCGGCTAGGCTTCCGCGGTTAGAAATGTGCTGGCTGGAACTTCCGGTTGATCCGCGTCTGGAAAGATTTACTTGTCTACGTTTCGACTCCCATTTCGGAGCCATTTTCAAGACTGCGTGACCTTGCGTCTAGGTCTGAGTTGTCTTACTAGCTGGCTATCATCACCAGTGATGGTGAATGGGAGTCGAAACGTAGACAAGTAAATCTTTCCAGACGCGGATCAACAGGAAGTTCCAGCCAGCATATATATATATATATATATATATATATATATATAAAGTAAAATGGAAGTCTTTGCTGAACGGTAACAATAAGAGGAAGATTGTTATTGGGTAAAGCAGCAAGCAGAAATGTGTACTCTTTCAACACTCTATTCCAATATTTCGACAGTTGTTACTGTCATCGTCAGGGAAGCTATGAATAATATTATATGATATGAAGAACAAACAGGAAAATTAATTATTACTTACAGTGTCCGCGAAAATGTATGCTTTCATGTTTCAATTTGAACAACTTTTTTGTTTGAAATATCAATTGTTTAGTCAAAGTAATTTATGTTTTGTTTCAAGGGAAAATATATTTTTTAGGTTAAGAATAAATAGACAGAAAGATGAAGTTTGACAATATATGATACAGCGGCTGTTATATAACTGAAGTGCCAATTTATGCAGGATGTGTGAACAGGAAGATGAAACTGTCAGGCATGTCTTATGTGAATGTCGGGAGCTATCGTCGATAAGAGAGTGTGTGTTCGGTGAGTCTTGGCCTACACCTGCCGATATTAAGGAGATGTCCCCTGGTGACCTGTCCTCCTTCCTGGATGAGGCAGGTTGGAGACAATGTCCTAGGAGAGCGACTCCTTGGGAGGATGTACGATGGACCATATTGTGGCCTAAGTGCTGTGGGTCTATACTCACCCTCCCTACTCTACAGATACAGATATTCCATAGTTCAATAACTCGAAATCATTGAAATTGGCTTCTCTAATCATTATAAATTGGCACTTCAGTTATATAACAGCCGCTGTATCATATATTGTCAAACTTCATCTTTCTGTCTATTTATTCCTAACCTGAAAAACAAATTTTCCTTCAAAACAAAACAAAAATGACTTTGACTAAACAATTGATATTTCAAACAATTTATTAATGGAATCTTCGTGGATCCGTTGCTTTTGCTGTTGGCCTATACTATCCACCTCAAATCTCAAATCGAATTCACAAATGCAGCCACTTACCCGCCTATGGTGACACCTAACCTACAATAACATTCAAGACATTACAACCTTGCAAATACGTAACGTACTCTTCGAAATTGACCAGAATGCAAGTGGTTATAAATGATGACCTTGAACGGTGTCGAGGAGTGATAAGGTCACATTAATTGTTTTATTATGATTGTATTCCCCTCGGTAATAGGCCAGCTTCTAATGCGATGCCAGTTTAGCACTCCACCTGATGGTGTTTCTTTTCGAGTTATTGCATTATCCTTGCACAAAAAACTCTATTTATCAGACGTCGTTCGGATAATCAACGTTTAATGTCAAGGAGACTGGAATTTTAAATGATTCAATTAAATGGAATGGAAGACTGATCGTTTCGAAAAAGCCAATTACATGTAGACTGGTAGAGGACTGCAAAAACCTCACCTATCACGGAACGGGATGAAGTGATGTTGAAAAGTTAGTACTAACAACGAAAATGGTAAACCTCGAAACTTTTGCAAACAATGGATTAACGAGGCCTTACCTTTCAACGTGCGTATCCCAACTCTGTGGTTCCGTGGCAGGGATTCAAACCTCGGCTTCCCGCACGATAGGCTAACATGCTTCCTCCACACTACCAAGAACCACATTCGCACCGGCACCTCCACCATATCTTTGAATAGAATTTGTACATTACTTTATTCGTTTCCACTTCCCTCTTTTCTTCGCACTAAATAAGGGAATGTAGTAATTTATGTAGTGAGATTGGAGACAATTGGTCATATATCCAAGAGCGATAGCCAATTCATTCTCGAATTATAGAGTGTATTTTTTTACTAGCAAAGAAATACTCGATAGCTACCCTTTTCATGTGTTACATTGATAGTTTGCTCTCAGCAGATTTCAAATTTGGAAACCTCATAAAAAATTTCTGAATTCATTTCTACTGGACCCTTAACCAGACCTCATAGGAATGAGTAGAGAAAAATACCCAATAGTGTTTTTTTTGGCTCATAGTGTTTATTTTGATATGAATGTCAAGAATCCTGATTTGTGGACACCATTTCCTATGGCAAAGTAACTATATTCTCGTATAGAAGGGGACTTTCCACTTTTCGTGTCACATCTCCAAAAATATCAGGGACTTCACTACAGATCAAAAAGATTCGCTATTCAAGCAACAATAAAAATTTTCCTCGGTTTAAACCTGTATAATCACTAGTTCTCGAGATGTACTGAAAGGTCGACCTAAAAATGGTGAATATCACTAAAAAAAAACTACTTTTCAAATTTCCATTGGTAGTCCGATTTGAATTCTGGGACGAGAAATTGCATCTGAATTTTCATGAACTACTAGACTACGAAAGATAATAATGCAATAAAGTGGAATACCCTGTTATAATTATTTGTCAGGTTGATTCCGAAACATCCTAAAACAATGCTATTTCCTCCATTTTGTCAGGTGACTCATTTTTCAATGTTTCTGATCGAAAAACACATGGAATTTTCCACAAACTAGACTAAATAAAGAATACAATGATGCTAATCGGACCTCCACACGACAATTACGACGAGATAGAACTGGTTGAAATATTAGAAAAAGTTTTTTCTGAGTACTGTTTGAACGTCTTTATTTTGTGGTGGATCAATATTTGTTCCGTAGTTTTTTGGGTTTGTACCCTACCACAATCTGAAAAAATAAGAATCAATATTGAAATATATACAAGAAGTTGCTGACTAATTGGACTCTTAACAATCCAAAAAGAAATAGTTTTCAATAGACTCAGCAACTTTTTGGGGTAGATTGAAAATCTGCCGTTCTACACTTGTAGAGATTTCAATATTAATTTTTATTTTCTCAGATTGTGGTAGGTTACAAACCCAGAGAACTACGCAACAAGTTTTTTCCTTTTTTTTAACGAATATCGGTTTCTGGGGAACCCCTCAGAAGCTCATTCAAGAGCTTGCATTCCGATGCTTTGGAATTGAGCCACGAGACAAAATGTATGGAGTATCATGTTTTTTTGGTTGTTTCGGGGTCAACTTTGACGGGCTCTGTCTCGACAACTGATTCTGACAGGGTATTCCGCTTTTTTGCATTCTTCGTCTTTCATAGTCTCAAACATAAAAATTTAAAGGCATTTTTCTCTTCCAAGGCATCAAAAATGAACTATGATTTCAAATTTGAAAAGTTTGAATTCATAACATTCATTGTCTCAACAGAAAATTAAGTGCGTAATTTTTTAAGATATTCTGTCATAAAATTTTGACAATAGCAATTGAGTTGACGTTTTGGCTTGGTTGCCTGTGAAGACCAAGTATTTCATATTCCGTGATCACAGAAATTCATATTCTACCTCCTGAAAATCAGCCTTGATAGTTCTTCAGTTATATGTGAGCAAGGGTATCAATGTGTGTTCGGTGAGTCTTGGCCTACACCTGCCGATATTAAGGAGATGTCCCCTGGTGACCTGTCCTCCTTCCTGGATAAGGCAGGATGGACAATGTCCTAGGAGAGGGACTCCTTGGAAGGATGTACAATGGGCCATATTGTGGCCTAAGTGCTGTGGGTCAATACTCACCCTCCCTACTCTACAGATACAGATACAGAAGGTTATCAATGTCTATTTCCCGATATCGACGATCTCACAAAGCCGAGGATCTCTAGTCCGTAATTTTGTAAGGTGTCCAAGGGTATACACTTCTACTAATTACCCAAGGAGCATACAAACTTTTGTCATACTAGTTCTCTATTAAAAGTAGAGTATTTCATTCGATTTCAAGAACAATTTCATTTTGTGAAATTGAATACTACACAAACTCACAATGTTCAGATGCAGGGCAGATTTTTATTTTTGGCTAGGGCGGACTATAGAGTACACTAACTAGTATAACATGAATTGAATTTTCATAACCTATAGTATATACATAATTCACTGTGATAGTTCTCATATCTGAATGTTCTCACTATGAAGTTTGGCTCGAAAGAAAGGATACATCATATGCCGATATCAGTTTCCTCAAGTTTGATGTACGAGTAACTCAGTATTTTTGAAGAAATTCAGTGTGTGTGAATCATTTTTGAACGAGTTTTTCCGCATTGACTAACCAAGAAGAAAGGCCATTGTTAATTGTGGTGTAAATGCCCCATGATTTAGTTCTATTTATATAATTCACGCGAAAGGGGACAAACCACGTGAAAGTTAGAAGTACATTCTATAATAGGATCGAGTATTATTTGTAACTGATGCATACAAGGAGTTATATTTAGTCATCAAAGAGGAGGTCTACACTTGTTAGTTGAACAACTGGTTGGTTAGTTAGGTTTTATTACAATTTTGATTCATCGGTCATTCTGAATGAGTTTACTGGTACTAACTCCGTGAGTTAATATAAATTGATTTCCGTCTCAGTTTTTACGAGCAAGGTGATTATAAAGCCAGTTTATGAGTCCTTCTTCATCATTAGCACAAAGGTTATGATAATATACATTTTCATAATGACTTACTTTTTCATCACCCAATAGAATTTGGTGAAGGAATTTTAACTGAAAAAATACTCGTAGCAAGATGAATAAAAAACCTGGTGTGTTGACTAATACCTAATAGATTGTAAGCAAATTCTTTAGACTTTTCGCTATCTTAATTTTGATCGATTTTAACTGAAGAGATGCCTTCGAGAGTTTTCCAGCAGAGGCGCACCTTAAGTGATTTTAATTTAATCTGTGATGCCATGATATCCGTCTGCTCGACGGCCATTCGATTATTTATAGATTTATAGGTTATGTGTATTTCATGGTCTCATGTTTTGCATGCAATTTCTTTCTTTCCCTCGAAATGCTAGAAATTATGTAGTCATTACATTTTGACTGATTATAAGGTATTCCTTTTGCTTTCAATTTGATGAAAAATAAATCAAAAACTCAGTGATTGTGATGTGATTTTAAATCTTCCGAAACCATAGTTGTGAGGGAAACTGGAAAGTATTGATATCTTTTCTTTTTACTGTCTGAGGAACCGAAGATAGGTAAGTAATTTTTTCTTCATAGTGTTAAAAAAAATGCAATTTTAATGTGATTACGAGCCGATGATATGAGGGATAAGTAATACCTACACGTTACACGAGCGTTTTATTTTGAGCTCTGTGAATCGGTTCATAATAAATCTAACTATCACTATAAGATCAAACAAATACAACAAAAGCAACGATAAACACTTAGAAAGTATATAAACAAGACCAACGTGAAAAGAAACAAGAACTAGGTAGAATATTTTGAATATTGAAGGAACTTTCAAATGCATTTAAATTCAAATCGAACTGTCAAACATTTCAAAAAAATTAATAGCTTTTTATTAGACGAACTTGACCTTACGTATTTTGTATACTGATGATTCTATTCGTGAACGAATAAGCTGCCGCCTCAATGAAAATGTACCCTTAGAAAATCGCATTTGTATCACCACCTCAACACCACCTACCGTCAAAAAATTGAAGTTTACTCTTCTATTTCTCAGGTCGAGAGGAATTGGCTCAACAACAGCATATCGGTCAACGCACCAGGGTTTTTATTCATCTTGACTCGTACTATATACAAAAATGCCACACGGGCACAAAATTGCAATAGATGAAAAAATGTACAAGAGTGATAACTACATCTTCGTAATCTTGCAAACAAATTATACCACAATGAATAGCACAGTGTTGGTTTGTAAGACCATTTTGTGAAGGTTGGATGAATTACCTGAAATATGAAAACTAGCTTTCAAAGTACTAATGATGAAAGTAAGTAGCTATTGTGAGGCAATAAAATGTTGAAATGGGTGAAGTAGTTCTTGTATAATTCAAAGGTTGTTGACAAATAATCATCTAACTGTACAAAATACCTAGTTCATGCAGCTCTTGCTTTCAGATTTTGTTTCCTATGTAATAAAACATCATACGTGATATCAGACACGAATTTGGATACGACTAATGGTGATTACTGATTAGTAATCGTTTGAATTCTTTGCGTATATGGGTCAAGCGTGAAATGAGCGAAAGAAGTGTTGCATGCTTGAGATTTCCACGAGAGATTAAACAGCGACATCCTTATAACTGTTCAGATACTCAATTAGGCATGTTGTGGGTTGTAGGTAAATACTTCAATAAATACCGAGATCATGGTGTCACAAGTTATAATTATGGCTGCGGAGATCACGACTGAATTTTTAAGGAGCTCATTGGTGGAAACAACATGCCTCGACAATGTTTCACGCAACCGGAGATAATTAGGACTAGAAACAGAATGTTCATTCTATTTTTTTAATATGTCACAGGGAAGATGTGAAAATGATGGGGCAGATAATATAATCAGCTATGTTAGACTTTTCAAATGATACCTTGGGTTCTTTATTTATTTATTTATTTACGAGCTTGAGCTCATTAAAGTATACAAAATTTAAGTGATATCATCACAATCTAATATCACAGAAAAAATGTAAATATAAGACAAATAAAGTACAAAAAAGAAATAGCATAACAGTGTGTCACATATTATAAATCACAGTTTTTAACATAGATTCAAACTTCTTAATGTCCGCAAGAAAGTCCAGCTCTTCAGAGAATGAATTTGCCAACCTAGATGCTCTAATTATAAAGGAGTTACCTGCCACATTTGTTCTATAAGAGGAAATATGGAAGGAATGTTGTGAACGTGTTGATCTTGGTGGAACATAAAGATTTATATTCCTAAGAAGCTCGGGGCAGGAGTAAACAGAATGCATGATTTTATACAACATTTTGAGATCCCTTTCTTTACGACGAGAACACAGACTTTTGATGTTAACCTCCTTCTCAAGAGTTTTGTAGGTGTATTCATTCCGCTGTTCCTTGAAGGCAATGTATCGTAGAAAGGCATGTTGAATATTTTCAATTTTATAAATTGAATTATTATAAATCGGAGACCAAACGCATGCTGCATATTCCAGATGAGGTCTGACTAATGAGCAATATAATATTTTGATGGACTTTATATCTGTGAAATCTCTGGAGGTTCTTTTGACAAATCCTAACATCTTGAAGGCTTTTGATGTAATATTGGAAATGTGGGCATTGAAGGTGAGCTTTAAAGATAAATTAGAAAACTCATGGAAGTCGGGAATTCACAAATTCAGTTGTCAAGATTGCAACAGTAAATACATCGGCCAGAGCCGACAAGCTATTAAAACCCGTTTCAAAGAGCATTTTGCACACATGAAATACCCGCTCTAGACAATGACACAAAATTGGGGAAAGCAATCTTAAACTGATAAAGCATGTGCATGTCACAAGACTACTCGATGAATGCGTGAAAGTCTAGAAATAGCAAAATGTAGAAACAGCATAAATGGTGACGAGGGACCTATTCCTTTCAGCCCGCTTCTCAATTTGTTGTTGAGAAACTAATCACAGATGACGGACCCTGCAAGAAGAAAGAAGAAATTAATGAGAATAATTAACAGTAACAAACAAAGTCCATATTGGACCAAAAAACTTCAGGTATATAAACAACTAACCGTAGCTTTACATTTAGTATCAATTTTGTTCACCTGAAGATGGCAGCCTTGTTAGTTATCAATTTGGTGTTAGGGTGAAAAATGATCTCTATGAAATGTTTCGGTCCATTGATGGTTCACTCTGTTTTGTTTCGAAATAAAATACCATCACGCCAGATAATTTTTGGGTGATCAAGATTTGAACACCGAATTCGCGCTGGTAGACAAAACACTCAGCAGCATACACGCGAAAAACAAACACGGCTCCACGTGTGGATAAGTTCGTCGACCCGCTGTTTCGCATATAAACGTTCTAATGATATATGGGTTTGCAGAATTGATTTCGAGGTTTTTTTCAGTCTCGTAACACACTGACACAACGGAGACATGTGAGTTGGGTTGTCTTGGCGGTGTTCTTTATTTTCGCTCGGTGCATGTGTCGCTTGTTTATGCAGATGTTTTCGGAGATTGATGTTAGCGTGCCATGCCGTTGGCGCATCTCCTGCAGCATACATCGGACGATTATAACAGGTAGGTTGTTTTTGATTCAGGAACGATACGTGTCTTTTCTTTGTTATTTATTGATGCAGATGGAAAACGAAATCACTTAATCGTCGAAGAATAGGAATAGATATACAGGGGGTCACAATACCATCTGTGTTTTTGTAGTCGAAAAAATGGAATGGAATGAAATAGTATATTACACACGGAAGTGGAAAGTGATTAATTCCTGTCGCGAGATCAGTTAGTTAACCGAGACGAAAAGCGTCGAGGTTAGCTATGATCTCGAGACAGGAATAAAATTTCCTACCGAGGTTCATACTATTTTATTTACAACCATCATATTTTGATAAGAATTAATGAATCTCTGTTTCGTTCTGAACATATCTAAAATACTACACTTAACAAAAAATTTCCAAGAACGCGGTTTTCTCAGAATAATCAAGTAGATATATTGTTACCGTGACTAAGGGCCGGTTTTTCAATGCAAGATATCTGTCAGCTTGAAATAACCATCAGTTTTTTTCCTTGTCACTGCCAAATATTATCCACGCGCACCTCCTCTCTCCTTCCATCTATCTGACAGATAACTCATTTATCCTTGTATAGAAAAACTGGCCCTAAGGGCTATACAATTATCACCAATATAAATGAATGTCAGATAAAGTCAATAAATGGCATAGTCTAGAATAGATAAAATGAGGGCGGGAAGTAGAGGTGTGTAATGTGACACTTCCTAACCTTCAATGACATTAGTAATGACAGCATAACATATATGGTTGTAAACAAAATGCATTTCCTTTACATTCCAGAGTTCCGCGTATTTGAAATTTCCCTGGTCTAACTTGCGGCAAATGGTGTGTGTGTGTGTGTCTTGCAGTGATTTTTTATGTTCTTTCATATTCATCAATCATTTTTCTGAATCGGCAACACGGATAAAATTTGGGATTCTTTTTTATTTTATTTTCGAACTAGTGGTTTTTCTCAATAACAGAATAAAAAATGGTAGCCTATAATGCACCATCTATCGAATTTCATTATACCGTGAGCGGCTGAATTATGTAATATATTTTCGATTCCAAAAACCATGCACTTTAAGAATTGAATTGAAAGAAAAGGTATTTTGATACCACGTCCGAAATGTCAATGTCACGTGATGATTGTTCTGACGAATCTGAATCATAGACATTACAACTAATGGACTGGCCTTTATGACAGTTTTCCATATAACAGGTTGCGGAATTCAATATATAGAGAAAGGATTTGCCTATTGAAGTGATATTGTGAAGCACAGAATGATAATTCTATACATGAATTACTCTATCCTTCTTAACCTCTCTCTATTTGCTACATCAAGGAAGGAATTATCGCTTAAAGGTTATAATTGAAGTATTCTTTCCTGCTCACTCCGCAGTCCTCTCTCTCTTAGGGCCAGTGCATTAGTTTTAATGTCTATGATCTGCATCTACATTTTAGGAAAATAAACCTAGAACTGGTCTATACTTGATGGAAATCCAAAGTGAATTATACTTACGTAGTTTGTTATAAGATTTTTGCCATAATGAGGTTCATGCAATAGCTTCTAGAAGCGGATAAAACTAGTACTTTCTTGCAAACCCATTATAAGTTTGAATCGTACAGAAAACTATCATTTTTGTTGAATATGCATGGATTTTCTCTAAGTATCGGTTCAACTAAAATTACTTCAAACACATAATACAACTTTCACAATATCATGTTTTTATAAAAAATTAAGTCCTGAAAGTCATCGCAAGTAGTTTTGTAACATTCTGTAGGTGGATACATACCTTGATGAGACACTCATCCTCAATGAGACACGAGTTCAAAGATTTTCTTCAAATATATTATATAAAAACTTAAATCAAATAGATTCAGTCTCTATCGCGCCATATAGACAGGGTAGTAGCTGTTTTAGATGGACTCTTTCTTTCTCTTTTGTGAATAAATCAAACGTCTATGAATAATACTATACACACGTACCTGTCAACAGAGAGTGTTATTGATCATTTTCATTTTCTTCCATGGAAATTTTGTAATTCCTTCATTCGGAGAAGAAAGAAGCAAAAGATAGTACCTCTCGAGTCATTCTTTGCAAGTCATGTCTTTTCTTTCGTGTTTCTTACGGACGTCGTAGAGTGAATCACACATTTTCTTGATTACTTATATATAATACCAAAAGATGGCAATCAATTCAGAAACAGAAGTCGAATTGTCTGTCAATGGTGTAGATCATCCATGTTTTGAAGATTATTTTGAAGCCTAAACTTTCATCTCCTTCATAAACTTCTATCGTCAACTCTCTTTCGAAGTTTCATTGTCTTTCTTTCAACATGTCAGCCAAACTGACAGACAGAACTCTGCACCAATTTTTTCCTTTCAGAGAAGGAACCTTTTTCATGCAGTGTCAAGTAAACGGAAATACCGACATTATACTGTAGATGGCATAGCAATAGCGCTTCAAATCCTCTTAACACAGGCATTGACTAATTATATCTCTATTAACAATGGTAGTAGGTACGCCTCAGGCAGCAGGTTAGTTGGGACGTCAGACAGCGTTGCGTGAAGCCAGGAAGGGGTAGAAGAGAAAGTCCTAAGTTTGTGGCCGCTGGTCGGAGGCATTGCCCTTCCCAGTGCCGTATCTGGAAATACAGAGGCAATCCCTCCTTGGGGGTATTTGCATCCTAAGCGGGATTAATTTGTTAGAATGGAATGGAGTCAGGCATGATGCAAGTTTCAGCGGATGTCGGATAATTATATTGGCTTCGTTGTTAGTTTCTGTCGAGTTTGAAAGGTTGAATTTTGAAGGGGATTCAGTGATTGGATGTTTCTTGAAGTCTTTCTTAATAATAAGGTAGTAAATTCGGCTGGATTATTGCCGTTGTGTATGCGAATTTACTGTTCATTATTCTTCAAATAGACCGACTATAAACTATCATATGTAGATCTTCAATTCAACTACTTCTGTATTTTTGAGATGTACCAATAGACGATTTCATCGCAGATTTACTGTTTTCTTTTGTCATATTGTTCTCATATCTGGATCGGGTGAATGATTTGAAATTTGATAAACAAATGAATGAAATATATATTCATACCTTAGGAACGATAATGAAGTTCAGAACATTGTATATTAGTCCAGTAAATGAAGGGACGAACCTGTGAATAAGTCTATGAGTTCTTCACTTGTGGCTCAATTTGTAGGTCGTCACAGATGTTTTCAAAAGACCCAAAACTCAACACGATTGCCCTCATGGCAATGGCCGAAAATGACCCCCAAAACCCAGAAAAATGGGTTTCCCGCCAATATCTGGCTAAATATACGGATTAGAGAATTTTCGTTTCTCAAAAATTAAAGATCTTATCATTTTTTCCGAAAACTCAACAGTTTTCGAGATAAAGGGACCCAAAACTCTCCTCATTTCAGCTGCCGCTTTGTCTATAGGAATTCTGTTGTCTAGCCATTTTATCGACTTGTCAGGCACATCGTTTTGAAGCCAAGATGCTCTAGTTTCCGGAGATATATATATTTTTTATGGCTAATGAATTTTTGATTCGCGGTTGTGCCGCAGATTCTACATAAATCCGAAATCGCATGAAAAATGTGAATGAACAAATGGATCATTTATTAGAACGCGAGAAAAGTACAAAAAAAAATTCAGATATCATTCGAGATCCCCCAAGGACCCATTATAAAGAAAATTTTCTGATAAAATGGGCGGGAAACCCATTTTTCTAGGTTTGGGGGCCATTTTCGGCCATTTCCATGAACGCAATCATGTTAAGTTTTGGGTACTCTGAAAACATCTGTGACGACCTACAAATTGAGCCACAAGTGAAGAACGCATAGACTTGTTCACAGCTTTCCCTAGTTTCGGATATTCAGTTACCGGACTATATATCTCAATATATCATTGAAAATGGAATACATTCAAGGGAGTCTTCAGAGTCCCTAAGAATTATGAACGGATGAAAATTTCGAATTCTTTGATAAGTATGGTACAAAAAATCGAAATCAGAATGTACATGAACAGAAAACTTCAAAGAGTATGGTTTTATGTAGAACTATGATAAAGTTGATAAGCGTTTTAGCACACCCGGACCATTTTTCTGGCTGATAGTATTAACTACTAGATGAATATACTATATGTACTATGCTTGAGTAGTAAAAGAAAGCTGGATAGTGCAAACATATTAGATACTTCAAAGGTTATTCAACCTATTCATATATTCCAATCGTTAAGTATTTCAACAAATTCAACATCCCTCAACTCTGTTGAGACCTGTAGAAAAATATTATGGTATCCAGAAAATTGAATTATTGAAAGTGTAATGAAAATGAGTGGAGATGAATGATAAATTATCATCTGCAAAATGTTGTTGACGTAGCGAGTGAATTCAGAGGAAAAAATCCCAATTCTCTGAAACAAAGGTGAATCAATATTCTGAGTTGATAACTGAAAATGTCGTTCATTGGAATAATATGCATAACTTGTTGACAGCTCACACTTCTGTCAAACTCACAACACACACACACCAGACTTAATCATATTCGAGTATCTGCATGGTTATCTCATTTAGAGATAACTAGATTTGGGACGAAGTTGTCTGTATCAGAGTCATATCAATTAAAAAAAAAACACTAAGTTTCGGTTCCGAAAATATAAACGGAAAACGGAGTCAAAATCTCCTTATCTTGAGTCTTATTCATTTGTGTAGGTATTGAAAAACTATTTTTATTAAAACTAATACATAATGTGAGAATTATATTCATGGGTTCTGCAGTTTAATGCCATATATTATTCCCTTAGGCAATAATGGCAGGGGATTAATAGTATTAGTCTTTATTTTGTCTTGTGGTCCTATCACAAAATTTCTCGAATTGAATATTACCATGGAAACGATATAACCAAACTCCAAAGTGTCAGACACGTAGGGAGTGTTTGGTATTTGTATTAGGATGAAGTCATCAATTGAGTACAGTGTAATACTCACAATAATGACTATTATTCTTTCGGAATATTGCTCCAGAATAATACCTATCATTATTGACTCGTGGTCAATCTACTATTACTTTTTCATGCTCACTTTGAGTCGGTGGCAAGAAGTTACTTATATTTTTAAATACGAATCTATATTTTTCTTGCAATTTTTTCATTGGACTCATTTCGAATCAAGAAATGCAAATCCCACACATTCATTGAGATTTTCGACTTCATTCGATCATATAAGAAAAGTTTTTCTTTTTCAATAGAGCCCTAATAACTGGTCAAGTGAAAGCGAAACCAAAGTTATTATATCATAACTGATTCTCATGAAAATCCATAAAAATCCAATATCATTCTGGTAAATAAATCATCAAGTCGCCGAAGATCTGTACAACAATAGTGGCCAATAGTTGATTCAACAATTCAAATATATTATTTGTTCTGTTCATTTATTTTTTATGTCTAGGCCATTCAATCGAGATACGTCTTCGAAATAATCACTGAAGGAGATCATCAAGTTCTAAATCAATTATCTTGATCATGAACTGAAGACACTATTTGAAGCGATGGTTACAGCTTCATCTGAAGCAAATATTGTCCGTAAAGAAGCGGAAAAATGTTAACCCAAGAGGAACAACAACATGCTGCCATATGTTCTTGGAACATATGACAGCTGGGATATCTTCATTCGATACACCAACCGACCCGGTAGCACTGTGGGTTTTTCTGGCTTTCCCTGCAGTTGATATAGCAAATGCGCGACTGTAGAAATCAGTAAGACGCCCCAGAGCGCTTTGACACCCTAACAATTAGTCAACCATCAGAGGTTCTGCTTTCTGGGCGAATTCGAATGTTGCTTTATAGCTGAATATGCACTACAAACTACAAATTTTCATGATGGAGCATGGGCAAACTCTACAAAAAAAAAGAATGAGAACAGCCAAAACAATTTTTTGTTGTATGACTTCAGAATTGAAAAGGCTATAACAGATATTCTTTTATCATCGGAAAGGACTGTGAAATATGCATCTCTTTCACTAATATCACTGTTTACAAGCAAACTACCTCACACCACCTACAGTTCGTGAAAAGGAAAGACAAGCTACGATGAATGATCAATATCATCACGTTAAATGTCAGAGCTGATGGCTGATACCAATTATTATCTCCTCAAAGTGAAACGTGCTGAATAGGCTTGAGTTACATACTTTTGACCTAGGAAAACTATTGTATCACTATTTTTTCAACACACCGAATAGTCATGAAACAACATGAGAATTCTTGAAGTAACATGACCCAATCCTTCTCTTTCGTAGCCGAATTTAACAACGAAACTTCCGTCTGAATGTAATTACATTGATCGCACGCTGTGGTAACATAACACAAAATACCGATCCGACTGAATGGCAATATTGGGGTCAAACTTAACTGATTGAGATTTAATTCAGAGAATCCACGTGTCGTTGGTCACGTCAAAAAGTGTGGTGATGAATTCATTTTATTATACAGTACGGCCCACCTATAGCGCAATAAATGCAGCAAAGAATCGATTGAAAATGGTATATTGTTTAACGAGTGAAAATAATCATTCCATGCCAATTATACAGCACACGTTTTCTACTATAACAGATAATGGCCAGATGATTCAACAAATAATATGAGCTTCAAATTCAATACCAAAATTTCCATTTAGGTCCAATTGAATAGGTAGATAGGGTAAGGTAGGCCCTAAAATGAATAAAGCGTGAGGTTGATCATTGATAGAGATTCCTGTAGGATTCATTTAACATCCGAAACAATCAAATCAAAATATAATTTATTGTCTGAAGATTTTCATCTTATTGACAAATTCCAAGAAATACAAATGTAGATATAAAATAGTATTGAAAATGTATATATAAAACACTGATGTAAAATATTAGTCATAAATAATAAATTGTTTAATCATTCTTGAAAAGATTCGCTAAAATATTCCTCCAAACTATAATAGGGTCAGTCAACAAGTAGGTGTTTTACCGCCTTTTTGAAATGGATGTTGATTAGATTTGCAGATCTTATTTATAATGGTGAATGATTGAACAATTAACCACCATTATAGTATATAGAGTCTCTAATTAGATTCGAAGTCGGAATGGGAAGTCTAAAGAAATAAATGTTATCACGAGTAGCATATGGAGTAGAAACAAAGTTGAACTTCAATTTATGTTTATAGGTGAGTCAAACCGACTCAAGGATAAAAAGTGCGATGACGGTCAATATTTTATTGGTAGCGAACATATTCCTGCATGATTGACTTTACAAAGACACCTCAGTGCCCTCTCCTGTAATATCAACACAGAAGAGAGAAGGAATGAGTTGCATGCTCCCCAAAACGGTATTCCATATCGTAGCTGAGATTTAATATGAGCATGGTAAACGGTTTTTGCGATATGGAAACCCAACTCATTGGAAACCACTCTCATTGCATAAAACCCGAAGGAAATCTTATTCTCAAGTTGTTCAAGGTGTTCATCAAATTTCAGCCTATTTTTGATGAATACACCAAGAAATTCTTGCAATGTAGCAGAGTCTATTGGAATTTCTTTAAGCAAACATTTGAATGATATTATATTCGTTTTCGATACATTTAAAGATAGTAAATTGGCATCGCACCAGCTTTTCTCCTTCTCCAAGTCGGATAATATTAGCTTATGTAGCTCCACTGAATTTTTTCCCTTCCACAATACCGTTGTATCATCCGCGAATACCAGATATGTCGATCACAGTTAATTCATTTATATATAACAAAAAAGAATAGGACCCAACAATTCAATGGTCCTGTTCTCCGAGAGCTCCGTAGTCCTCTCCATTTGACTCCACCCTGAAAAGTACGATTCAACCCAGATGTTCGTCACACCTCTACATCGATATTGATGAAATTTTTTCAGTAGAATTTCATGGTTGGTGCAATCAAACGCCTTTAAAATATCACAAAAAATTGCGAAGGCTACTTCACCAGCATTTATTTCAGAGTGAATTTCATATAAAAATGAGAAAATAGCATCATTTGTATCTTTTTCCGCCTGGAAACCAAACTGGTGTTTGTTAATGATACAGTGCAGTTTCAAGAATTCCTGTAAACGTAACTTGACTAATCACTTTTGTTGGTATTGAGGAAATAGGACGCAGATTGAAGGGATTATCCAAATCACCACCTTTTAGGATGGTTCTGGATTATTAATATTTGAAGGTTAGAATACGTGCTGTACAATGTTTGGAACAAAAGGTTCAGTATTGGTAACAATAAAATCATCTAATCCTTTCAGTTCTGAGAATCATTTATTTAAATTTTTTCATTTCTCAAAAATTTCTTTCGGTATGTAACAGAAATGCAAGTGTTGTACCAAACATGAAATGAAATATCAAACCTATGACGAGTCCATTTTGTTGAAACATTATTTGTTCGTATGCTCTTATGGCTACAACATTCCTTTCTGATATTCCTAAAATTTGCCAATAGATCGTCTGAAATTTTGACACAAATGTGGTAACTTTCGAAGAGGACCTCTGAAAATATTGGGTATTTTGTTCAATATATCGAGTCCTTCCAAAGTTTCACCAGTAATAATGACATAAAAAATTTTTTCTATATATATCACGAACAAAACACATTTGAATATAAGAATGGCATTTAGTAATATTTCCTTAAATATCCATCTGAGGAAAAAAAATAAGGTAATAATCTTTATATTGAAATTACTTTCGAGGTAGCATAATAAAAATTGGGGTATAATTATGGAAATGAAAAGAAATACAAGTTTCTGGGGTTTCTGAGGAAGGAACTGATTTTCTATTTAGTTTAAGGTGAAGAGTACGAAACATTTTCAGTATTATCAAACCACTGGAAAGCTGAGTTCCAGAGTGGTCCACATATCTAACGAAATGTATACGATTTATACAAGAAATGCAGGTGAATGTTTATATTTTAATAAGATATTTCGAAGTTTTTTTGTATATTTCCAGGTCTCTTTGTTTTCATTCTGTCGAAACCACTACCCAAGTTGAAAAAAGACAGCTAGAGAGTTGATTTCAGTAAGAGGTTGTAAGAGAGTAGTAACAAAATGAATGAGAAATGGAAAGCAGATGACTGAAAATAACAAAATCAAGCAATATCTGTTTGACCATTCGTGTATTCTCAGATAGTTTATTGATTTATATATTGGCGTTAGCAAGTGATCACGTCCTGGAGCGATAAATTATTGCATTACTGCATCTCCATGAGAATATGGTGAAGCTATCGTATAAACACGAAATAGGATATCACAGAGCAACATCCTCGAAAACGTATACATTTCCTCCATGTCGTGATTTGTATTTATGAGAGAAAACAGAGTGCAATGACCTGAACTTTTACACAACATGCAATTTAGATCAACCTTGACATACTTAATCCTTCGAGTGCAATGTTTTTGTTCCGTGAATAATGATTACAATTGTAATAATAAAAACTAAGTCGACTAAGAAATAAATTGATGTTTTATGTCGGATTGTAATTGGATTCATTTGAAAGAATTTTTGAATTTTGAATGAATATAAACAATGAGAACGAACATGCATTCGATAGCAAATTTGATTGGTGATAAACAAATGAAACTCGTGATGCTCTTCTAAGTGATCGATTTTTTCGCAAATAGAGATCTGAAGTTTTGTTGTCGTTGATGCACTGGAAAATATTTCTTGGTAACAACCTTTCAAGGATTGAAAATATTATATTATATAACGAGGCGAAGAGTACATAATTTATCTCCGGGTAGATATTATAATATTGTGAAAAATTCTCTAGAGAGGAATAAAACGTTTTCCGAGGTTTGTGTACTATTTTATTATAGACCTGCAAAGCTGATTTTAGTGCTTGAATAGGCATTAGAAAGTTACATCAAGCTCCCTATGAGCAATTTATCATTTTTGAATCAGTAATTAGGTGACAAATAAACACATTTTCGAAAAATGGTGAAAAAAGTATTATTCCTTTTTCCACTGAAGACAGACATATTCATTTTGTTGAAATACATGTAAAATTATCCTCCCGAAGATGAAAGGCTATCACAATGATATTCTTGGAATATTTTGTGTAATATATCAAATCATCTATCGAACAATCTGTTCAAGCCAGTCTCAAATTACCTACACAGTAGGTTTCGGCTGGCACCTGTCAGAAAACAACTACTCCCCTGGCTAATACCACGAAGGGCATTGGATTATATCCGACCAGGTTCCAGTGCAGGTTTCTTCACAGAAGTAAATCCTGCATTTGCTTTCGTCGATACAAATGAAGGAATTGATTTTCAATTATAGGGACGGACACACTTGCAAGTGTGGCTTGAACAGATTGTTCGATAGATGATTTGATTTAACGCCAGTCTTCAAGTATGCCCACTGACTATGTCAAGTGTGTAATATATCCTTTGAATTCACGGAAAGCTCTTCTCAAAAGGCATAAATTATTATTGTCATGCTGGGTGCTATTTTTTGTTTTTTTCTTATTGTAATATTGATAATCGAAGATATATCGACTTTTTGAAAAAGAGTTATGAATGTATTATGGAACATTGATTTTGATTCGTTTTTTTTTATAGAAATGATTGTGTTTGTTCATTTTATATCTCGGTCTCCTTTCATTCTTTCATCAATGTATTTTTCTATTCTAAAATATTCATGACATTTGACCATACAAATGTGCCGACCATTATATATCTCTATATTGTGTGGAAATGAAACAAATTATAAACGAATGACATTTTCAAATTTGAAATATTAAATGGCATAAACAATTGAAATCAGAATGTACCTGAACAAAGAAAATTACTTTGAGGTGTACGGTTTCATATAGGACTTTGACAGAGTTAATAAGCGTTTTAGCATGTCCGGGCCATTTTTTGGCTAATAGCTCAGCTATTAACTACTAGATGAATATTATACTATAATTGAGTAGTATAATGAATACAATTCGATAGTCAAAAAGTCACTAAACAGTACCAATCGGGTATTGCTGTGTTGAGACTAGAGTGATGAAACTCCTAAATGCTGGTTTTCGAAACCAGACTTTCAGTACAGAGTGAAATGAACTTGTATTCAGATGGTGAACTTCCTTTTCGATTCTGAATAAAGTTGAAAATGATGGGCCAGGTACACTACCTTGGTTAGGCATAAGCATTTCAGTATAAGAACAAAATCAATAACTAGAACAAATCCAACAAGCTCATATTTATGATAATTCAGGAGTTGAGGATGTCTGTCTTGGATTGAAAAACTGTGTTGATTAAAATGAATGTTATAACAATTCATATATCTCGTTCACCAAATTGAGATTGGGCAACTCAACAAAGGTCCAACCTGTATACATACATCATCTAAGAACACTTCTTCTGAACAAGACTTCGTGAAAGTTGATTGAATTCTCCGTATCGATTGAACGATATTTCAAAATTTCACTTGCTAACAGATCGTTCACCTGCAACAATAAACACTTCTGATTATAGGTGAGACATTTTCTGACCCACGGCGAAAACTAGTTTAGCGAAAGTTGGGAGGAATAAATTAGTTTGCAAAATTATGGTATATACTCAGTGGGTGTGGAAAACTATAATATCGTCAAAGCACAGCCCCCACTGTTATGCTGGATTCGGGATCATCATGTAGTGGGCGAGATCTAGTTCAAGAATTCAGGTTTTGTGGGCCTGGCTATCAAATCAAAAGTTCAATTATCATAACAAGATGGTTAAAGTTTACTTCTTCTAGTGTATAATGTTTAGGCTCGTTCCATGATGACTGGATCAGTAACCCCAAGTAAACACATTTTTCTACATTTCGGTCTTCATAACCAAAAAATATTGCTAAAATTTTTCAGCTCAGCGGGATTTTGTAAAAATAGTGAAAGGTATCGGCATTGTTTATAGAGAGATAGTTAGTCAACTTTGGTATTGGTATTGGTGAGTTGGATGGTGACAGATGCGCTGCGACCTGCTTATATCTATTGTGTCTATCTTTCCCTCAACATTGCAGTCGAACTGACATACAGAACTCTGCACCTTTTTCAATTACCAGTATTTAATTACGAACTATAATCAATTTAGAGAATACAGATTCTCTACACTCTAGATTCATCGATGTTTCAGAAGGTACTGACCACAAAACTATTATTTTTTATTTTTTCATACTTATCTGTAAAATGTGCTACGGAACATTTCCTATTAATTTCTCGAACAATTTACGAGCTTTCAGAAAGGAAACAATTACCAGTAATAGTTCATTTCAAGCTATCATCAATCAAGAGAATCCATTTAACTAGACCCGATCAATCGAATATTAAATTGAATATTCATAATCTCGTAAGGATACCACTTACAAATCATTAAATGGAAATGGAACAGTGGGTCGAATGCAAAAAACCAATCACCGGCACCGATACAACCACACGGAAACCTCAGTAGGCTTACTCAGCAGAAAATCATAGATCATAGACCGATAGATAAACCGGCTTTAAAGAGTAGGGACCGTTAAGAGAATTCGTTTGGAAACTATATACGGCTTTAGCTGTACCTTGCGTAAAGCGAGCTTTTTCTTCCATACTCTATCGAGCTGTTGTTCAATTCAGGGCCGGATTTACCATAATATTTGTAAACCCATCGTTAGTGAGAATCCTAAAGCAGAAAGCTTTAGTACCTAGTGTTATCCCTCTCCTGCTAGAGTCCCTGTGGCCCGGAAAAGAGTGACTTGCACCGACGGTTTGATTCTCAATCAACCAGAGGATACCTCAAAAGATTGAATTGTACCTGCCAAATATTCGTTCATTTTTGGTAATGTGGCACAATCGACTCTTCCGAAAATAATGAAAGCATTTGAATTTTTTTTAATATGATGATAACAAACTTCAAAATTCTTTTTATCTTTTCTAGTGAAACTTAGTGTATTTGGGAATTGTTATAGAACGTGTGTAGTTTTTATTAGTTATATTTCTTCTTCACTTTCTGTTCACTTCCATTTCTGAACAGATATTCAAAATATAAATAGGGTTTGAGCTTTAGTGTGCACTACCTATCTCCTCGCTTGGATTATTTTATTCTTTTCAAACCAAGATTGTCTAGAAGTGATCAATTCACAGATAACACCGCCTTACACTGTTTATTCTTCCATATATTTCAGTTTCTAATGCCTCTTTTCTTCATAATATATGAGAAAAACGTCATATAATTGTTGTACTTACATATTTGTATGAAAATAAATATTATTATTATTTATTGATATTACCCCCTTTTATTTCGATACTAACGAAAACTGACATCACTGATATGATGAATGAAAATATTCACATCCCTTTTATTAATGAAATTGGGTGTAGTAAAAAAATATATTTTTGGGTTTGAAAAAAGGTGAAGGAGTCCCTACATGGCTAATCCGGCCCTGGTTCCATTCAGCATTTGTGCAATTTGCCCCGTCAGCGTAGTAAGTAATAGGGAGATTGATTATTTTGCTACTGACGTGCTGGATCACCTGATAAATGCTTGAAAAAAAATTGTTCAGTTTGTTACTATTGTATTCTACCAAGCTATTGGATTCCCATTTCCCAGATTTATAATGTTCGTATCTGGAGATAGGAAATGGACTGTTTTGAAAGTTATTCCTAGCAAATGAATGAGATTGATCGAATAAGTGGTTCATTGAACACAAAGAAAGAATCATTTCGAAACTCAGTATGGATATAAATTGAGATTTCTTTTTCTCGTCCTTGTTTGCAATTGTTATAACTGATCATTATTTTCAGTTCGAATATATCACTTCTTATATTTCTTAGTTGCTTTTTTTTGTTCGGTTGTCTATTTTAGTTTGATAGCAGAAAATCCATTTAAGTTGTTGGAAACTGTTCAGGAAATAACATTCAATGTCGTCGGCAGATGTAAATGTGCCACATGGTGTTTTTTCAAAAACTTACACGGGATTCCTGGGATTTTTTTAATTAGGAAATTCACGAAAAACAAAATCCTTTGAATTGGTGTTGTGGACCCCAAAGCTAGATGTCGGCTAACTCAAATACTTTTGAATAGTAACGGCAGATCTAGACCTAGAGTGGCCAGACGAGTACATATTTATACAAGACCCATCATCTTCCGAAGCATTATCATAAGGGAAAAAACTCATTTGTTTTCCATCTCGTTTCATCGCAATTAGAGGATACTGGTTGCTGGAAAATACTTAACATTCAACTTTTGAATATTTGTACATTACAAAAATTGCATTTTGTCATCCATTTCTGCAATGTTAAATTCGGGAATTGTAATATGAATTCCCGTTTCTTCATTTTCTCCTCTTATCAATTCCATTGTGTATGTTCATGGTCATTCGATTTCTTCTCTTTGCCTTCGTTATTTCCATATTTCCAGAGGCTCCTTTTCACTGGAAAAACAGAGTAGTTGAACTAACTCATTGCTGAAAAAGGTTAACAATCAACAAAAATTTTGAATTAGTACGGGACATTACGGGATTTTTCTTTCGTGCAACCTCCCAGTTTCTTGACTCAGTACCTCTGATATTTGAACGTAGGAAATGATGAAAAAACTGAAGGTTCACGTTAAGAGACGAAAAAGAGAAAAGAGAGAGTGCACGCCGTCGAAGTTGACGGGTATCGAGAAAATATCAATCACTCATCTTTTTACCAACCATCATGTATCCTGTTTTCATAATTATCGGTTTGTTAGTCATAATCGACTTTGGCAAAGATACACCTCATTACATTCACTCAGTTTTGAAATTTTACGTAACCAAAAAACAACAACCGTTAAAATATTCTGGTGAAAGCCGAGCATTATTTTAAATACACTCCAAAACGTGACCACATCAGGTCAGCAATATATTTCAAGATTTTTTGTTGGTGCCTCAAAATTAAAGGTAATTTCGATTCAATTTTTTTACGCGTTAATTGAAGCTTTAGAGAGTTTAATGACCATTTTCCAGACGCATTAACGGTTTTTGGTGGATCGAAGCATATTTTCAAACTCGACTTTCCTTTATTACTTCATAAGTTGTCTGAATTCAACAGAATACTATACTGAGTGATTCCAATTTCCCCGAGCTCTCTCATAAAAGTAATTCGTAGTGTTTAATCCTCATCAAAAACGTATAAATTTCAGAAAGTTTTCAGTTGACACTATTGGTTTTTATGCCTGAGAAAAAAAAATATAGTGGAAGAACGATAATAACATAAGAGGTTTTTCACAAAGAGACTGTTTTGCTACTGTCGACCATAATTCTATTACTAAAAAAGGGAAACTGATTAGTAATAGTATGGTGTTGAAGTAAGATGTGGGTGAAATTTCTACTCTTGAAACGATAATTGACGAATACTAGATTTTTTACAAAAATGGAAGTCTTGTTTCATTGTCTCACCCTGTATGCCTTCTACAGATTTCCAGAAGTATATACGAATACGAAGGTGTTATTAACTTCCCACTCACAACTTATAACTGTTCAATCATCCTGACCATAGCTTCTTGAAATCTGATTGAGTAGTGAGCTGAATGGTACTTTATTGTTACAAAAGTCTCCTTGGGATGGGTCTACAGTTTGTGATGTCACCTCCATTATTGGTGTCATCTCATGTTCACACTTTCAACTTGAAAATAAATATGAATGACTGCGGCGCTCAAAGCAGGTAAACAACAGCTGTGAAATCTCGCGTGTCGTTGAATAAGGTTCCTGACGTCACAGAGCGTTCCTGACTTCCAACGAATGCTAGGACTCTATTTGAGTTTTTATAAGGGAAGGATTTTATCAGTTCTGTAATCCTTTGGACATTCATTATTAGGGCCATCCTTCGACGTTCTACACATTTCGAAAGGGATTTTAGCGCCAGCGATCTCAAATGTGCTGGTATTTTCGGTCACAAGGATCAAGTGAGGCCCGTTTCATTCAGTCATGTGAGGCATACAGTTTTGTACCATATATTGCATCAATAATATCGATCGTATTGGGATTATCATAGAATAGTATTATGAGGAAGAGGGAATTCTTTCAACCCAGGTCGTACCTGCGGAATACTTTCTCACGAGGAACTATACATGAAAACGCTTTTCCGACTCCCAACTTATTACCGGACAACTGTTCTGAGTAACTCTCTCAAAGAAGACCAAATGACTGGCTGAATGAAATGAATGGAGTCTACTTATAACGTGATATTCATCAAATCATGATGTATAATGTCGAATATGTGCATAATGTTCTTCGAAGCGAGTTTTGAAAGTTTGTCGACTTTGACCAATGTATTCGGGTGAATAGGAATTCAAACTTATAGAACGCGTCACCATTGGTCGAAACGAAATGTGACATCAGACTACACAACAGTGGATTTATCGGCATCGATATTCCTACTGTATTGGTGGTAAAACATTTCAAACCTGTATTCCTGTGGCGATTTCTAGTGAATCTAGAACGATGAGTGAAAGTGGTGTTAACTGAGCACAATCGGATGTTTCATCGAAAATAGATACATTTATGATAGCAACATATTTTGCTCACAATTTGCTTTCAAATTTCGATTATACGTACGCAGAGATCAAATGAGTGAAATCTGCTAAGTAAAGATTATGTTATGACGTATTTTTGAGTCCTAACATAGATTGGTATTCATAAATGCCCACAGCAGAGATTATACCATAAATCTATATTTCGATATGTTTGTAAACTAGGTTCGGTTAGTTCAAAACCGAATTTTTCACTCCTAAATAGCTAATGCAACACTAACATCTAACTAATTCACACTGCGATGAATATTAATATAGCACACTGACGTTTAAATGATCTCCAGAACAATAAAAAATGTTTCATGGGAAAACCATGTGAAATCGATCGCTGAAAGTGCTTCCCAGAAGCTTGGATTTCTGTTTTGTGCGAACAAGTACTTCACTTCTCGTCAGCTTCTAGTGATCTACAAGGCTCAGTTACGACCTGTTTTGGAATATAGTTCTCATATGTGGAGTTCGGCACCAAAACATTCATTGAGGCTTCTCGATTCTATTCAGAAAAAGGCAATCCGTCGTGTTGGTGGTTCTTCGCTCACAGACTCGCTCACTTCTTTGGAACGTCGTAGAAGGATCGGAGACTTATCGCCCTTCTATAGATATTTTCACGGTCGCTGCTCTTCTGAATTGTTATCAATCGTTCCCCCTTGGCAATATCTACATGTATGGCTCGACGAGTACAGAATTTCCTTCCCTTTGTTGTGAATTTGGGGACCTGTCAAACCTCTCTTGCTCAGGGATCTTCCTTCAATATCACAGCTGAACTTTGGAACTCCTTGCCGAGAGGTTCCTTCTGAGGCTTACAAACTTCAATAATTCGTATCCCCTGTCGCTTGATTCACGCGGTGTTCTTTGAATATTACAGGGCTTCCCTTTCTTGTGAATCTCAATATATATGAAAAAAAAAACTATTTCAAAGATACCTACATCACCCCTTTTACCATCTCACACCAATGTTTTTCTAATTACGCTTCGCTTGAAATACGGTAAACACACCTCATTGGGTATAATTCTCTGTGTTTTTACACTTCAATACCGTGGAATACTTGAGTAAGAAGTTGTTTTAGCTTTTCCTATGATCTGTATAGCAATCTAAACCGAAACGCTCAGAGTAAACAAACACGAAACACGTCATTTGGCATCATCCAAAGCGCGCGATAAATGGTGGTGTTTGAATGGCTCCAATTTATTCAACGTTTTTATATTTTTCATTCCGAAAAATGATTCGAATACTATCAAACCTACATTTACATTTTATCTACGTTATGAATTTACTGATGATCAATCAACGACATAACAAAATATAATACATTTCTTTTTATAGAGAATTGTTAACATTTTCGTGGCTCTAACGAGGACAACGTCCCTTCAACAATTGAAGCGTTTTCAACACGTGCTCCCGTACTAAAAGCTGACCGCTTAATCCATTGTTGTATAGCAATTGAAACTGAAACGCTCTGAGTGAACAAACACGAAACACGTCATTTGACATCATCCAAAGCGCGCGATAAATGGTGGTGTTTGAATGGCTCCTATTTATTGAAAGTTTTTTTCATATTCCATTTTGAAAAATGATTCGAGTTATCAAACCGACATTAATATTTTCTCTACGCCATTAAATTGTTAATGATCATTTAACGATATACATAACAAAAAAATCATACATTCCCTATTATTATTATTATATGATGACACGGCGGTGGAACTCTCGGGAAACTCACAAGAGGAGATAACCCGCAGAGTTGAAACAGCAATCAGTCAATTTTCACTATGGTGTGAAATTAACCACCTCGTAGTCAACCTATAAAAAACAGTTACATGGAGTTCACAAGAAAATACAAATCACCTACTATCGATCCTAGTATGTCTTTTGGTAACACAAATATACAGGCAGTCAACTCTTTCAATTTTCTGGGCACTCTTGTTGATTCAAAATTGTCTTGGAATGACCAAATGAATCACCTTTGTGATAATCTCCAAAGAACGTATTTTGCTATATTCTCTCTCAAAAATTATCTCAATGTTCAAGGTCTTATTAACGTTTATAATGCCCTAGCATTCTCAACAATAAGTTATAATAATAATATAATTTCTTGGGGCCAAGCCTAAGAGATAACCAGAGTCTTCACCCTGCAAAAGCGTATTATTCGTCTCATTTTCAACCTGAAGTATCAAGATTCCTGTAGAAATCATTTCAAGAAACATCGAATATTGACGGTGACTTATATTTACACATTGAAGATATTGTGTCACATCCACAAAAGCAAGCACCACCTAAAGAAGTGTTTGGAAATTCACAACTTTCCTACCAGAAATCAAAATAATCTCTATATGGAAAAGTTCCGTCATATGTAGTACAAAAAAATCTCCAAAACATAGCGGAAGTCATCTCTACAACTCACTGCCTGAATCACTGGAGAATCAATCTCTGGAAAGATTCAAGAGTGATCTTAAAAATATTTTGAGCTCGACTGGTTTCTATGACGTTTCCGAATTTCAATCATATAGGTATAACAACTATTGAATGATTACCATTTAACTGTTTCTGTTGTGTAATCAAATCATCTTCATGGAATACTTATCTGAATTTCAAACATATTTGTTAGGCATCAAATGATTACCATCCAACTACTGTTCATTTCTTAACTGCAACTGTATCACAGCAACTTCACTTTTTAAACATTTTATTTGCAAGCATCTGTCCCTAGCCAGCCATGCAAATTCTGTAACATAATTGTATTATCAAATTATTAATACTTTGTATGCTTAATGTACTCATCTAACGAACCTTCATGTAATATGGCAAAAAAGGTAATAAATAATCTAATCTAATCTATTATAGAGAATTGTTAACACTGCTTCGTGGCTCTGACGAGGACAACGTCCCTTTAACAACGGAAGCTTTTTCAAACACGTGCTCCCGTACTAAAAGCCGACCGCTTAATCCGACATCAACATAGCGCTGGTCATCTCAGATGTGTGGTAAGCTGGCGGCCGCTCAACGCCAACCAGTCGGCGGTTTAGTGACTGAGTAAGAAGTGGGCCGGGGTCGTTGACCTCTCGCGAAAGTTGGCGTATGATTCTCCGCGCTATCGCGTTTTCGATAAGATGAATATGGATTGTACGAGTCCCAGTTCGGTATACGTCGATAGAAGAATACCGAGATCACGACGGCGTATTAGTGCCATTGCAAAAATAAAAATCTCGCAATTGCGACTTTAATTCTGTCAATTGACAGATCAAAAGTAGCAATTGCCAGATTGAATCTGTCAATTGACACATTCGATCTGTCAATTGACACTTTTCAAAGTGAATTGAAGCCAATCGAATCACTGAATTAATTTCAAATCAATTAAATTCACAATTCTGTCGACCTCTGTTGAACAATCCTTTTCCCTTTACTATTGATATCGAGTTTATTTCCTGTCATGTGAATAAAAAGCAAATCCCATTTATCGACTCCTTGTCCTGAATTCTTCAAAGCCCTGAAAATATTTTTTGACTTATTTGACAATGAAATGAGCCTTCTATTTTCATAACGTTCCTTGGGTGAAGTACAAACCCGCGTACCGTCTCATAAGGTTCCTGACGTCACAGAGCGTTCCTGACTTCAAACGAATGTTAGGACTTCTATTTGAAATTTTAAAGGGGAAAGTTTTTTCATTTCCGTAATCTTTTGGGCATTCATTGTTAAGACGTTCTACACATTTCAAACAGGATTTTAGCGCCAGCGCTCTCGAATGTGCTGCTATTTTTGGTCACACTGATCATGTGAGGCCCGATTCATGTAGTCGTGGTTTTTCTACCATATATTGCATCAATAATATCGATTGTATTCGGATTATCATATAATAGTATTATAGGGAATAGAAAATTTTTTCGACCCAGACAGTAACGGCAAAATTCTTTCTCACGAAACTATACACGAAATCGCTTTTTCGACTCACAACTTATTACCGGTCAATTGCTTCGAGTAACTCTCTCAAATGAGACTAATTGACTGGCTGAATGAAATGGATGAAGTCAACTTATATCGTGATATTCATCAAGGCATGATGCATAACGTCGCATGTGTGCATAATGTTCTTTGAAACGAGTTTTTACAGCTTGTCGACTTTGACCAATGTATTCGGTTGAATAGGAAATATGCATAAAATATTGATTTGGTTGAATATAGATTGTACGAGTCTCATTTCGGTATGCGTCGATACCGAGAGTACGACGGCGTATTAGTGCCATTGCAAAAATAAAAAACCTCATAATTGCGACTTTTAATCTGTCAATTGACACTTTTTCAAAGTGAATTGAAGCCAATTGAATCACTGAAATAATTTTAAATCTCTGGTCCGAAAAATTCCAAGAAGTTTTTCATTTCTGGAAAATTATTGGTTGAACAATCCTTTTACCAATCCCCTTTTACTATTGAAATCGAGTTTATTTCCTGTCATGTCAATAAAAAGCAAATTCCATTTATCGACTCCTTGTCCTGAATTCTTCAAAAGCCCGAAAAATCCTTCATGACTATATCCAATAATTTTCTGAGTTGCAAAGCAGACTCTCTCATTATTGGGGAAAATTGAAAAGGAATCATTGTGACTCAATGAAATAAGCCTTTTGTTTGCATAACGTTCCTTGGGTGAGGTACAAGCCGCCATGTAATTTTTTTCTGAATTTTGAAATGAGCTTATGACTTCGGCTGCAGTACCTTGAAGGAAACTTTTCAAATAATGAAACAATGTCGGAAAGCTTCGAATAAGTATGAATGATATTATTATAGTATATTATGCAACGATCGTGTAATGATGGTTATTAATATATGAGCATAAACCGGGATACGAAACGAGCCGAAGGTGAGTTTCGTATGGTTTATGCGAGTGTATTAATAACCATTACATGACAGTTGCATACGCTATTTTATCTACACCCGATAAATAGTGAAGAACTACAAATATTATATTTAAAATTGTATTACACACAATAATACTAATTTAACGAATTTTTTTGAAAAATTCTACAGAATTGTAATTAATAGTATTACTTCGAGAAATAAAACGATGGAAGATCAAAAATCAAAGAAAAAAAAGTTTACTTGAGACCGGAATCAAACCAACGTCTCCTCCAGCTAGAATAAGCAATGTCAGCACCACAGACGGCTCGGCTACGGAGATCCCACAAAATATGATAAAAAAATAAGAAATAAATCATGCATTTTTCAAATGAAAAATTTGATCATTCCAACTGTATTTCTGTGGGTGAAGGTGTCGAAGGTGATTCTGCCATATCGCTGGTATCAGACATTTTGTCATGATTATCGAAGTTTGTCTGTATTCTTCAAAAATCCAATACCTATACCGATTTTGACTTGACAAACGTCAAATGCAGAGCATGCACATCATGCTTGATTGACAAATAATGGGTTTCTATTGGTTAAAAATCTGTATCGTAATGAAAATCTGTATCGTAATGGATTTCATTATAAAACGGGTTGTGGGCATATAAGTGTATTATTAGAGTACGGGTGTAGATAAAATATGTTATAAAATTCCAACCACTGCTGAAAAGTTGGAATTTACATCGTAGGTAACTTGACGTTATCGCTTGTATGATAATGATGTGAAATTGTTCCAACCGAACAATCTGAACCCTTATCAAGATCTTTCATAAAAGTCGAAATTGCGAGATTTTTTATTTTTGCAGTGGCACTTACGCCGTCGTAAGGGACCGTGCAAAAAATATATATTTTTTATTAGTTGTACAACCGAACTTTGGCCAAAAGGTGGTGCATGTTCGTTAACCGACTCACGTGCATTCAGATTAGCTTCTGATCAAACAGTAGATGTACAGGGCAGGACAAAACATATTAAATTTGTTCAGGAATAGGGTACCTTCATTTTGAAAAATATAAGATAATTTCATAAGGAAAGTTGTTAAGAAATGGATGGTTTGAAATCTTAGCCTTAAAGAAAGTATTTTTTAATAATTATTTTTCGTAAGATAAATAAAAATTCTTAGTACGTAGGTATTGGAAGTAGCTATAACCAAATCACTTCCGAAAAATATTCATCGAATTGAAGCAAATTCCTAAAATTCACATAATTTTTCTTTCTTCATTCGTTTTTTTTTCGATAATTGCCAACTTCATCTTTGTTGCAACGATATTTAACATCACTCTAGAATCTAGAATTTCGTAATCAACCTTGCGTCATTCACGTCAAAAATTTGTAACCGAAAATATAGCTGGGATATACCATACCCCATTTTCAATCATTTTTTAATTCATTGTTCACGTTTTTTAAGATTATTTTTATTTCTAGTGGATTCTCAGGTGACCGTATTAGCGGATACACGAATAGTTTTATTCCAGTATTCATTAAAAAAAAAGAAATCTAGCCTGTATACTAATAACTACGTGGTACCAGGTGCTATAGACAACCAACACCATCTAGATTCACAAATACGACAAAAATTGACATTTTAAAACATCTGGGTTGTCACACCCCACATAGGTAACGAAGGGGAAGCCATTTCAACAAGGAAAATAATCTAGTCATTTGGTTCTAGCTATTCTTGATAAGTACTAATCAACATTTTGATCCAACATACGGAAATAGTTGAAAAAAAAACAAGATTTAAACAAGAGGCTGAATCTTCATATTCGAGAAAAACCTTAATTTTTTAACAACTTTTCCTCATGAAATTATCCTATATTTTCCAGAATTGGGGTGCTTCATTCTTGAACAAATTTTATATTTTTTGTCCTGCCCTGTATACTGTTCGACCAGAACAAAATTTTCAACAGAATATATTTATTGATGCCATTCAGAGGTCGTGGGTTTGATCCCCTGATGGAGCAGATATTTTCCTTTTGAAAATTTTCCTCTATCGATGGCGTTTGGTACGAAACTACCATTAATCAAAAATTGGACTACTTCAACTATTCATAAACACAATAACTTCACCAGAGCGATTCTGTCTCAGCACTATGAGGAATACTTGTCAACCGTCATACTTTATCGTCCCGTATCTTATGTGAGCATAATGTTCCTTCAAACGAGTTTTAATAGCTCGTTGACATTGTCCAATATAATTTTTGTTGCAATCTCGACAACTGATCTCGTATATCCCCGACTTTTCTGAAAATATTAATATTTTGGATTGACCAGAAGTTGTTGTGATCTATAAGGAGTTTATCAAGCAACTAAAACTCTTTTCGGATCCTCTAGTGTAATTATCTTCCCTACTAGATATATACCAGACATTCTCGAGAAAGTCGATTACATTTTTATAACACGTACATTCTCAGAACTAGATATAAGCAGAAGAGTTGTTGTTTCAGATATCTTTTTGTGAAAGGAACAGACGTCTATGAAAAATATATCAACAGAGAGTATGTTCGTTGATTTTTACAATGAGTTCTACAGGAAAATTATCAGTTTCTCAGTGCAATTTTGTTTTTTTTTTGATTTCACACCAACAGCTTTCGACCAATGGAATTCGTATTTTGTTTTGAGTTTTCATGACTACTCAGGTATCAATCGGAATTCGGCTCGGGGTAATTTTCAAAATATATTCGAGCTCGATAAAATGTCTGGGAATCATAGAGGAACCACTAGTGGTATTACAAGTGACTATATGAACTAGAGAAGGAAAACTCTTATCAATTTGAGACATTTTTGAGCTTGAAATATCTTTAATTTAGTTGACTTCTTTCCTTCTTACTTGTGGACCTGTTGCCAGACTGCCTGATATTAATAATTCTGTCAATATTGTTGGGAATTTTTTCCAATGTCAAGTAGATATGGATAATACAATATTTAGTTTAATCTCCGGGTTGAAAAAATTGAAATCTGGCTTCCGCGTTTCGATAATACTCATTGTAAACAAACACTTACTATCGGTTATGTTTTACTGGATGAGCTGTATAAATAAATCACGAATTATATCAAGAGATTACGCTATTGTTATCCTATAAAAAGTATTTATTTCAATCGGGTGATACAGAAATGACGATGGAACAAGAACTTCTTGAGGCTGTGTCAATATGCCTCTGACCCCGACTTGTTTTTGTTGGATCTCTGGAAAGAATCATTCATGAAATGATTGTTGAAACGCTGATCGGCAGGAGTGAAGATGGATCAATGACCTTTCTTATTGTCTGAGATTGTGTCAGTAATATAAGCCATTGTTGAATGAACAAACAAAAAGACTCGAGGAAAAAGTATGTGCTTATTAAGTAAAATAGAGTAACGGGGATATTTAATCATGGTGGAATTTGAGAATAATGAAACTCTTTTACCACGGTATATGACGATGAAGGTCCAAGAACGTTGATATCAAATTCTATTAATGAAACTATCAACTCGAAAACTTTCTGTATGGTCGAGTCTGTCGACTGGGGGTAGTTCGATGTTGAATTTTTTACTATACTTCCCAAAAATTTTTAAGTGGCATCATAAAGCTTCAAAAAAAAAAAGGGAAATAATCAAATTGAATCTGAATAGATATTGCATAGATTTGGAATAATATACAAGAGTAAAAGAATCGACTGGTCTCCCATGACTAAATAGTCACTCTCAGGAAATATGTTCGTTTTGTTTGAAGCAAACACAAAAATAGTCAGAATTTTGTGTGACTTATTGAAATGCCCAGCAAATCACAAGAAGGATACACCACAAAAAATATCAAGGAGCAATAGAATGAAATGGAATACATATAAAAAAAATCGAAAAAATTTGATATAGTTGAAAATGAAAATAACTCAAAAAAATAATTACAAATCGAATTCATTTCAGATAATCCAGGAGAATGAAAACCATGAAAATTAAAGCATGTAATAAAGAAAATACAAATGAAAAAAAAAATTTCAACTGGATCACGACTTTGTATGCTGGTGATGATAATAGGAAGGTATTCTTCTATGCTGAATAGGTACATGATTGAATATAGCACCCTTGATGAATATTTTCAATCGTAGACACCGATGTGTAGTTTTTCAATCGGGGTGATGTATAACAAAAACATTGATCCAGAACCATTTGCAATATGATGCCTAGGTCCATAGAAAATAATTCTGGATTTTCTATATAATTCAATTTCTGGTAGGAACAGTGTTTGTCCTTAATGTCAACTGATGTTATATTGAAAAACCAATGTATCTATTTTTACATCTCCATTCCCAACTGTTTACTCGATTAGAATTTTTTGTTGCGAGACTGTTTTTTCACTATCTCAAGCATTACTTCAAAATCCATTTTTATTTAAACACAAAATTCACTTGTGAGATTGTCAATCATAACGGGTTCACAAACCCACGACACGTGTTCCATTTCTCAAGAAGGAAAAATACTCATCCGATTTTTCTTTTTCAGGTAAGAGCCAGAAGCTGTATGATGATCAACAGGATATGTAAGTCATTTACTGAAAAGAGATGCCCACCCATCTGTTTTCTTTTTTTACATCATCTGTTCAGTCTGATGTCTCAGGGATCGTGATATTGTCAAAGTGCAGCATTCAATCACGCAAATATGGACCACTAGCTTCCATCAATGAAGTTCAGTAAACTCAAAGCTTTAGAAAAAATTTATAAAATATAAATAATGAGTAGCAAACGTGTTGAATGTTTGAGAATTATTCAATTTATTCCAACATGCTGCGTTCCTTTGGAAAAAGAAACAAAATGATCCAACCGTGAATATTCATTTGCCATAAAAATAAGAATATGAAGTGCCTGGTCCAGACAGATATTCTGCTCTGGGAAAGTATTAATGAGTTTTATCCATTGCGTAATATACGTTGAAGAAAGTGACGGCAAGTCGTGAACGTAAATAAAAAGGACTAGGTCTAGGGTCAAGGAGAAATGTAGACTCTCGAATCTGAATTAACGTAGATACGAAGTTGATGGTGGGGACGAATGAGACAATTGGAAGCTCTTGATATTTCTGGTGGGCTACTTGTTTTGTAGGTTCTGAGACGATTTATTGGTGGTCTCACTCAGAGGTATCTATTCGATCAATACTGAAAATGTCAAACATCTCAAACTGAAAAACGACAAATGAATCTAACAACTCAATACCTGAATTCTATGAACGATTAGCAAGGTAGAAAGTGATAATGAACAATAATCAGATTCGTTCTTATATAAGATTATATCATAAGTGATAAAAAACATTCATTTGCCTGCAGATTCCCGTCTTTCACAATGATATTAGGTATGATCGTGTTGTTTTGTCAATATTGCTATTGAATTAAATATCAGAATGCATATAAACTATTCAATAGTTGGGTGGATATCAACGAGGTGTTCCTGAAAAAGTTTTTTCAAATCACCTGTTTTTTTTTAAGTTTCTGGTCAAACTGAAAACGCACCGTTTTTGAAAAACAGTGTTGAAATTCAAAAATGATCAGATAATTTCGTAGTAGAGAAATGTAGTTTTCAGTACTAATCGCTCGCAGTGGGGATAACCCATACCATCTAAATTTTTCATTTTCATTTTGAACTCTATCGGTTCGAAGACAAGAGGTTTTTCATTTTCAATTATTCGTCTCAATTTTGGTTGAATAATATCATCCTCTGAATATAAAAAATAAGAAGAGGATTTTTATCGTTCTTTTCGATTTGGTGAATGAGTCTAGCAGGGTATTTCTCGTGTGAAATTGGTGTTTTGTTGGATCATTTATTTGTGATCATTCCGAATATTCTCCTTTCTGATGGAATTATCTGATTGTCTATCTGATTGTCTCACAAAGATCTGGTTAGACTCATTGGCTCTAGCCAAATATTATACCAACGACCATAAAAAAACACTTGTAGAAAATCCATATTCAACATTAATTACTACAGTTTCCTGTATGATTCACACTACTTACGAAACATGTTTCTCTATACAATAATAGTTTCCAGTAGGAGAAAGCTTCAGGACACGTGTTTCGCTATATAATAACTTCCTGGAGATTTCTTCTAGTAGAGGAAGCTATTGTTTGCTGAAACATGTGTCGCGGTTTTATAAATCTTGTTCATAAATTATTCAAGCGGAAATGAGAAGAAAATTTGGAAATTGGAAGAATGTGTCTGCTAATATACTTTTTAGAGTTTAATTTGAAATTATGCGATCATGTATTCCGTTAAAAAAATCTCTTTTATTTTTTGTTCTCAACACAAAGTGATAGATCTACCCTTCATTATACTATATCGTGATATTGGAGATGAATCTTTTAATTTTATGAACATCATTCGATTTCATGTAAGTAGGTCGGAAATTTTCCATGGTTTAGTTGTTGATGTATTTTTCCAGTACAGAAAAATAGAATAATGCAATTTTCCTGAAATCATAATGACATCATTTATAGGCATCTATAGTTAGCAAACTATACGGAAATATCATTTGGGATGGATACTACGGGTTTATGACACTAGAGATTTCGTTTCCAATTCATATATTTTCTTTAATTTTTTTTTACGTCTTAGCTTGAAATCCATATTTTCGTCATTACCTACTTGCCAACAGATGTCAATCAATCCAGAAAGTGAAATTTTTCGTCAATATCGTAGTTAATTCATATTTTGAAGATTATTTCAATAACCAACCTTCTATTTCTTGTATAATCTTCTATTGTCAACTCTATCATGGAGCTTCATTAGCTTTCTTCCAACATTTCAGTCAAAATGACACATTCGAACCCCTTTGGTTTTCAGGATACGAACCGCCATTGAGTGAAATTCCTGCATGGTTGGTCACCAATTTCAAATATTTCTCTGTAAAATTTCAATTCGTTCAATTACTCTCTCCAATCATCCTACGGGAATTCCAATATCGATTCTCGAAATGAACGTAATGGTGATTCCTGGAATTGAAAAAAATTGTCACCAAACCTTCTGCTATGTAATAATTACGAACTTAATTATTATTGCGCGCTGCCCGTTGTTCCAATTGAGTTAACAAAGTTTTATTTAGCAAAGTTCAGAAGTCGACCGTTGCACTACAATTACTTAAATTCGGTTTGTGCAATATTTCAATCGTTCCATGCCAATAAAAAGTTTCTTGACTCTGAAAGTTCAATGATTCCGGGCCGAAATATGGTGTAATACAGTAGAGCTCTGGATTCAAATGGTGTGTTGCGATATTGGTCGAAAATTCGATGAATTTTGGAAAAATGTTGTTTACTCTTAGACTAATTTCCGTTTGAAAAAAAAAGTTGAGGTTAATGTTGATTCCACCACCAAAAAATAAAAAAATTAATGCATTTTTATAAAACTCTGTGCGACTTTAATATTCAGTTCTGTTCAAAAATTACCAGGGATGAGCTCCTTCTTTCTGGTCGTTATAGACTTTTCGCATGAATGATTCTGGTAAGTGGCTGAAATCAAATATGAGTAAAATATAACATTGTACGAAATAACACGTTGAAATGTGACACCTCGATAATCCCCTGCTCTCACAAGTTTCAACATTTGGGTTCATGAAGTGTCTTCGCAATCAGTATCGTAAAATCCCTTTTTCCAGAATAAACCCACTAATCGAAATCATTCAATCATTTCAGTTCAATTCGACTAAGTGATAATTATTTTTTTTTTGTCATCAATTTGATTTTCGTTTCGTTCAGGTTTATCCGAAAAACGTTATTTTTTGTTATCGTTTATAATGATAATGATAGTTTTTTAAATTTATTTTGTGTGTATACACAAGTTTAATCTCCTTTCCTGCCATTTCATAATTTCACTCCGAAGTGACTCAATGTATTCTAAACTATTTATCAGATCCTCAGTTTCCCTACACAACTCTTTACTTTTTGTACCATAGTATTGGTGACTAAGCTATTTACTTCGTTATCATGCGTCTTGACCATTTCCCCCAATCAGACAAATATACTCATGTGATGTGCATACAGAACCAGCTTTTACTGACTCTCCTATACCGACTAACATAATGCAATGATAGAGTATTTTGCAGTACAATTATAAAAAACGCCTAAAACTCAGCAGTGGGGTGTAATGGTGGCCATTGTACTATAGAGTATGCAAATTAACAACTCAAATATTTATCACCACACCACTACATATTTTCAACGAAGCAGCACTTAAACACGTACTGGAAAGCAACCAAATGACTGCTAACGTGTGAAGGTAAATGACCCAGGAGTTTTTCTGGTTGCTACTGGGAATGGACTTGAAATATTCTGTTGCGCAAAATTCTACCATGCCATGAAATCTCGTTACACATGCAGTTTCATGGCTCAAATTATGTCTATAATTCCCCACAAAAAGGTGAAAAAGTTTGAGAAAGTTTTTCATCGTCTCTTTCGAAGTATTGCAACGTTGAATTTATATTCTCAAACATTATTCGCATAATCATATTCGCTCTAGAGAATCAAGAGACAAAAGACAATTCAATGCTCAGTTGCAGATGAGCTCAGAAACCTCAGACATATTTTGTTGATCTCTGGTTTCAAATTTATCCATACTCAATTGTCGTTGAAATCTCTTGAAAAAAGAGCACCTATTTTCCCCTGACTCTCTCAGTTGAGTGAAAAAATCAATCTAGATTAGAAATCAATCCTACGGAAACCAACTGAAAACTCAGGGACAAAGCTCTTCTTAAATTTCGAAATAGTCAATTGCCACACCATTGGACCTATTATAAACAGCTCAGGAACTACACAACCAATGCAATCAAAGCAGAAAAAAAGCCTATTTGAATTTCAAATTTAGCAACTCTTCGTCTAGAGAAAAATGGAAAGAACTCAAAAAATTGAACGTGATGAAAAATAAAAAACATAGTATTCCTGATCACTTGAAAAATGGTGATAACATAAATAAATACTTCATTGACTCGACAAAAGCTTCACTTCCCAATAATGATTTGATAAACTACTACAGAAATAGCGTGAAAAATGGAATCGCTGATACATTTTATTTTGCTGAAATTACCGAAAATAGTGTAAAAGATATAATACAGAATATAAAATCACATGCTTTTGGAACTGACGATATGAATATCGATATCATTAATCTATGTTGCCCTTTGATCGTGCCCATTATCACACATATTATAAATCAGTGTTTTTCGAAAAATTATTTTCCCAGATCATGGAAATCGGCAAAAATTATACCTTTACCTAAAATAAGCCAACCAAAGGAGTATGGTGATCTCCGCTCAATCAGTGTGCTTCCCACTTTTTCAAAAATTATTGAAAAAATTATGGAAATTCAAATAAGAGATTTCGTGACTGATAATCATATATTACCGCCAAAACAATCAGGATTCAGACAAGGCTACAGTTGTGCAACAGCCAATGCTGACGTGTTGGACGACATCATAGATGCTTCTGATAAAAACAAAATTAGTATAGTGGTTTTGCTCGACTATTCAAAAGCATTTGACCTAATAAACCATGACATTCTCTTGTCAATGTTGCATTATTTTGGTTTTAGCTATTCAGCATGTTTGTTAATGGCATCATATTTACAGAATAGAACACAATTAGTAACACTGGACAATAAAGACTCAAATTCCATGAAATTACTCTCTGGAGTCCCTCAAGGGAGCATCTTGGGACCTCCTTTATTCACCCTCTATACTTCCAATTTCGTCAATGTTCTGAAACATTGCAACTATCATTTGTATGCGGATGATACTCAAATTTATTACTCGTTCGATCCGTTGGAATTGGAGAATTCATTAGATTTCATAAATGATGATCTCAGCTCAGTATTTAAAATTTCAACTGATCATGCTCTGAAAATCAATCCCAAGAAATCTATTGCTTTAATATTTGGTAATGAAAATGAATCAAAATTCTTGAATAATCGCGTAAATTTGATTATCGGCGACGCAATGATACCTATTAAATCTTCACATAAAAGTTTGGGACTGACGATTGATACAACTTTACGGTTCAGAGAGCATATCACAAACAAACTGAAAAATGCTTTCTCATCTTTGAAATTGATTTATTCCCAGAGAATGTTTTTATCAATCGATATCAAGAAAATGTTATGCGACTCGTTAGTACTATCACACTTTAATCACTGTGATGTAGTATATAGCGCTTGCTTGAATAATTCAGAGACACGACGCATTCAAAAAATACAGTCCTCTTGTGTTCGACTCATTTATGGAATTCGCAAGTTTGAACAGGTATCAATCACTGAAAAACTTAAACAACTAAAATGGCTCAATATGTACAACAGACGATGGCATCATATGGCTTGTATGTTTCATAGTATATTCAAATCGAAAATACCTCCCTACCTACACAAGAAGTTAAATTACAGAACTGACGTACGAAACCTGAATATTCGTCGAAAAACAATTTTGACGTTTCCAAAACACTCCAAAGGAATTTACTGTCGTTCATTCTCCTACAATGTCGCATCGTGCATCAATTATCTTCATAAACTCGACAGTTCACTTCTAAATTCATCGAAAATAACATTTAGCTGCAAATTCAAACAGCATTTAATGGCTATTCAGTCAGTCTAGTGGAAACCTGAACTATTCTTTTTATTCTTTTTTTTTTCTATTCTTTCTTTCGCTTTCCTATTGTTTTTTCTTCCTCTTCCCATCCTTCATAGCTTCTGTCTCTTCTTTTTAACTTCCGTTCCCATATTATAGGTACTATATATTTTCTCAATATTAGATCATTCGAAATCGCATTTATTTTCAAACTCTGCTTGGCGCTGGTGGAAGAACAGAAACAGTGTATAACTGTTATCTGAACCAGTACTGCCATTTATTCACCATGACAAATCTATTTAATTGTTAATATGTGCTCAACATCAAATACAAATTATTAGTATCAGTATCATGTATAATATCCCGATGTCTGATGTACTTATTTTGTTATAATGGTGGATAATAAAAAATTATTATTATTATTATTATTCGTAAATATCTTGAAGGATTCATCTTCAATTTCTCAAATTCTTTATTAATTTACCACAAACATACTACAAATAATTGTAGAAAAGGGAAACACGAATCAGCAAACAGAATTCGTTGGGTTTATTTATCACACACTCTATACAATATCATCAGCTTTCATCATCTCCTCGTTAATACTGATGTTTTTCAGTTTTTAGCCACCTTCTGAGGTTTCGGTACAAGGCCCACTTGGTCTTTGATGTTTGGTTATGTATATAAGTCTTTGTGTACAATTACCAAGTAAACGACAAATCTAGTAGTTACGTCCACGTTATATAAAATTTGACCTTTATTACCACAAATTAGGTCACAGTTTAGTAAGTAACATGTGACCTGTGACGCACAGTCAACGTATAATGTCTGCACTCCATTTTCATGTAAGAAAATTTCGTGTTAGGAGTAGTGGGATGTATATATATGAAGGATCAGGATACATGAAATATCTATTGCAAAAATGAATTGTACATTCGGTAAACTATAAATGAAATATTCTGAACAATCGAAAGAAAACAATATTCCACCTTATATCTCCTTACATATTCCATATGAAGACATCTTTACAACAGCGCTCTTTGAAAAAGTTTGGTATTTTTAGTATTTTTGTAGTTCTGAATTAACAACATTTTTCAGGCAGGTATTGCATATTTTTCATATTTAATTTCTGAAGAATGTACTTCGGTACATCAGCACATGATTTTTAACAAACCCAAAGAAATGCATCTTCAGGAGGAGACTGGCAATTCATCTCATCTCCTCTCCACCCCTGTTATATCTGTTGTGCTCAATTTAACTCTGAAGAATGTTCTAACTTTTACCTTCAAAGGTTTCGATCTCACCTATTGAAACCATCTTTGATCAATTTGGGACTTTACAATCCATACATATCTTCTCATTTTTCCAGTTATCCTAATAATGAATACTGTTTTACTTGATGAATGATTTTTTGGCTTCTTTCTTCTCCAAATCGAAAAATAAGAAATTACTACTCCTATGAAAGAAGTAAAATAAAAAAAAATTACAAACCCTCTCTGTTGATAGGAACGTGTATATTATTCAAAACGCTTGATTCATTCACAAAAAGGAAGAGTCCACCTTAAACAGCTACTCCCCTGTCTATATGGCGATGTCGGGCACTGGGTTGCATAGAAATCACTTTTTCTTGCTCAATTTGTATACCAAGCTTATGAAAATTGAATCAATTAGATGGCAAAAATAGGAGTTCCTACACTAAGCAAAACAGAGATCTATTTAAAGAAAAAATCTCTCTTACCAGGAAAACATTTATTTCCAACCCAAACAAGATCTCGTTTCGCTCAGAGAAAACTATCTCCTGAGGTCTTCAGTGAAAAAGGGGGTAAATTACTGAAAACTTTCACTGAAATCTTCATTCTAAGTAACCCAATGGCCGTCGTCGCCATTAGGCAGAGGAGTATCTGTTTTGGATGGACTTTTTCTTCCTTTTTGTGAATGAATCAAAAATCTTTGAATGATATACACGTACCTATCAATAGAGATTGTTTGTTATTTTTTATATTTTACTTTTTTCATAAAATGTGTGATTTCAATTTTTTGATTCAGAGAAGAAAAAAGACACAAACATACCTAGAAAAAGTTCCTAACTGTTTTTCACTCCTCTGGTGAATATCTTTAAATTAATATAACAAAAAATAAGTCACCCTCCCGTTTCGCGTGGTAATTAATTGTGTCCCAGCTTTGTCGAACCAGCATCACCACTCTCTGAATTATCTATCGATTTTACATAACGATTCATGAGTCAGCATAAACACGAAAGTTCATTGCCGTTTTTCGAGCGAATTCCTATAATATATGGACTCAAGAATTTGTAATGAAATCGTGTGTAAACAAATATCGCGAAACTTTCGCGTCTACACTCAGCCTCGAAAAGCAAGCCTCTCAAACAGACCTCTGCACCCGAATAGATGCTGTGTTGCCAGATGGAATGTCTTTTTTGAAAAAATCTTCGAACTCAGTTGCAAAAAATATAGTTTCACAGACTTAGTTCTCTTCACAAAAATACTCAAGGGGTTTTCCCCTGTAGTTTACTGGGTTTCTAACCTACCAAAATCTGAAGAATAAGTATTAACATTTGAATCTATATATACAAGTGTAGAAGGGTAGACTTCTATCTATCCCGACAGGTAACTGCGTAATTAAAAACAGTTTCTTCTGGATAGAACAAGTCCATATATTATATATATATATATATGTACACGATTACTCGCAGCAACATGTCGGGGTAGATATAAGTATACCTTTCTACACTTGTATAGATTCCAATATTAATACTTATTTTTTCAGATAGTCGTAGGTTAAAAACCCAAAAAACTACGAAAAAAAATAAATCCACCACAAAATAATGACTGTCGAACTCACGGGTTTTTGTATCATGTTGCACCGAAATGTCAATTCTTTGACAGACTTTCCACAACTTTATGTTTTGGAAATGTTCGGTGTGTTTAGTGTAATTGTTCGATAATTCATCGATTTGCCCTATGAGAATCTCATTTTCTCCTAGCAGAAGCAGATATTTTCTGAGTATGAATGAAATAGTACCCTGGTTAGTAAGATTTTTCTGTTTGACGTGAAAAAATGTAAACTTTTATTTATCCCACCCACCCCCTTTTTAAAATTTGATATTTTCTACTTCCCCTTTTTTCCAAAACCCCCCCCTCCCCGTTTTTTTTTCCCTTGGGGTGGTTCCCCCCCCTTTTTTTGGGGGAAAAAGTTTATTGGAAGAAAGGGGGAAATTTATTTATATTTTTTTTTTTTTTTTTTTTATTTTTTTTTAAATTCTTTTTTTCCTTTTGTTTGTTTTTTTTTAAAAAAAAAAAATTTTTTTTCTTTTTTTTGAAAAAAAAAAATATACAAACCCAAAAAAAATTTTTTAAAAAAAGTTCTTTTTGTTTTTTATGACCAACCCCCAAATTTTTTTTTTAATTTTTTTTTCAAAAAAAAGATTTTCACAAAAACCAAAAACTTTTTCAAAAAATTTGCCTTTTCCTAGTCCCACTCTTCTTTTTTTTTTTTTTATTCTGACAAACCCGGTTAAGAATTTTTTTTTTTTTTTCTAAAATTATCTCCCCTCCCCTTTCCCCCCCTTTAATTTTTTTTCTCCTTTCCTTCTTTTTTCTTTCATGTGTTCTTTTTTTATCATATGGTTGGAAAAATGGATAGAAAAAAAATAACAAGCAAAAATATTTCTTCAAAAATTGATTATAAAAAAATTTTGAATTGCTTTTTCTCTTTTTCTTTTTTTTTTTTTTTTCGAAGGTTGCCTTTTTTAGGTTTTCCCCATTTTTTTTTCCCTTCTCTTTTTAAAAAAACAAAATGCTCCCTAAAATCCTCTTTTTTTGTTTTTGTTGTTGAGAAAGGGGGGAAAAAAAAAATTTTGGATTTATTTTTTTTTGATTAAAGAAAAATTTTTTTGGCCTTGGGATTTGTGTTTTTTTTTTGTAAAAACAGCCTTTTTTCCGGGGGGGGGGGGAGGGGGTTGTTTTTTCCTTTTTTTTAAGAAAATTTTAATTTTTCTCTCCCTCCTTTGTTTTTTAAATTTTAAAAAGTTTTATTCAGTTTTTTTTTTTTTCATTTTTTTTTTTTTTTTATCTTTTCTTTTTTTTCATTTTCTCTTTTTTTTTTTCTTTTTTCCCTCTTTTTTCTTTTTTTTCTTTTTTTTTTTTTTTCCCTTTTTCTTTTTTTTCCTTCGTTTTATTTTTTTTTTTCCCTCCTATCTTTCTTTCTCTCCCTCCCCCCCCCCTCCCCCCCCCGGGGGCCGCCCCGGTACATGGTACTCCTTATTTCTGCTTCTGGTGTGAATAATTTCTACTGTCCTTTTCTTTAATTTTCCCTCTTCCTCTTATTTTTGAACAGGACAACTCAAAGAATTCAAACTTCGGATAACAAAATTGATGCATGAATACTATATTTTGGGAGTAAAATTGACAGATGAAAATTTCAAGATGGCGAATGGGCGCCAGCTGGAGAAAAAAACTGAATGGAAAGGGGAGTCTTGTGATGCATTCTCTTGGAGCTTCTGATGAATACTTCTTAATCCTAGAATATAGAATCGATATCTTCACCCACCACAAAATGGTGAAACAACAAATGATTACTTGAATACAAACACATTATTATCGCTATTTCTAGAAATATTTGTGTTTCTCTGCCATATGGCAATCCCAACAACTCGATAAGGTTTGACAGGTTATTTTTGTTTCTGAAAAAAGACATAAACGAATATCATTGTTCGGTTGAAATATTCTCATTCAGTTTTAGGTTCTAGTTGTTGATGGATACCACGCGAACTATCTCTGAAATGGTTAATTCGACAAAATTCAACTATATTTGAATATGCTGGAAACTACTGTTGACCTTCTAATCACCGGAATCTTCTAAGCGAATCCCAATAAATTCGGTATAGATATTGTATCAAGAAGATGAAGCACCACCACAATACTCCAGACAAGTAAGAAACTATTTGGATAATACTTTCCCTGGTAGTTGGATTGGCTGTCGAGGTCCTACGGAATGGCCAGCCCGCTTGTCAGATTTGACACCTTCAGACCTTTTTTATGAGGCGGAGGATAATAAGTATTTGTAGAAATATCGACGTTTCTGCGTTCGAAAATGTTTGGCGCGAAATATCAGATATGATGTTCTCATGTCAAAAAGTTAAAGACAATCATTTCGAGCATCTTCTGAACTGAACTCAGCTTATTACCTCAAATTATGGAGTTCAACGTCGATGAATTCAGGCAATTATTGAATTTTCCTCCATTTTTTAGTAAGAGAGGATATTGACTTTATATTCTTGGGTGATGAGAATTCGTCAGGAGCTTCAGAAGGAGTTGGCACCCAGTCGCTATCTTGAGATTTTCATGTGTCAATTTTACTCCGAAATATAGTTCCAATTTTTTAATTTGACCCGTTAGAAAATTATAAGGGGGGGCACATTAAAGAAAAGCACTTTATGTGATTCAGTAGCCGTCGCTCCATAGAGGCTAGGAAGCAGCTGTTTTAGATAGAATCTTCATTTTTATGAATCAAACGCGTTTGATAAGGTGTTCCTGAATTTTTGGTTATTCGAAAAAAAAAAAGCCAAAAAATTCTTTCTCAAACTTCCTGAGCGCGAATGTATTTAGAAATCCATATCATTTACATTATTTTTGAAAGTTGAAGTTTTGATGGGGGGAGTTTTTACATTTTATCACGAATTCGTCTTGTAGGTATTCGTTTTCGTTGCCGCACACTTTTATAAACATGTTTTTATACGAACGTCAGTAAAAGTATAATTTTTGACGCATGCTGTCAGTGTCTGAAAAGCCATTTTATGACACTGGTGTTAAAAGTAAATCATTTTCAGCACTAATGCTAAAAGTGATTTATTTGTAGAGAAAATATAAAAACATAATTCATAATGAAGTGTTCATTCAATTTAACGTACAATTAGTGAAACGACAATTATGATTAGAAAGTCCATGGCCAGTCTCATTGGTAGATGTAACAGAATTCATTTTGGTGAAGCTTGGCAAAGAACAATGTTATCTGCCGAAGTTGTAGCGAGTCTTCTATATAACCCTCTGCTACTGGCCGGCATCTTACCAAATGTGTTGATTACAACTGGAGTCTTGGCACATTTTCTTATTGCATTTTATAAAAACTCTTGAATGATTGATATCCACTGGACGAAGGGCTATGTACTTTTTATAGTAGTTCATATACAATGTACCACTTACACCTTCGGCGTCATGTCTCAAACTTCCCTTCTCACAAAATAAAATATCACTTCTAGCACTTATATCATAAATAACTATTTTTTACACTCGAACTATAATAATACACTTATCTGCCCATAATCTGTTTCATAATGAGATCAATTATGAAACGAATTGAAAATCTGTATCTTAATGAATTATGATACAGATTTTTCATCACGTTATAGATTTTCAATCAATTGGAAATCCAATTCAGTGGCAGAAAGCGACATTAAAAATTCGGTTCACAATATTGAACTCTATTGAGACTAGCAATAATGAAATAAATGTTGATGCTCATAAAAATAGTGAAATTGTGGTGAACTCTTTTATTCGTCAACACTGTACTCACGGAGTCGTTAACCTCGGCAGTGGGTTAAGCTTGCGCCTTGTGCTCTTATTGAGGTCACACGAGGAATTTTGATAACCTGGTAAATCTACAACTGTTTACGTTTTCCTGCCTCATATTGATTGCTGTGACAAAACCACCACCGTACGATATCTTTGATAAACATGTGTACTGTTTCCACTGATATAACTTGTGATACTTTCAGCGTTGGTTTTAAAACCGCTCATACATTCTAATTAGTACTGGTTGAATATATTATTGTGGAGAGCAGCAGCCCAGGATATCATTGTTCTTATCATTTCAGTGCTATTCGACTTTTTTGTTCAATTATATATGTGACGGATGTTTTAATGTTTTATATTATTGAGATAGGTATTAGAATTCTATTAATTCGTCCAGTCTCGTAACGAAAAATGATTTCTTATTAACAGAAAGCCATTAGGTATAAGATATTTTAAATGGGGTTTTCTACTAGCTGTAGATAGTGCTTTTCTTCAATGCCTCCCCCCCCCTTATTTTTTTAACGGATCGACTCAAAAAATTGAAACTTGGGATAATGGAATTGATACATAAATACTATATTTTGAAGTAAAATTGACAGATGAAAATTGGCGACTGGGCGCCATCTGGAAAAAAAAATTAGATAGAAAGAAGGGTCTTGTGATAAGTTCTTTTGAAGCTCCTGACGAAAACTTGACAACCCAAAAATATGAAGTCAATATCTTCAACAACTATGAAATGGTGGAACATTTAATAATTGCTTGAATACATCGATGTTTAACTTCATACTTTCAGGAAATAAAGTGAGTTCAGTTCAGGAGATGCTCGTAATGGTTGCCTCAAATGTCTTGATATAAGAACAGCCTATCTGATATTTCACGTCGAACATATTCGAACACAGCAACCTCGATGATTCTACAAATATTTATTATTCTCCGCCGTATATTCAATAATGAAGCAGGTTCAGTTTCGTACATTTTTTGCTTCAAATAGCCCTATAAAAAAATATAGGTATACAGGTGTCAAATCTGGCAAGCGGGTTGGCCATTCCTTAGGACCTCGATGGCCAATCCAACGACCATGGAAAGTATTATCCAAATAGTGTCTTACTTTTCTGAAGTAATGTCGTCACGGTCCATCTTGTTGGAATAATAATATCCATATCGAATTCATAAGGATTCATTTCGACGATTTCGTTGATTAGAGGATCAACAGTAGATTCCAGCATATTCGAATACAGTTGCCCTCTTGAATTTTGTTCAATTTAGCATTTTGGGGATGGTTCACGAGGTACCTATCTACTTGAGAACTCGAAACTTAATATTTTAACTGAACATGGATGTCGTAGTGACAATTTGGTCTTTTTATGAACAAAAATAACCTATAAAATCTCATTGGGTTGTTGAGATTGCCATATGAGAAGAAAAACGAATGTTTTTAAGAATCTCGATATCGATAATAATGTGTTTGTTTTCAGGTAATTATTAAATGTTTCGCGATTTTGTAGTAGGTGAAGATATTGACTCAATATTCTATGATATAAAAAATGATGTATCACAAGACCACCTTTTCCATTTAATTTTTTTCCAGATGGAGCCCAGTTAAAAAAAATCATCATCAAAGGAAAGCGTTGATTGTCAAAGTTCTTCCTCGACCGTCTTAGTAAACAGGGTGAAGAATGGTATGGTGGGTGAAATCGTATGAAGAGAGAAAGTCTGACGATGAAGTTTCCCTACGATTCTTCGATCTCTCATACTATGGTGTGCTTTGATATTTTCAATTTTACCTATCCGCCCAGTGGATGATGAAATTGACCTTATCTGCTTCATTTGAGCGACCTTGAACTTACACATATTTGTATCTTCCATATTCATTCATGAAAAAGTTGATACTGAGCGCACAAACATGTTTCTAAAACTATCTTCTAAAAGCATATATTTTTTAACGTCCGTTAGAAAGAGTTTTTATGAATATACCTTTGTGTTTATATGTAATCATTATCATTATTATCATGAAAGCATTTTGTATTCATATATTTTTGCTGATACCAAGACCAAATGTTGTCAGCCTCCTTGCTATGCCTAATTGTAACAAATACCCGAAATTGCAACAAGGTAATATTTCGCATCACAATCATAATTTGGTCATTCACTTTTTCAAGTAAAATCCATTGAATATATCTCTAGTTAATTTGACGATTGGTGTTCGTTATAGGGAATATATCTGAGATAATTCAAGCCCAGGTTGTTTATTTGCCGCAATTACATTGTATATAATGTAGACGCATTCAGAAAACTTGTTTGAGAAAATGCGGTTTCGATTTAATGATTAGAAGAACCTAATAATATATTATTTACTCGTTAGACTTCTGGTCAATTTTGTGTGATTTATGGAGGATCATTTTCCCTTTAGAGGAGAATCTGAATACAAGCTTCTACCGGTGAAATCAATATTGAAAACTTGAGGGCGTTGGCGAAAGTGGTGAAGGCCCTCCTCATTACCTGAGAATCTTGGGTTCGAGTCCCCGATGGGACAGAGAATTTCTCACAGTTGTATTGGGAGGAAACTACTACCTCTTATGGTTGACAAGTCTGTGAATAACCAGGCTGCTTTTGAGGAATGACGAAGGAAGTAGGTTACAAGACCTAATTGCTTGGGAATAGAATATTGGAATAGAATACCATGAATGATATTCATCAACACTACTATTGAAAAATGAGTCTACGATGTATAATTTTGTTGATAGTATAAGTCTCAAAGGTATTCAGTTGTTCTTTGAGAATCATTCAGAAGCTGTTGGAGGACTAGTTTTCAAATCAAACCAGAATTTTGTTTTTGAACCAAAAAAGTTTATCGTGTACTCTTGAGCAATCATAGGTTTTGCTTTGATTTTCGAAGGTTATATTCGTCGAGGATTTTTTGTTGATGATGTGTTCCGAATAAACGATGGAATTGAAACCTTCAGTTTGAAATTGAAAACTTTTCCTAGAGATGAATTATCCTAACACCAAACTGATATTTTTGCACTCGACGCGCGTTTTGCTGTCAAGGTTAGCATCTTCAGGAGAAGAAAACTTATATTGATGCTCTTGATTGAAAATAGATAAAAATCAATCACTTATTCTCTGTATTTCAAGAAGTGATCGGAATCTTGAGCTGAGTTTGCACTAGGAAACGAATTGACTTCTGAAAGGCTTTAATGTTGTGTTGTTATTTGGTGTCAACATGAAAACCGTACTAAAATACTGAAGGCTAGTATAGTAATGTGTTACAATCCTTTAGTAATCTCTGACACAATTTTATAATGCTTTTCGAGTTGTATGAGAAAATCAACTTTTGTCTATTTTATGTTACATTTTTCTTTCTCAAACAACGATTGCGCCCAGAAAGAATTCTTCAATACATCACATTCTCCACAGAACTCAACTAGTTTTTTTGATTTCTCAACTCATCGCAATCTGAACAAATAGGAATTATTCGAGGGGTTGACCACTGAGGAAAAATGTGTACACTGGAATTCCCGTAAACCGGAATTCCCTCGGAATTCCCAAGAATTCCCCGGAATTCCCAAGAATTCCCCGGAATTCCCCGGAATTCCTCGGAATTCCTACAAAAAATATGTCAATTTGAAGAAATATCGATAAAATATCGAAACTAAATGACGGAAATACTGGGAATTCCGGGAGAATTCCGAGGGAACCCGACGAAATATGAAAGATATATTTCGGAACTTTCGCACAAAAGTTTTTTTTGAGATTTCTGAGTGGAACATGAACTTCAGACTTTTAAGTAGACCATGTCATGATTATGACCCAATCTGAATAATATCAGATTTTAGATATCAAAACTTTTCACATTTTCATTGAGGCTGGTATTTATTAACTATCGGAAACAAAATAAATCATCTATATAATGCAAGTCACAATCGTAAAATAAAGGGAACGGATCGTCTGATTCCACCCAGGTTAGTTTCATTAGCATCATTTTTCCTGAGATTTTTATTTATAGAACCAAGAATTCTAAATCCGTAATAATAAGTATCGAAAAAATACAATTTGTCATTGAAAAAAAAAAACGGTATTTTATGGTCTATTGAGTAAGTTCTATTATTTTCAACCGCTAAATTATTACGGGATACTCAATCTGTGTAGAAAATTCTTTTCATACGTTTTTGTCATCGCTTATATAGCGAAAATAAACTGTTTCCCAATCCCAGAAACGTATATTCCATAATATCAAGAATTATTGATAATCCTTCAACATTACCTACTAGGAAAATAAAAAAAAATATTTTTCACCGGTGTGTTCACCCTGTATAAACTCAAATGAGAACAGTTGACAATGAACCACAATATATCCGATCATCTTTTTATTACAAATCTATTAAATTATCTAAAACCGTCCAAATACACATGATGGAGCTGCAAAGAAACTCCAGAAATCTTACAAAGACTGCAGTTATTGACTTGATAACTCAGATCGTATAACGCGAGCTATAACCGTCTTATTTCAAATTGGGTAATCCGCTGGCTAACAACATGTAGACAACCATCGGTTTTGAAAAGTTCTGCCGTGAATTATAATCTAGTTTTTCTTCCACAATTAAGGGCGTCCTTTACGATCTTGTAGAGTAAATTTCTAGACACGCCTTTCAATTGAATTTTTATTGAGGAAAATAATGGCAGTCGCAGAGGTTGACCCCAAAAACAAACACACAAACCACGACACAAAGTTTTTTTGGGCTGTTTCACATGCCCAATTCATATATATTCGAATCAGAATGAGGTTCTATTCCATTGAAAGAAGTTATCGGATTATTTGAAAAAACAACCCCAACAACACCCCTCTCGAGGCCGCACAAACTATAAAACAAACTTTTTTGGGTTGTTTCACATGACCTGGATTATATATTCTAATCAGACTGATGTACTATTTCACTGAAAGAAGTTATTGACTCATTTGCATTTCCCCAACACACCCCTCCAGGGACATATCAGATATCTATCAATCAGATCATGACGATTGTTGTCATCAGGCTTATTTGTCGCTAACAAAATGTATTTCAAATTGGAAATTAACCACAAACTCTTTCAAAACAAAGGTTCTAACTTTCTTCGTCCAAGTGGAAGTGGATTACTTCACACCGGTGTTTTGTTTTTGAATTATGATTTTATATAAAAATTGAAATTTTACTGTATGCTTTTTTATTATTGCACGAATAAATTGAAGTTACGTAATAATAAATAGTTTCTCTATAAGTTTTTCGGAATTCCCCAAGAATTCTCTCGGAATTCCCCGGAATACCCCGGAATTCCTATCAATTGTACACCGGAATTCCCATGTGGTCAACCCCTCGGAATTATTATTGGAATTTATACCAATTTAGAAGGGCAGGTTTTTGATCAACTCCGATAGTTCCTTCTGAATGGAACACCTTCTATTATTTAGCAACTATCCTTGTATTTCAAATTTGACGATCAAAAATATTCATGAACTAATGAATGGTAATGGTTCGGACTTCCACTGTCTCTATTATTAACTCTATTGAATCCTGTTGCTAAGAACGGAAGGATTAAAATACAAATCAAGTGAGAATATCGAACCAAAATCAAATTGTTGGTCAATAATGAAATTAGGGATTGATTGATCAAAGAAAATTCTGTTGTTACAAAAATCGAGATATCGAATATGAAATAATAGTCAAAAATGTAAATGAAGAAATTGAATGAAATATTATGAAAAAATGTTGAAACCAAGTTTCAAGTTGAGTCTACTCACGACGTTTCGATTGCTGGCATCCGCAATCGTCTTCGGGTGATGACAGTCATCACCGGAAGACTAAATTTCAGGTTCGTTTTTTCTAAATGTCGAGGAAAACTTACAAAATAATAAAATTGAAACAGTAACATTCTGCTATATATCAAATTCAGATATCTGCTAGTCATCAAATTTAGTAGGTGCTAAATGGATTGTATATACTGGCAAGATCATTAATATATCTCTTCTCTTATTTCGAAACGAATTCCTATTTTTGATCTATTCCTTTTTATTTCCGGAAGGCGAAAATAAACAACTATTTCAGGCATGTTTTGTTCGCTTGAATTCGAAACATGCTTTCAGGAAGTGATGAAACCGTTCTATGAAACAGGTCTGAGTCATTTCAGATTGTTCTACCGTTTGATTTCAAGTGGGTAAAAATTTCCTCCCGGTATTTTAGAAGCAACCACAATGAGTCAGAGTAACACTGTTTCAATCGAACCCCAGAGGATTGGAATATCAAAAGTTTTTGAACGATTGAACCTGGGAATACATATTTTTTTGAAAGTTGATGTGATTTCATCATTTTCGTTTTTCAATCATTATGGCCCCACCTATAATGTGATCAAGTCAGTAATCAATGCGTGTTGCCTTCCAGCTATTTATACGTACCAAGTCGTTATTCCGGAAAATGGGAAGTCGATCTTTTATTGGTGGATCAAGGAAAGTGGCAATAAAACAACAATAATTCTTTATGGGTTTCTACTGAAATCGTTTCATTGAAGGTATTACTGTTCTTTCGTGTTCTACAAAATACCCAATCAGTTACTGGAGGAACAGTATAATACTATATTTGTTTTTATTGTGTTTGTTTTTATAGTGAAGAATAATATTTGAAATTTTTTTTCGAAATAGGAGATCCTAATATAAATACAGGTACAAGAAGGTAAAGTAGTTTATAAAAAATAGTAAAGAAATAATTCTAAAAATACGTTCGAAGAGTTTAAAAATAGAATTATGTGCCTGAGAATATTGTCACATCACAGAACAAATATCGGAAGTATTGAAAAAATGGCTGATCCATATTAGTACGTGGCCAAACTCAAAAAGTCCGGTAAGGCTTCGTTTCAAAGATACAGGGAGTCAAAATTAAAAAAAAAAGTTTTTTCCTGAATATCTGAATAATCCTTGGGTCGATTTTCTTAAAATTTGGCGGTGGTATCAAAGTATTGAAGGGCTGATTTGGCCATAGCTAGATTGAAATTATAACGTCCAGTGATGTCCTGAAAGGTACCTTAACCAATATTCTTGACCAAATGAATATGCGCCGCTGATTTTTTGCTTTTTTTAGGAAGGAGCTACTAAAACTACACATTTTTCAACTCTATCTTTCTTTTATTTTTCTCTGTTTTTGGGAAAATAAAAATCATTTAACTGCACGTCTTTGGTAAAATAAAATTAAACTAGCAAACCATCAACAACCGGGGTGTACTTGCATGGACATGCAATAACGAGCTTTTTATTAATGATTGGACATAAATAATAATAATAAATATATATAAATTATAAGATAATACGAAAGTCCATTTTTCGAATATTTCAGATTAACTGTTTTCGATGAAACACGTTGAAATGAGACACTTTTTCAACTAAACAGAGTCATATGTATTCATTGAAGACATATTTTGAAGTCATAGTATTTTTTATCTTCAAGTTCTTTAGAATTATTAAATCAAAATCCTGTAAAAAAAATTTGTTGTTCCAAAGACATGCTATAGAGTGATTTTTATTTATTTTCTCCTAAATAATAGAGCAGAATACAGGAAAACAAGACAGAGATGAAAAAGTTGTTGTTTAAGTAGAGCTCAATTTTTAAAAAATAGAAAAAAATTGCAAAAATTCAGTGGTGCACATTTTGGTTGAGGTGTCTTCCGGGACGCCACTGGATGGTGATTAAAATCTAGTTATGGCCAAATCAACCCCTTATCACCCTGAATACCACTGCCAAATTTTAAGGAAATCGGATGAAGGAATATTGAGATATTCAGGAGAAAGCGATTTTTCTTTAATTTTGACCCTGTGTACGTTATAGCAGGTTTTGTTATCAGGAGAGATAGTGATGTGTTTGGCGAAAATGGACATTGATGGACGAACCACACAAAACTCTTTTTCTCCGAATTACACGTGCTCCACGTGGCTTGGCGCCATCCCCAATGGAATTCAAGGAATGTAAACATTGTAGAATCTCCATTGATCAATAAGCTGTCGGCCTAGACTTTCTGAAGAAAATATTCACATGCGCCAGTATCCAAGTTCTTCCATCAGGGATTCTATTGATCCCCGTTTGATGTTATTCTAAAAAAGTCACACTGTTTCGACATTTGAAGAAAGAATTAAAATTCTATAGCAGAGCCAACCATGACGATAATTAGATTCGTTAAATATTTGGAGAATCAAAAGATAGTTCCCATGAAAAATGCCAATTGGTACACCTAAATTACTCACTAACCGACGTCTTCATAGTATAATATGTTGATTTCAGTAACTGATCATTCTTGTCGATAAAGCCAAAGGATGTCATGAAAAAGGCCCCGAGAGTCACCTTGATTTTCAATAATGAATGCAGTTATCTGAATTATCGGTTATTGTGTGGAAGTTATTCTTCTGAATCAACGGAAAAAGTGCTAGAATTTTGGAAAAAACGCTATAATCAACACGAATATTAAACTTTACCGATCTCAAAGAACTACTTCTCTGAATCCTTTTTTTTTTGGCGAATAAATCATATTTTCTTTATCTTCTCCATAACTGGAAGAAAGTCACTTCCATGTATGTCAATGCTGGTCGCGACGAATAGTTAGTGTAGTATTATAGACCGGGAGGTGGTGTCACTTTTGAACTAGTGATCGATCTGCACACGAATTTTTCAGCATGAGTAGTTCTCCACCTGTACACATGAGGACCGCGCGTCAGCCAGTCCAATAGCGGTGGGTGTGGGCGTGGGAGGCGGTGAAACTCGCTGAAAAAATCTCAAAAAAAAGTGATTGATCTCCACGTGAAACTTTGTTATAGTGTAAATTATTCATGATCGTGGGTGAAAATAGGCGTCAGCCACGTTCCCGATGGTGGAAACATCGTCAGTCAGGCCTTTGAAGTGGTCGGAAAAATCGGAAAATTGAAGTGACCGATCTGCATTTGAAATTTTGAAGGATGATTATTGTATTCAAATTGAACATAAAAATGGACGTCAGCCACGTCGATAGTGGTGGATTCTGCGTCAGTCAGGCGTCCAAAGTCAAGGGCAGTGACCAGCTTCTTTTGGCGCGCTGTATCTTATGCAGTTCGATTGACGCATATTCCACCGGCATCGTGCCGGCTGACGATTATTTATCGAATGTACATAACAATTACATGTTTATAAAGTGCATTTCTTTAATCCCCCTCCCTCTTTTATTTTTTGAACGGGTCAACGCTAAAATTGAAACTGATGATGATGAAAGTTATGCATGAATACTACATTATGGAGTAAAATTAACACATGGAAAGTTCAAGATGGCGACTGGGCTCCACCTGGAATAAAAATTAAATGGAAAGGGGTGTCTTGTGATCTAGTTAAATATTACCGTGCTACCCACGTAAATATCTTTGTAGAGATCCTCAACTCAATAACAAATAACTAATGAAATATCATAACGAAAATCGAATAGACGCAACAAATTCTTGATGAATGAATACTCACCTTGGTATATTTGATGTTTCCAATGAATCATCTTCTTTTGTTTCTCTGTTTTTTTTTTTCGACATGGCGGTGAAGAGTCTATAACATTTCGAATGATATTTGCTCGCTGATGACATTTTTACGGGCAATGTTACATCATGCATGTACAATTCATTTTCTTTGCTAACACAGTTTTACACTTATTCCATGTCTCATCAGAAAATGAAATTAAAGGTTCACTTCTCTTCAAACAAATAACACAGAACGGCTTTGGTTCCGACATCGCGAAAACAATTACTTCAGTAAATAGCGCGGTCTGTACTGTCTCACTGTGCCTCAATGGCTTGAGTCGTAAAAAGCAGATATAAAACTACCTTGTACTTTTCGTTCTGAGAAATTGTTTTGAAAAAAAAAACATTCGTGTATTTTGTGATATTATTATAAATTGTACATAGATACAAATATTTTAGAAAAACCTACACCTGCAGTGTAGTCGATCCAATTATATGCCATATATTGGAAAAATGGAAACACGAAGTCATCTCCGCAACACATTTAATTCCTACAGGAACAGTGTCCTAGTTGAGACATGTTTGGAACAAATATATGTTCATCTTCAGTTTGGTACAAATATAGAGGAAAAGTTGTGAGAATGAAGAATCTGAGGTGGTTCAAGATACTAGTTATAATTATGTTTAATATGTAGTTTTTGGTCTCCCAACTTTTTCTCTGTTTGTACTCAAATGCAGATGAAAATATATATGTTCGAAACATGTCTTAACAAGGACCTGTTCCTGTAGGAATTAAATATGTTATGGAGATGACTTCGTGTTTCCATTTTTTCACTAAAATTGGTCTTCCACTTTGAGTATGGACTACTACCTTCGTATATGCAATATAGTTAAAGTAACTATATTGTTTGTTTGTCTCAGATGGATAATCTATCCAACTTTCATAAATCCCTTCGGTGATTCATTGATAATAATATCAATCAAAACATATTCGAACTAGTAACTCTGACATATCACCGGTGGACTTGATATAAAATTGAGCTAAAATATATTCGTCAAAGTGAAACAATGTATTTGAGTCAAACGTACAATATAGATAATTTAACTTTATTGCATCTGGTTGTATTGACTATATTGCAGAAGTAGGCTTTGTTATAATATTTCCATGTGTGTATGAATAATGAAGACATCACGCATTCACTGAAAATAATTTTCAAATTTGAAAGAATAGTCATAATCAATATTCAAAAAGTTGGATATAGTGATTTATATCACCTTAAAATTGATATATAAACATGTAATTGTTATGTACTTTCGATAAATAATCGTCAGCCGGCACGATGCCGGTGGAATATGCGTCAATCGAACTGCATAAGATACAGCGCGCCAAAAGAAGCTGGTCACTGCCCTTGACTTTGGACGCCTGACTGACGCAGAATCCTCCACTATCAACGTGGCTGACTTCCATTTTCATGTTCAATTTGACTACAATAATCATCCTTCAAAATTTCAAGTGCAGATCGGTCACTTCAATTTTCCGATTTTTCCGACCACTTCAAAGGCCTGACTGACGATGTTTCCACCATCGGGAACGTGGCTGACGCCTATTTTCACCCATGATCATGAATAATTTACACTATAACAAAGTTTCACGTGAAGATCAATCACTTTTTTTTGAGATTTTTTCAGCGAGTTTCACCGCCTCCCACGCCCACGCCCACCACGGTCGCGCCGGCTGACTTTCGATTTGGAGTACAGTAATGGTAAAACTCTCTAATTAATCACATATGAGTTGCAGATAAATCACTGATAAAAAAGTGACATCACCTCCCGGTCTATTAGTTTCCACGAAATTCTTGATTTCCTTCCCTCAGAATTTCGCGCTTCCCGCATTATCTTCGCTGCTCACACTGTATATGCCTCCATTTAACACCATGCTCAGCGAAGTTGAACGTGAATTAGAAACCTAGATGTTCAGGTGATATCGATTAGTTCCTATCCACCCATGAAACATCACGTGATCGTGAGTTGTAAACGATCTGCAACAGGCCGACGCTTTCTATGTAATAAATCTATCGGAATTTTTTATTTATAACTGCGAGTTCACTAAACTCTGAGATTATTAAAAAACGCTCTCCACTTCCATATGATTTTCGCAATGGCGGGTGCAACGAATGACATTTAACCCAGAAATTGGTCGAAACAATTACTCAATGGATTCCTGGCCATCAACAAGTTCAGCCGAAATTTGTTCATGGGGGCAATGAACTGGGACTGGGGGGAACGAATTGTTTTCTTTCACCGTCTCACTCTCGACCAATCATATCGATCAGTGGATGGGTGAATATTCAACCGACTTTCACTCACAATATTCCTATGGTATGAATTGAGGGGTCTAGAATCATAACTCACATTCTCCTAGTTTTATATTTTGTGGTAAAACGCAAAAAACGTTTGTGAACCCAACTATGTAAATAAAAGTACTTTTTTTGTGTTGTAGTTGTAAATGAGCATGTAGATGATATTTTATGAAGAAAAATATTGTTGATAGTATGATATTTTTCTTTTAATTCGTTACTTTATGCTGGAAAATGTGAGATTTGAAACTAACTTGTGAAAAATGTGAGATTTGAAACTAACTTATGAAAAAATGTGAGTTTTGAAACAGACTAGGTGGCAGTGTAATCGTCCACCGATTACCAAAAATTCAAACAGGTTTTCCAGTTCAGTTGTTGTTGATTGTCAGGATATGGAAAGAAGGTATCAAAAGCTGCACATATTAAAATAAACTCCAGTTTAATGAGAGAAAACTCAAAAAAGGTTTCAATTATGGGGTCTAACACTGCTTCTTGGGGCACACATAAATCAGCTGCACCATCAGACTGCTCTGGTTCGTCTTCTGCATCATCAAGAATATGTTTGAAGAAATTAAGATTAAATCCGGGGCGTCAATGTTTCTCCAGTCCTGACCATAATGTTTAGAAAGAAGGGCATCAATGTCGACTGTTTTGCACAGACACTTTTGAATTATTGCAATAGCAACTAGCAACATTGAATTTGGGGAAAACGATAATGAACACCACCTTCTTCTAACGTGTTTTGCAAACGACTGAAACAGAACAACTGAACAAATCCCTCCAGAAAAAACAACACGTGCATTATTCAAAAAAGGTTAGTTTTGAAAACAACATGCGTCTTTGCAAATGTGCTTACATTGGATAATGACAGTTTTGTATTTGATCGCGCGCACCCTGTTAGCAGTTTGTGAACGTGTGGATAATGTCAGTTCTGCTACTAACCTCACTCTTGTCACCTCTATTTATACGGGAAAAGGTGATGTTTGCTGCTGTTTAATATTCTGCATACATAGATCTATACTTTGTTTAAAACATGGCGCCCGTAACTCGATTTCGCAGAAATGCGGAGAATGTGAGTTTTGATTCGATTCCGAAAAGTTAACAACGATAAGTATTTGATAATCATTAGTTCTTATATTTTTCTGGTACGCAAAGAGTTATACAAGACTAATAGAACCTGTTCCACTCAGAATGAACTGTTTCCTAATTAACGCAACAATTTTTCGGGTAGATTGAAAATCTGCCTTTCCACACTTGTATATATTCCAGTATTAATTCTTACCCTTTCAGATTGTGGTAGGTTAAGAAGAGAAAGAACGGTGATATTGAGTTAATTAGTTGAAAGAAGGAGATCAAATGTGTACATTGGAATGATTAATATGTGATATATTTACACCAAAGAAAATCAATATGTGATATGTGATAAGTATATTTTATTTTATAGTTTAAGTACTATGTATTTTTCTCACTGTTTCCTCCTCAATTATTCCCAGATAAAATCCCATTTGCAAAATTCCTCTTATAATTTGTAACTGAAGAAAAAATACCTGAAATTCGAGATATCCGACCAGAAAATATTATACCGAAACTATTTGAGATCAGAAATGAATAGTAACATTGGTATTTAGGTTAGGAGAAATAATTCACTTCAATTATCCTATTCGTGATAGAAAATAAGATCGCAGCGCTAGCGCGGAGAAATGCGGAACTGTCCATGTTTAGATTGTCATGTTTAAATTTGCATGGACCTTCGATGTTCTCGTGTTACTTTTGTTCGTGAAATTTTCAATTTCTCATTAATTTCTGTGTGAGAGGTGACTCAATCAACAGTTGAATACTCAAAAATTATTTCATTGAACAAAATTAAAGGTTTTTCATTATCAAAACATCGTAAAATTCGAAAGACACGAGGTTGTTTCCAGATGAGACTTGGATTTATGAGTTTCTGCTATCAGGTCGGGCTCACTGAATATTGCATAATTTAGTGATTATTGCACACCTGAAATAATGGAAAATTACATCTCTCAGCTGGAAAAATTTACTTCGATCATTAAAATATAAAATTTATTCAGTGTATTAAACCAATAATAAAGTAGCAGAAGTGGCAGTTCCCAGTATCCAGAACTAGAAAACAACAAAAAGTGAATATACGCTGGCAATAAATGAAAAGCAGGAAACCTTCAATTTATTTCTTGAAAATCTCCACAATCGCTATCAAAGCTCAAATACACACAAAAATTATAAAAATCCAAAACAACTGAAGAGTCAACACAACAGCCCCATATAAACACATGCAAACTAGAGTATGGCGATCTAACCATTGAGTTTTCTCGCAGTCGCTAGGAGGCGTACGCTTATTTTTTATCGCGAGTTCAGGTTGAAATGAGAAAGAATAATTGGAAAAAGAGGAAACATTATTCTCATGGCACATATTTTTAAATTACCAGAGAAAAGAGAATAAATAAAACCTGCATCATAAATAATAGTTGATGCCAGGGTAAATAATGATCGTTGTTGATTGCATTTCTTTACCTTTCCTGCTTGATAGTGGAGCAAGGTTTGAATAATAATCCAAAATGAACATTACTTTTTGAATGGTCCATGATTTGATTCTAACAACGATCATAGAAAACATATTGGAAGAAATGCATGTATTCTGGAAAACTCGAAGAAGTCCAACAGCGTGAAGACTCACAGAGTTCTGCGGTTTAACCGAAAGTTTCACTCGCGTCGCCTGGTGGGAGATGGAGAAAAATGAAACATCACTGGCATTGAAGAAAGACGCATTCAAATGAATGATTAATTAGTTCACGCCTCATATAGCTCAGAGTTGTCTGTGGAGTGACAAGTTTCTTGTAGTTGATTGTCTTGTTGACTGCCATTGTTTGTTTACATAAAATTGGGAAGTCGAACTTGAAAAAAGTTTTTGTCATTGAATTAATATTTATATTTTCATATAGTTCAAGAGACGGAATAGAGGTCTACCTCCACCCATCTGCATAGGCGCCGTTAAAAAAAAGGGTAGGGGGGGGTCAAATAAAAAAAAAAAGAAAGTAATGCACCAAATTGAAATGAAAATATTTCTGAACAATACTAACGGGTGTGGTTTGAAGAAATTGCGGAATTAAGTCGATGTCTTACGCGGCGTATGGATTGAAAAGTCTAAAATCCAGGGGAGGGGCGCCCGACCCCCTTGCCCTCAAAAAACGGCGCCCATGCCCATCTGTTTACTGGATGAAACATACTTTTAATGGGGTGACATAAATAGACAAATACCTTCATAATGGATTGCCTATCAAAATGTGATCCGTACTGTGATATTCAAAAATTTCCTCCACATGGAATCCTTTTTTATTATCAATTCGTCAGAAAATTTGATTCTTCATAAAAATTGGTGTATGCAGAATACTTTTATATGAGTTTTCAAAATTTCAAATTTCCGAACAGTGTACAAGGGGGAACGTAAACTAGGAATTTTGATCAGGTGTAAACCACATATCATTTTTGACAAAATCAAAAAGTTTATTCAAAGGAGTTGTGTTGAATTGAAATCGATATTCAAATTTGGAATCACATCCAGGGGATCAAAATAAAATTTTTCGTTCTTTTCTGTACACTGTTCGGAAATTTGCAATTTTGACAACTCATATGCAAGTATTCTGCAATTCACCAATTTTTATGAGGAATAACATTTTCTGACAAATCGATATTTTCCATATGGTGAAAATTTTTTAATCTCACTGTATATAGTCTGGACCACATTTTGATGCAAGCCAATATAGGCGTGTTCGTCTATGTATGAAACCCTATAAGAAATTTGTTTTATTCGGCAAACAAATGGATATTATGGTATACTTGTCAACTAACTCGTGTTGTTTAGCAGGTCTTCTGCTTATATTTGAACGTGGGAATGTCCAAGTTTCAATATTTGCCGAAAATAAATTTTCAGATAATTTTTCTGATATTATTATAAAATGCAGCTATAAAGCTTTTCATTTTATAAATAGGTGCTTACGGGTAGGGTGATTTCTGAGATAAAAATTGGTTGTCATAACAATAACGTATCAAAATGTAAGCAAGTGATGTGATATAAATTACTAGCGTGAAAATCTGATTTTTCGAATGACTTGATTGGATAAATTTCAGTTCTATTACAAAATTTGATCGAAAGAGTTCTCATTAGATCGAATATATATTTGAGGGGTCAGATTATATATCTGGAGGTTTATATGGATACCAATATGTTTTGTGTATCTAGAATATTACAGATCAACACGATTGAAGAGCATGTATAATTGAAATATCAATCAGGTTGATGAATGGAATTGAAAATTTTCTGTGGGAAAAGGATCTATCCACACTACTGGTCGTTATTAAAATGAACTAGACACTAATCTGGTCTGTCACGATGTTCGGAATGATTACGATGAATAATACCTACTCTCTCTCATCAATTACCGAGAGTGCTCATCAGAAGTTCAGCCTAAATTTTTTCAAAGGGTCAATGAACTGGGGAGGTGGAATTGTTCTCTCTCCTTCACCGTCTCACTTTCGATTGAATGTATTCATCAGTGTATGGATGGAAATATACCCAACTTTTCATCAAGTTTTCCAGCGATGCATGGTTTGATAATTGGGTATTCTCCTAGAGAGAATGGAGTTCTGTGGCTTTCTTCTGCTGCTATGAGAGATGTGAAATCGATATAAAACAAAATTACATACACTCTCTGTTATATGTACGTGTTTATCATTCAGAGACGTTTAATTCAATCACAGAAAAGAAGAAAAAGTTCTCTTAAACAGCTACTCCCCCGCCTATATAGCACAATGGTCACTGGGTAACAAAGAAATCACTATTTCTTGCTCATTTTGTATACCAAGCATACGAAAAATGAATCGAATAGAGAGCACTCAGAGAATATCTACACGAATAGAAAGCTATTTGCAAAAAAAAAATTCACCAGAATAATAATTCATTCAAGCCCAGACTACATCTCGTTTCGCCCAGAGAAAATCGTCTCTTGACTTCTTCATCACGGAAATATATAAATTGCACACTTTCACTAAAGACTCCAAACGTTTCCAAAATATTCAACTTGTTACAAGTCGAATGGCTTTTGCGGCCGGGGTTATTAGTATAACTACTTCTCTTCGGGCTTGAAGGCCACTCGCGCTAGTGAAACGTCAGGAAGAAATTCCAAAGAACGACGGCCTTCAAGCCCGAAGAGAAGTAGTTATACTTGTTTCAAGTCTATCATCAGTTTTAACTGACAATTCGGTGATATGCATTCTTTTGTGAATTTTTTTGATTTAAATTCTGTCACAGAAGATGTAACTCTTTTTTTATTCAGGAAAGAGGGAAGCCAAAATATAATGCATAGTTCGATTAAATGAATGAGATCGGTTCTGTTATATTACTCGAACATAATTTTCCAGGAGTTGGGGCCTCCCATCCATCTAGAAATCAAATATTCCTGAAGGGTAGATGGTTTCTCATTTATTTGTATCTGATCTAATTGAAAAGTATATAATAGTATATTATGCATCGATCATGTAATAACCATAACATGAGAGTTGCATATGCTATTTTTTCCACACCCGATAACTATTATATTTACATTTGTATTGTGCGCCCCACTGATCTGGCAATGGAAGTAATATTAACATTTATTCAATATGTTATTGGAATTGGTGATTTTATTCTGAATCGAATTTTCAGTGTACCTTTCCGTCACTGAATTGGTTTTCCAATCGATTTAAAATCTGTATCGTTATAAATAATCTGTAACATAAGCTCATCATCAGATTTTCCATAACGAAGCAGATTTTCAACCCGTTTCATAATAGATCTCATTATGAACAGAATGTCGGCATATGAGAGCATTATTAAAGTTCGGGTGTAGAGAAAATTATATAATGTATTCATTAGTATAAATGAATTGAAAATTTCATGTGAGAAAGATTCGATCACACATCAGTTCGTTATGGAAGTGAGACTTCTTGATGAAAATACTATTTGTTATGATCTCGGTGCTTTCCACATCTTCTCATATCCATTAAAATATGTACAGGGCGATTTTTACGGTGTCAAAAATACGTTAATAACCATGTCTCTTCTCGAGGAAAGCCGATCTATCATCATTGAGTATTCAGATGTCAGGAGTAACTATTCCTATAAAAGAAAGTAACTCAATGCTAGGAATTACGATCAGTGATAATCCCTCGTGGGGATCGATCGCTCAAGGTGTTTCCCAGAAACTTGGATTTCTATTTCTAGCTGTTAAATACTTCACTTCTCGTCAGCTTCTAATGATCTACAAGGCTCAGATACGACACATGGTTCTCATGTGTGGAGTTCGGCACCGAAATTCATTGAGGCTTCTCGATTCTAATCAGAGAAAGGCAATCCGTCTTGTTGGTGATTCTTCGCTCACAGACTCGCTCACTTCATTGGAACATCGTTTAAGGGTCGGAGACTTGTCTTTCTTCTATTGATATTTTCACGGTCGGTGCTCTTCCGAATTGTTATCAATCATTCCACCCTTGGTATAATCTACATGGATGATTCGACGAGTACAATTTCGCACCTCTTTTTGGTGAATTTGGAGACCTGTCGAACCTCTCTTGCTCAGGGATCTTTTTTCAATAGAACACCTGAGCTTTGGAACTCCTTGCCGAAAGAGGTTTTTCCTGAGGCTTACAAACTTCAAAAATTGAAAGTGAATGTCAATTCGTACCTCCTGTCCCTTGATTCACGCGGTGTCCTTTGAACATTACAGGGCTTCCCTTTCATGTGAATCATATAAAAAAAAGTCGTAATATTTTCTACTGATAACTCAGAAATGGGTGGTCCGATTGTTGGATCGAGAATTGAGTGACACCAAATCCAGTATCAGTAGACCCCCCCTTTCACATTATTAATTTTTCTATAGACAGTAGCATTTTGATTCCATTTCATGTAAACTTTTTCAGATTCTGATATCTAGTCCCGTTTCAATAGTTACATTCTGCTGGTTGAATTCATTGGATATAAAATTCGAGAAACAGAGATTCCACGAGAAAAGCCTACAGAGAATTGTGTATTTCGCTTAATGAAAAAAGCTATCAACCTGCTTCACGAATTTGAGCGTAGCAAAAAACTTTCGTTCGTCAACCTATCGTTAACCCAACTGATCAATCGATGGAAGATGGAAGATATACAAACATCCTTGGCTGACAAATCTAAAATTTATGTTACATGCGTGGACCTTGGTTGAAAGTCCCGTTAAAGTGACAGCGGAGAGGAATGCCCTGCATAAAAAACGTGTGTAACTTGTTCGACTGCGAGGTAGGAGGTGTTAGACCAACGAAACGAGTATTTTGGTCACTGGAGGCCAATCATCCTCAAGATCCAATATTTTCTTCGGATATGCCCACTGAGCAGAGACAGACCTTTGCAAACATAGCTAAAGTTGGATTTAGTTTTCATTCGAAATGTTTCCAGAAGAAGTTGCAGTGATATTGTTGGGTTAACTTGGTGTAATGTTACAGCAAATTCAGTTCAAATTTTTTTTTCAACATTGCCAGATAAAATTATTGTGATATCATCGTTAATTACAGTTGAAATATTGTGTCATACTTTTTCAGGAAACATTGCTGTATGTTCAGTTCATCCTTTCTGTTGATGTGTTTCTAGATGGAGTTCCGTAAATGTCGACGAATATTCGAATTGAAATATTGCAGTATAGTTTTTTATGAACATTGCCGTGAGTTAGCTATTTCTTATTGTTCAAACATTCACCTCTAAGTGGCCACCGTGCTGGGTAATTGCACGTTAAAAGGTAAGGCCTCGTTAATCCATTGCTCGCACAAGTTTCGATTTCTGAAAATTGTCGTTCGTCAGCTGGTTAACGGAACGAACAATTTTAGAAACAAATTTTTAGTTTATCTTTTCTTGTTGGAATTTCATTGGTGATATCTATTTTCAAGAATCGTTGGTATGAATTTGTCATTCTTCCATTTCAGAACTTTTTCATTGATGTTCTTGTTCTGGGGAAATTGTCAGAAATCACACTAGGAATATTGTGTAATGTTTTATGAAGGCAGTCACCAAAACTCTTTCTAAAAGCATTATTTTGAAAAATGCATGGAATGTTCAAAACTCACATCTACAATTCTCTTGATTGAAAAATCAATTGTTTTCAAAATGCAACAAATTATACGTAAACGGGTTTTCCAATTATTTTGATGGGGTTTCCTGAATATGTTCACTTTGAAGATTTCTATCTCAATTGAATCCCAACCAAATATTTCATAATAATAATAATAAAAATATCATTCATTGTGTGATAAATAGATAAAAGAAAGTGGTTAGTCTACGACTGTCTTCCACGCCTCTTCAAATCTAGACAATGAATGTATATCCTTAACTTACAAATCGTTTCATTGAAAATACTTGAATAAAATACAAAATTTTCTCAAAAATATGAAAAATCAATGGTACTTAATGATTGATGACAAAAGCTGAACTTTCAGTTCCCCTTTAATCTTATATTGGGAGTAATTAGAGTATTGTAATAATGAGATCGAATAAAAAGGTGCTAAGTATGAGAACGAACCTTTGAACTTTGATGTGGCATACTGCGGTATATCAAAGTAATTGGATCTAGCATGAACTCCACCTAAATCAGCACATCGTGTTATCAGTTTTGATCTATCCAGGATTTCTGGACTTGAAGATTTTGAAAACAAATGGGGTTATTTAATAATAGACTCTATATTTGATGTTCACTTCTTCATACGCAATGAGTAAGGTATTACGTGATTTTGACAGGGTATGTAACCAGCCTAGCACAGCCAAACGTTCTGAATATGTTGAAGCTTCACACACATTTGGAATATTTTCCTGGTGCAATACATATTTTATTGCAGTCAACCGTCATTCCAGATGTACATTCACACTGAAGGAGATTCAAGAATCTGACAGAATGATTATTGAATGTTATATGATAACAAGGACTCGAAAAGGTTTAAGATTCCCTATGAAGGCGAAAAAATTTTTATGCAACTAGAAGAGAAAGCGTTAATTGCATTCAACGTATTGTCAAATTCATGTCGCGTGCAATAAGCACTTGGTTTTGCACTTGTTACATAAATAACCACTATTCAACATTTCAAGTGACAAAACTGATATCGATTTGAGAAAGAACTGGAGGAGGGGAATATTGCCTGAGTAATGGGAAAGACTGCATAAAAACAAAAACAAATTCAGGCTCAGTTTTATCAGTCTCGATCCTATTATATTGTACGATATGAACCACAAAAGAATTTATGAAACCGACCAAGAATTCCACTGGATACTAATTAAAAATAATTTGCCTTGCCGTCTTCTGTCGCCACCATCTTTAGAAGTGGCCGGTTAGCATGCTAAAGAGCGATAATCTCTTTATGTTCGATAACCAGGCAACATATCACTGTCATCGATACGGAAAAATACAACTAATGTCTTTCCTAGTGAGATTTTTAACTTCAATTAATAGGCATTGTCGAGTCAGTTATCTCTGGGAGAGTATCTAGTTATAAGAGGCTCTTTTGCCTTTTTGTGTTGGAGAAATAACTGATTTTCTCAGTTTCTTTATAAGGAACCGTTCTGCAGATGGGTTCTGTGAGAGCATGTGAACTCATTCTTACGTGAAGCTGAAGTGATGGAATTGGTTTTCAGTTCTCGTGATCTATTGGACAATGTTGTTGTGACTGATATTGAGAGTAGTTTGACGAATTCTTCGATTCCTATGTAAAAAAACTATTTTTTCGCCTTTTCTCCTCTGAAATGAACCGAACTGAAAGGAGAAGAATAAAAAATTAAAATACCATCAGAAGATCAAGAAGCAATTTCTGTTGATATGAATTTATTGTTTATGGACAATTGCTTTACCCCCAAAAAATAATATGGAACCTATTTAAAATGACCACTTCCCTGCCTATATGGTGTGATGGGCGCTGGATCAAATAGAAGTACCTTTTTTTATTCACCAAACACACGAAATTTGAATGAAATATATCTCATTTGAAGGGTTTTTCTACACAACGAGAGCAAAATAGAGCGTGACTTGTAATAAAATCCTCTTACCAGGAATACATTCCTCCCTCAAAAACCTATACAAGCTCAGATAATATCATTCCTTGGGCTCCTTATAGGGCATATGGATGGATTATGAAACTTTCTCACAGATACATCATACGTTTTCGACAATATCAATTTGAAGCTGGTCTGCTATGTAGTCATTGAATTTCAATTCACCCAGAGCATAACATGATCATTAGCATGTTCCTTGGTACAGCTGGTCCAATACAATGAATACACTAAAATAAGTTCCACATCCGGTTGCGCACTAAACTGGCACTAAATTTCAGATGGCTGCTTGTTCAGCACTTCGCAAAACGTAATTTCTGTGCCAAGATGAAATGGACAAGCTGTTCTTCTGCTTTCGGTGTCAGAATAATAAAGTATAAAATATAATATTCAACTGATATGATGGTCATGGCATATTCATATGCTTTGGTCCGTTTCCTAGACACTATGGAAAAAATAATTCTTTATATGAACAAAAATCATTGTGGAACAGTCGAATTTCGTCGAAATTCAGGGATATCGGGTCGAGGAACTGAAATCTGCACTGTTGTTCTCGATTACGTGTTTGTTTTGGAAACCCAGCCAAATTGGCAGATTCGAATGGAATCAAAGTAGGTTTGGCAAGTGAAAACTTTGTTTCGTTGATCAATCACCGAAATGTTTATGCGAGAATTGGTAATTTCAATTCATGTTAGTATACGATCAAGAATTCAAGATACATTGAGATTGGTAAATTGCTGAAATTAAATTTGTTTTTCAAAACATCTTACTCTCATGAAGAATTCAAATATTCCTAGTCAGAATCACTCGAAAATGTGCTCGTTTTTATCGTACTTTCTTGTTGGAGAGTAACCAATTGTTCACTCAGAAGAAGATGAGGTAGGAAATAACTTTCCCGAACCTCCTTTGAAACTCTCCAACCTCTTCGTCCTTTATTCAAAACGTCATTCTAAAAAATGCTCAGACCCCGTCTAACATGTAGACACGAAGGCAGTTTTACAAATCAAGCTAACCTTGACACGATATTATAGCTACCACACATAAATGTATGTCCTGACATACGAAATTTCACTTCACACGTATTCACTTTCACCATGAAAACCCCAATACTTTTCAAATACTAAAGACTATGTTTTCAAAAATAAATCATCACCTATTCATCATTTTCCTTAAAACAGCATCTGTCGCTCATCGGCGCCAGTCCATTTTTTTGTTCAAAATGCCTCCAATATTTTAGGAAGTGATCCAAACATTGACTATTTGCAGCAATCCTCGTGGCACAACTGGCCTGGTATCGAAGTTAAATTAGAGATTCACATGGCATCAAAAATTAATGATGAAATATATTTTGTCAATAAAAAGTTCCTCATAACTATTCTTCAAAAAAAAAAGTTGTTTTAGAATATCAAGAATTATTGTGGGTATATTTAATGGTTTCGGAGAAATGGGTGTTAATGAAATCAAAGTGCTGAAATCGTTCAAATTACTGAAGTGGGATATGATGGTACCATTTATAAAGAAACAATTTGTCAAAATCACTAAATCGAAATCGCAGTCAACTTTTGAAACTATTTTTTGCAAAAGATACTAGTCGCAATTTTCTCATGAAAAAAGATGTTTATATGTGAACTGAACTGCTGACACTCGAAATCAAGGAACATTTCTGTAAAACTGGTACCTAATGCTTTGAAAACTGATTTCCAATCCATCCAGAACTTGCTATATACCGATTGAATTTCATATTGATACAAAAAAAAAATAGTCATCGACACCAGATGATCAAGCTAAGTTATCAGTACATTGAATATCCTGCTAATCAAACAAAACCACAACTAACGTATTCTAAAAATACCATCTGCGTCGAAATCAATAGAAATTGTCTCGATAAGTGATCATCTAAATCAAAAATTTAATTATTTGTGATATCGCAAATTGGACCAATGCCCTCAGACAGGCAATCAATGGAGACAATAAAAACAATATAAATGCAATTAAACGAATGGATTGTATAATTTCGGTGTTGACAGCTGCAAAAAGTCCAATCAGCTGATGTTGGACATTTTTCGTATGCCAGTGAATGGGGGAATGCTCAACTTATTGCATAATAGTAACTCACGTCAGTATTTGGGAATATGAATTTTACAGGTGACGTTCTTTTTCGACGTTAATCCCCAGAAAGTTGATAATTGTACAAACTGAGGAATAACGAGGTCTCATCTTTTAACGTGTGTTTTCCAGCAACGACAAAGATGGGGAGGGGGAGGGGGAGTATGTCCAAGTGAAATTGGTCCTATATCCAGATCATAGCCACCATGAACATCGCCTCACCTCCGATACATGAAGCATCTCGATATAACTCACTAACCATCTTCATAAGAATAAAGTTTTTCCACTAATGACCTGAGGAATCACCATTTCCTCTAATTTTCTCTAATGAAAACTCTTCTTTAACCGAGGTGAATAATGAACTAGAAATGGAAAGCTGTCAATGATGTTGTCGTTTCGATTTGAATATTTAGAAATCGATACTTGCATCTATTGCCGCCTTTCCAACTCAAGGCTGGGTAAAAGAAGGTATTTTCCAGAAAGAAAAAAAAAGGCAATTAACCATAAATCAGTATAAATCTAGTGAGGAGGGGGAGGGAAAGGGAATGGGGTCAAAATGAGTTGACTACTCCCACTGACAAAGAGGGTTGCATGGTCACATTTATATAGCTTCATCATTACCCTGTAACATAACATACAAGTTTCAACTTTCATTTTCAGAAATTCAATTCACTTTTATTCATATACATAAATACGTTAACTGGCTGGTAACATATTTCCCGATTAACTAGTACAATTTTCTACTCGTTGGTAATTATTCAATTATTAACCAATTTATATTCTCGTTCTTTAACTCTCCTGTAAAAGCGGCGTTTTGGACTTATACCATTTTGCCCTCACCCCACGCCAGAAAAATTAATCGAAAAAATGATCTACTACCTATATATAAAATGTTGAATTGATTAATAATGACTAGCTTACAGACGTTGAAACAACAGATTGGTAAATAACAATGTGTTTCATTTGAGGTAAGTATCAGAATTGATACGTCTAGGTGAGATTGTTTATCAATAAGAGAATGAGGATAAGGTGTAGAGTTCAAAATTTATATTGCTTCCTCATAATAATTTTGATTGATAATTTAATTTAATGAAATAGCTTCCTATGCCAATTTTCTATCTCTTCTTTCAATTTCAATTTATTATCTTTATTATTAGATCGTAGTTTTCTAGTGTAGTTCTCGAAACCTTGGATTCAAAATACCTAAAGTATTCCTTTGCTCTACTAAGTTTTGGAATCTTGAGGTTACACCAACAATGCCCAATTGGAATAGTTTTTATTTCATTCAATATGATAATTATCTCAATGCTAATAATTGTAGAAGATTTCCTTGTAGCAACTTCATTTTCATGTAAATTCTGAAATGAAGAATTTGACAAAATGGTTATGGCTTTTGCGGCCGAGGTTTTCAGTATCACTACTTTTGTTCGGGTTTGAAGGCCGTCGATTTTTGGTATTTCTTCCTGACGTTTCGCTGGCGCGAGTGGCTAGCTTCTTCAGAGGCCGATGTCTTAGAGTCATCGGAGTCTAACTCAAGATGTATGAGCCACTCGCGCCAGCGAAATGTCAGGAAGAGATTTCAAAAAACGACGGCCTTCAAACCCGAACCAAAGAAGTGATACTGAATGAGGAATTTGTTTGAGAGCAAAAGGAAGATGTCACTTCGAATATTGAGTTGAATTACTTGTAAGACGCAAGCTTCCTCTGAACCCCGAAAAAAATTATACGTAGTATAAGCCAATGCCGAAGTATAAGTCATATCTGATTTGATTGATTGAAATTCTTGCTTTCGATGCACCTTGACAATTCTTTTTCGGTTGCTCTTCAACTGTTAATGTATTTGACAAGAGCAGGGTGCTGGTCAGTTCCAGGATTTTCCCAACCTGGCAATAACAATATTGATTGGATTTTTCAGAAGCTGGAATCCATATATTGAACTCTCCTTCCATCAGGATGATTCTCCTGGAAGTATAAAATATCAATCAAAACTGGATGAATCGATTGCAATGCATCTGAGTCCGCCTGAAAAAAGCTGAAAAAGGGGCTCAGAGTCTTGTTTTTGTGGAGAATGTTTGCTCACATCACAATGCAATTGTAATCCGAATATAGTGTAGTTTTGGGACACATGAACCACTCGTAGATCGTTTACAGGTATCGTAAAATTCGAAGAGATATAAATGAACTTTTCAATTGAAATGCAATTTCCCCTTCACTGATAGAAAGATGAGTCAGACTGAATTTTTCAATTCAATCGTTCACCTTTACTTATCAAAGCGAAGACCGGAGGACTGCCAAATTAGGTTAATATAAATTCAATTAGAAACCATATATTCAGTTTCCGTCACTGAATTAGGAAATCGAATCTTTTTTCGAACATATTATCCGACTAATATCGCTAATATCATTACCAACTTTCGGTTACAAGATTGAGGTGAATGACCTGGAGCTAATAAAATATTTCCATGCTCAATTAAGAAACCGAAAAGTGTGGTGATGAAACACAACTACAATTCGCATGCTAGTTGGCAACGGTATACCAAGGCGGAAAGTGCTCCATTTCTCCTAGTAGAGAGTAGTAGTATGTTACATATCAAGGCAGAGGGTACATCGTCTAGCTCGAGAGAAAAATACTGGCTACCGAGGCTTTAGGCCGAGGTGAGCAGTTTCTCGAGAGAGAAATGCTATTTTTGCGAAGGTTTGTGAGTTATGTTAATCACAATAATTCGAAAAAATGTATCGGTGAGTGAAATTGAGGAGTTGATGCATGGATATTTCGAAAGTGGTAAGAGTCCCAAGTTGAATGGAAGCAAAGTTGCGTATTATAAATGTTTACAATGTGTTCTTCAACATTGTTCCAGTCTTTTTCAATATTTGCTGTAGAGTTTTCATTCTCACATGAGGAAAGAGTCCGAGGTTGAATGGAAGCAAAGTTGTGTATTATAAATGTTTACAATGTGTTCTTCAACATCGTTACAGTCTTTTTCAATTTTTGCTGTAGGGTTTTTATTTTCACATGAGAGTATTGAAAGTTATTCTATCACTTTTGTAGGGTTCAGCGATATTTTCACAAATTTTATGGAAATACTAATAAGATATGTACTCATTTTCAATCTTTGTGTTGGACGCGATTGAAATTGATTTATTATAATTTAAAATTGGTTTTGACATGTTCAAGTCATCGTATCCCTTTTTTGATATGGACGTTACCAATAATAGGCAAATCGGGAGAGTTAATTCGTGTAATAAAAAAAAAAGAAATTCATTGCGACTATCAATATGTGCTATATCCCAAGCAGCACAAACATACTGGACCAATATTGGTTCAATATTGTATTGAATATTTCATATTGGAAATGAAAAAAACATTCGGCGATATTGGATCATTTTGACTATAATTGGTGCAATATTGTGAATAATATATCGACAAAAAACAAAATAACTTGATAATTTTTGGTATTTTTGTTCGGAAACATTTTTTCGTTTTTTATCGCACATTCAACCCAAGAAATTCACTGACATGTACTAACCTAATACTTACCTGGAAAAAACAGTTGCTGCTGCAGGAAATGAACTCACTTTCTTCACTATGGCAATATCCTTGTCGACTATACACTTTAAGCAATGGATTCACTTGTTTCAAGAAGTTAGTTGGCATAGATGTGGTGACTTGTAGTTATGTTCAGGACAACATCAAAATGTTAGAAAAGTTGGTTATAATGAGAATCTATTTTTATAATAAAATTCTTGTTGAAAAAACATTGAAAGATCACTGTGAAGGCGGTTTGGAGTGAGAAACTTGCTGTGCTAAAAGTTCTTGACGTGATATTCTGATTGAAATTCACTACATATCGATATTTCAATTTTTCCATATTTTTTTCGGAATGATTCGTTATAAATATTGCATTATCAATATTTGGAATCACTTATAACTCTTATAATCTCAATACCCCTCTTAGGTTTTGATTCGGAAAGGTAGATTTGGGGATATTTCCATTTTAGTGTGAAAATAATTTTCAAGCAATATCCGAATTCGCATATCTATATTGCAGTATCATGCCAATAAACCACCTAATTTGATAATTCCTTATTGTTATCTACGGTTCATAACAATATCGAACATATATTGGAATTCCAATATGCAGACATTGGAATCTGTATGTTGTTGAACTGATATTGTTCATTATCAGCTGACATAGTAATTCTGATATTGGTGATGAGTTATCAATCCCATATATTATCAATATTGCACCTCACAATAGGCAGCCATTCTGAATTTGGGGTTTGCCAATATGATGTGCTACTTGGGAGCTGGGTGGTGTTGGTTTGGCCAATTTTCTATATTATTAACTCTATTGAAACCTGTTGAAGAACGTAAGGATAAAAATACAAATCAAATAAGATAATCAAATCCGAACAGAAAGGTTGAAATGGATTTTTGGTCGAGATTATATACTTGGTAACTATTACACAATAGAGTTGAGGCTGGTTTTGTAGCTTTTTAGAAAAATTCCTTTCATCATCTGAATTTTATCTGTTCTTTCTACTTTTGCTTGAACTGAACGTGTTCAATTCAATAAATAGATTAGTACCCAGCAGATTCATTCCGAGTTTGGTCCTCGTGAATGAAATACTCATTAAAATTTTAATGGATACCAATCAACACCTCATTACCCAATCAAAACAAGAAATTCAGCTGGCCGACAATTTTTCAAGCCTCTTCCGCGACCGGTATGTTTATTTGTCAAGTCTCACAGAAATGATTCGTCCCGGTCTCGATGTTTATTTTATGTGAAGGAAGAAACGCTGACCAAATAATTTCGGAGGCTCTTGAGCCTAACCGAATACTCATCGGTTCAATGAACTCTGACGTCATCGGGTTAGTAGGTTACTCGTATTCAGGACGTTGAAAAAATAAGCCTGTTGCAACAATGAGCAACGCCTTCTATTCTGCGTTCTCAGGAATATCAAAACAAAGGACTGCAGGTCGATTATCTCGTCGATGAGGAAATAATCAGCAGTGGTGTGCTCACCTGGAAACTCCAATCGTGGAGAAAAATAAAGGAAAACTAAAGCTTTCGATGAATCATTTTCGATATCTTCAATATTGTCAACAGTCACTGTTGTTCTTTGAGCTGTGAGGGATGAGGAAGTATGCAAGTACGGAAATTCAATCAACTCTCGAAGATGAGCTTATTATTATTGTTTGAATTTCCATTACTCTACATGTTGGACATATTTTCGACGTAGAATATCGTAAAATAGGATCAGATAAAGAATAACGCCATATTACTTTCCATTTTTTTTAACTTCCCACTCAATATAAGGTTCTAACAGCCGATTGCACCGACTTTTTCTCATGAAACCATTAACAAAGGGTGCAATAGCTCCAGTGCGTTGAATGACCTTTAATGACCTCTTACCTTGATGCTCCCATGAGAAAAAGTCGGTGCAATCAGCTGTTGATAGATAGCTAGCTTCACAGTGAAGAGCAGGGGAATTATTCCCAACGAATGAAAAGGGTAAAGGCATTGAGTTGGTTCTTGGGTTCTTCCCACTTTTCCTTCTATCAGTTTCAGTGATCTGTCGAATGCTTAATGGAACTCAATAAAACCATAGTAAGTGAAAGAATCGAGAAAATGTCTCTTTAGGTAAGATGCTTCCATGTTGCAATAGACAGTCAGTTGCATAAAAGCAATACAAAGACATTCAGGTTTTCTGGAAGAAATGATTGACCATTGTCTAGGTTGGATTATGCAAAGATACATTAAAAATAGGCAAATGAATCAAATTTCAACTAGTACTGTGGAAGAACATATCGAAGAAATAATAGCAAAATAAGATTCATTAATGAGTCTTGATGTTGGAACGTTTTACTTGTCCCACCATTAAAACTTTTTACTGTTGTACTACTTCAATCTGATTTTTATTCTATCCAACTTTATTGCTTATCGGACAAATACCAGTGAGAAGCACCTGGGATATTTATATTTATTATGTAAATGACAGTCAAGAACTTTTAATTATATTTATCAGCGAACAGCAAATCGAATGTCAATAATCTATGTTCCCTATAGTTAAACTGGTAAAATATCGAAATTATCAAACTTGACAATATCTAATTCAAAAAAATCTTACTTACTTTGTACGAATTCATTGGGACTCTTTTGTTCACACTCTTTCAGGATGAGAATACAGAAGGTTATGAAAATAATGATCTGGGTGTGAAGTTCGATGCAAAAATAACTTTGGCCCAACACCCAAATGAAATTACTGCAAAATCTTTTGAAAGATTGGGTTTTACTGTCAGGTTATCCAAAGACTTCAGCTGTGAAACCCTGAAAATAATAATATATGTTCGAATGTCTGGTCTCCACATTATGATTGCTATCTTAAACAAATTGATCGTATCCAAGATCATTTTTTGAGGTGTTGTGCTTTCAAGTTGGGTAGAGTTATTGTTCATTGTGAATATCAGGTCATGGAAAAAAACTGGGCACCAAAACACATATCCATAGGAGAACTGTCTGTGATGAGCTGATATCAACTGTCCTGATTTACTCAAAAATCATAACATTGAAAACTGCTGGTCGAAATACTCGCAGTACTGAAATATTTGACATTCTTTTTATTCGACCAATTACTGTCTTCTCTCCCTACTCAACAGAATGAAAATTTACCGGTGATAGGTTTTTTCAAACGCTTGATCTTTTCTGTATGAGTGCATCTGGGATCAGGAGGGTGTTGCATGATGTGAGTCTTTGAAAATCAATTATTTTCAATTTTTGCTTCATTATTTTTTTTTCACATGTAGATGTGATGCAATATAAAATTGTGCTCAGACAAAAATTGTATGTAACTGTATTCTTCAAATATTTCTCGTTATATCTTAATTGTGAATTGGGCTAGTCCCGTGAATAAATGAATGATTACCGGTTCAGTGAAGTACTGTATTGATAATAATATAATTAGGTGAGGATTTTATATTCGATTGCCGATTCCATTGTTAGAAATCACACCTTGAGAGGTAAGCTTCCTTGAAATCGCATAAGTTTATAAGCTGGCTATCGAAAACATCATTTCGAATTTTGATTAACTGGTAGTAACTTATTTTCCAGTGTGCAGTTTCATGAACGACTCTCTTTACTGCTTTATCTGCATAACTCCCACATCAGTTAGCTAAATGTCTATGATATGTAGTTATGTAACAAAAATTCATATTTTTCAATTATCACTCTGCGGTCGAATTATTTGAAATATATCTCGTGATGATCCATATTTTACTTCGTACTCACCCTGTATGTGTATCGATAAATCACACTTCTGCAAGTTTCAGTCTGAAAGGGCATTGGCTCTTAATTCCTCCTCACTTCAATTCCAAAAATACGCCTCTGATATCAAATGACATACATTGTAGAAATGTGTTTTATAAAAAGATAATGACGATTTAAAAATATACTGCACTCAGAGGACGTTGAACTCCTGAAATAGCCCACGATTTATCTAGACTTGGGGTTTTCTACGGCGTTCGAACCGAGAAAACGAAGAGCATCTTGAGATTGACACATGTTTGTTTGTCTGTTATGTAGGTAAGTATACATACCTCAACCATGTTGGTTTCTTTGATTAGGTATGGACAATATCGACATCGTCGTCGTTGTTATTTCCTAATTAGTCCAATCAATTTACGAGTAGTGAAGTCGTTAAGTGTCACAATCGACCTAACGTTGGAATTATTTGTTACGGTAGGTTTACCTCATACAGTAACCGCCCAAAAATCTACACCAAACAGAAAACTTTATTATTGTTGAGAACTGAAAAAATCTCTTCCCTGAAAGTGTATGTATCTATAACCCATAATACAATAGTCGAATATTATATTCTGTCTACCGTATACGAGGGACGTCAAAAAAATGAACTCCATCCAGAGAGAGATCAAGAGGGCAAAAAAAGGTTTGTTTAAAATATCGAAAATGATCAATAAGCAATGTATGTGATAACAAGCTATAATTTTATCTGCAACGATAGCCATCTACCTCAAGAAATAATTTTTCTTTCTATTTAAATTGTTTTATTTTTCTACTCCACTTCGTTCAAAGGTTTGAAACCAACCAATTCGAAATATCAAAAGACATATGGTGGATATACATTTCAATCATACAGTTTCAATTATCATGGTTAAACATATTGAGATATAGTTTTCAATTTTATTGTGAAGGTGATATTGCCATACTTATATCCTCAACGGGAAATGTTTCACATCGATAAAAAAAGAAACTAAAAACAAAACATAGTTCAGTGTGTAAGCCTTCCTTGAACTCCGATTACTATCTAAAGATCAGCAGCAATAAAAACAATTTTCCAAGTAACAAAAAAATTCATGGATAACCTGAAAGGTAATCGTATCCCACAAGAGCATCAAAAAAGTTGTAATCTGTTACATGTACTGATGCTTTGCTTTTCAATAAGTTTATGAATAATAGGTAGGTGAAATGTGAATTCGAGTTCTTTGGTTGATATATTGATTCGAAGTTCCGAACTCCAGATGGTTCGGGTCTTGTTAGATACTTCTGATATTTGTAGGCTGTTTTTGGTTCGATTTTGAGTATAGATACATTAGGGCTCTAGTAAGTGGTAGTAGTCTTAGGGATCGAATTCGTAATGCTACCAAAAAAATCAATATTACTGTGACAACTTCTCAGATTATTGAACATATCAAATCCTTCTTGATAAAACTCGTCCTTATAGTCAGGAACTTCACGCATAACGTAAATTTACCTTTCACAAAGAACTTATATAAATATGTAGCGTTCCCGAAGAAGAGCCAAATAAAGACTCGAAAGCACAAACAAAAATAAAGAGTTCACTTATTCGTCAGACTGCAAAACCGGATATAGTTTCACATCTCATAATTTGTTCAGTCGATCAAAATAATATGCCAAATATATGTTCTCGACTGTATCGAATATAATGGGAGAAGAGCGGGTATTCAGTCTGGCTTGTAAAACTCTCTTTTACTCTGCCGAGCTTTCAACTAACTTTATGCCTTCATCAAGGCTACAAATAAGATATAAAACTTATGTAAAAAGGTAGGTATCTAAAAATCTTGTATAATATACTCAGAGGTGAATTGAGTTAAAATAACGTGGCTGAATGCGCCTTGGAGGAAGCAAAGGCCAATAACCTAGAGAGAGAGAGTTAAAATAACGAATAATAAATAATAGTTTTGAAAAATTTACTCAAAGGCATGTTATGAATAGTATCAATTTGATAGATGCTGGATTACTTCGGAAGCAGAATGTTTTGTTTTCCTTTTTTTTTTCAATGGAATATACAGTCACGCAATAATTCAGTGACGATGTGTTGAAGAAATGCTATCGACTGAAAAACAGCGTTCGCTTCGAAGCAATAAGAACTTTGAAAATTATGGAAATTTTCGTCGAATGAGCTTGGTATAGGAAGATATATGTTTATCAGAAAATGTAAACTCAGAAAACCTCGAAATTGAACACAGGAACAATATAGTACCTGAAAAGTGTTCCAAAATTCAGTTTTATTCTGATTAGTTCAATCGGTTAAATAAATCTACCGCAATTGGTCGCTGTACTCTGTAAAAGCAATTTAGCCTTCAACTTTTCCACTGGTTACCCGCGTTGAGGAAAATAATTCCTATAAATCTTGGTTTGGTTGTCTATCCTTCAATTTTTTTATCGTTTTATCGCAATGATGGAAACAATGGTATCAAAACCAGGAAAATCCAGCAATTCTGGTAGCCACATTGTCAGTCTCGAAAACGTGGAGTCACCAAAGCTCTCTTGAACGATATACAGGGTGTTATTTAAATATGTGGCCAAACTTGAAGGGGTGATTTTTTGAGTAATTTCTTAGAAAAAAAAGTTCAAACAAACAAAGGTCCGGTGAGGCTTGGTTTTCAAGATACAGGGTGTCAAAATAAAAAAAAATCACTTTCTCCTGAATATCTCAATACTCCTCCATCAGATTTTCTTATAATTTGGAATGGTATTTGGGGTACTGAGCAGCTGATTGCGATAACTAGATTGAAATCATTATGTCCAGTGGCGCCCCGAAAGGTATCTCAACTAATATTGCGCCACTGATTTTTTGTAATTTTTTGTATTTTTTTTCGAAGCGAGCTACTCAAAACAACAACTTTTCCATCTCTTCATTTTTCTTGTATTTTGCCCTGTTTTTGAGAGAAAAAAAATACTTTATTGCATATCCTAGGAACAACAAAATTAAAATGTTTTTTCACAGGAAGTTGATATAAAAATCGCAGAGAACTAGAAGATGAATAATAATATGACGTTGAAACCTAGTGACAGTTTTTAATAAATACATCTGAATCTGATTAGTTAAGTTGAAGAACATTTTCGTAGTGAAGCTGTATTGTTTATCTACAGAAAATGAACTTTACCCTTTGTTTTCAGATTTTTTTTTTATTTACATAGAAAGGATACTTGCATGTATAATATTTGAAAATAATAAAGACCTTTATTATTATTATTATTAAAAGGGTCTCATTTCAACATCGTGTTTCATCGAAATCATTTATTCCGAGAAATTTGAATGATGGACTTTTGTGTTATGTTATGTGTCCAATCATGAATAAAAAGATTGTAACTGCATGTTTATGTGATGGTTCGCTAGTTTTATTTTGTTGAACCGAGGACATGCAATAAAGTGTTCTTATTTTTTTCAAAAATAGAGCAAGATACAATAAAAAGATGGAGACAAAAAAGGTGTAATTTTGGTAGCTTAATTCGAAGACAAATACAAAAATTGCAAAAAATTAGTGGCGCACATTTTTTTTGGTCAAAAATATTGGCTAAGATACCTTCCTGGACGCCACTAGACTTGATGATTTCTATCTAGCTATGGCCAAATTTTATAAATAGCGGCCAAAAAGGATTGTTGAGATATTCATGATTTTTTTTCCAAATTTGACAGTGTTTCCTGACCGGACCTATGTTTGAATTTTGGCCACGTACTTAAATAACACCCTCTATTTATGGGTTCAACCACTGTTAACATATGCATACCTCCACAAATTAAACAGAAATTCCACCCAAGCAGACGATTTCCAAGGGAGTGATAAAGTGAGATCCATGCCTTTCTCATGGCCGTCAAGAGATGCATAACAGAGGCGTTCATCAAAATTCCTTCTCGGCCCTACTAGACCAGACAGCCACCTCGAGCAGGGCCGCACTATCGCTATCAATCCTCCTCCTTCGCCGCTTCTTCCCCGTCGATCTATCGTAGTTTTCGTGTGACCGTACCTTAGAACACATACTCGAAGTAACAAAACTCTCTCTTATCTCCTGTTTGTCAATGCCCAGCAGCAAAGTGATCATTACAAATTTCGGTGCGTCGGTGAACGGTCGAAATTGTTACGGGTGATTTTTCGGTCAGTGATTCGTTGACGGGACCTTCAGAGGATTGGTCCAGGAGTCTAGGACGCTGGTGTGGAGGAGGAATTCTCATGAGGTTGGTGTTTGAGCATGTGGAAAATTGTTTTACAGTGAACGAAATTTTAAAATAGGTTCGTTAGCCAAATTTCACGAAAATCGTAAATGATAATCAACTCCTATTTCAATTCTGTTTCTGAACTTAAAAAAAAATAATTGGTGTGGTGGAAGATATGAAGAAATTGTGATTTTTCTCCTTTTGCACGTGAATATATTTCATATGTGGTTGACAAATTGCCTTGCTGAGTGGTATTGGTTTGGATTAACGTTGTCTATTCAATTCACTCAAACCGTAAAATATGTAAAATGGAATTGACATAAAGAGTGAAACAATAGTAGTAAATTATATGACGATTATGTAATGATGGTTACTAATACACGAGCATTAACCGGGATACAAAACGGGCCAAAGGTGAGTTCCATATGGTTTATGCGAGTGTATTAATAAGCATTACATCAAAGTTGCATACGCTATTTTTTCTACTCTCGATAAATGATGAAGAACTATAAATAATGTATTTATATTTTTATTTTGGGTCCCATTGATCTGGAAATGAAAGGGATATTATTATTCATTTCTCATTTGCTAGTCTCAATAGAGTTCAGTATCGTGGAAATGCTGATTTTATTCTGTACCGAATTTTCAATATAGCCTTCCTTTCACTGAATTGGCTTTCCAATTGAAAATCTCTATCGTAATGAAGAATTTGAATTCGTTTCATAATGAATCTCATTATGGAATAGATTATGGGCATATGAGTAATAGTTCGCGTGTAGAAAAAATATATAATTTCGAAAACAAATGAGTAGAAGTTAATCGAAAAGCAAAGATAGAAATAAAAACTTGTCAAAAAATCAGGTCAAGCAATTAAAGCCATGTTCCGTTTTCAAATATTCCCACCATTAGCCATTCCGTTGTACCATTTCCATTCAGTTATTGAAAATTCAAATCACCGGAAATGTGAATGGGCAAAAAATAATATCGGGATAATAATGAAATATCTAATGTTAAAATAGTAGAATTGAACAGAATTGAAAAATATGAAAAAAATAGTGTTTTAATCGAGGTAAATATTCCAATTATCGTGAATAGTTTCGAACTCAAATGGACATTTTATGCGGTTGCTATATACATTTTCCTAATCTTTGTACCTTAATTTTCACTGAACAGACGAAGGAAGCGAATCAGAGAATGGTTAAATAATCTTAGTTGAATAAATGAAAACGCAAAGTGGATGTCCCTAAAAAATAAAACTAACCGTGTAAGAGGATCAATGTTTGACACTATGGAAGAATTGATAATCAAATCATCAAAGTCAATCACAATGATATGTCCATATGGAGGACAGAAATTGGCCCTGACATGTCGATAAGTTGTATCTCACTTCTCTCCTTGATAGACCCAAATTTTGTAATCGGATGTACATTTTGAAGAACATAGAATCGAAGGAAAGCTGATATCCTTTAATTCACGATAACATTATCCTGTCAGATGTTATTTGTTTCTATTGGTGGATGTATTGGCACAAGTAAACAGCAAACCTACTTTCGACGTTACTACTTTCCATGTCCTGTCTCTAATTAGACACTTATTAATATTAATTTCCTGTTCAGACGATCTTCTGTTCGTCAATGGTTCAGTCGCAGCTGGTGGTATCTCTGCACACTCAGAATGGCCCTTTTCGCTTCAAACAACCTTAAGTGGCGTTTCTATCGTGTTTGCCTCTTCCACCAGTTCACCTAACTTTTCTCCAAACAGCCGATCGTACTGCTGCTCAATGTATTTTTCAGATATTTATCGAGGGTCAGCCTCATACAAGAACCCTTGCAAATTCTGATTCTTCGAAACAGATATCTGAAATTAGTCAGCAGCATCACCTAAGGTCTTTATTATCGTCATGTTTGCGTCCTCCTCTTCTTCCTTCTACCTTGTCCAGAAGAAAGGTGATTGCCTTACCTATTGAGGGAAGGCAGGAACCAAACTGACTCTGAAGTGCTTCCAGTTGGTGTTGGTCACCTTTGAGCGCATTATACTGAATTGCTGCCTTGACCTCTGGGTTTATATTCGGGGAAGATATCATAAGTAGTTTTTGGACCAGGTATTTCTGTATCAACGAAACATGCGAGGGGTTTGTATAGCTCCATATGGACAAGCTCTGAGTTGAATATGACATTCCAAATTACCCTCACGCAGCATCTGACGTCATGAAACTATTAACGTGGCGTCTGGGCAACCAAGAAATTCGCTCAGAATGATAATGATAGGAAGAACATTGTGAAATATTTTTCATTCCTGTCTGATATACCCTTCATTCTTATTTCGATATACGCAGGATAAAGAACACTTTCATCTCTCTGCCATGGAAAATTGGGTGAATGGCTCATTTTGTTGCTTCCATATATTTTTCCTGCCTCTACATCTTATTTTTCACATCATACACATGATGAGACTCAACTCAAACGTGGTTAACAGGCATAACCATGAACCTGGTCTTCACTAAACCTGATACAAGAGACAGCGGTAGCTTTCATAGCCGTTGTTCCTTGTATTTGTCTACGCAGCATATCAATTTCTTTCATGCTTGAGCTACTCGTGGAAAAGCATCTTATCTCTGTATTTTTTTTCAATTCCTCACCTTGGGAATGATCTCTTCAGGAAAAAATAGTTCACTGTGTTTAACACTGGGTACGAAGTTGAATAATGAAGTTGGCAACAAAGGAATGTGAGATATCATACGGTAATTGTTCGTTTTCGTTAACGAACTGACGAACGTCAACCCTCAGAAGTCGAAACTTGTGCGAGCAATGGATCAACGAGGCCTTACCTTTTAACGTGCGATTACCCAGCACGGTGGAAACCGAAGATCTCATTCCATCATTGTGAAATGAACTTCACGAATTGATGATAGCAGTACATCTTCATCATTTTGAAATGAGAATCTAATTGAATAAAGACTTGCAATTATTTTTAAAGAAAAGGCGAAGGCCAGGCTCCTCTCAGCAATTGTTTTCAGTTCGGTAACTAAGCTTTGTTGAAATGTGTCTCAATTCTACACCAATTCTTTCAGACCAATGATAAGGAGTCAACAGTACTTCGGTGGCAGCAAGCCATAGTATTGTTTCACGATAAAAGGTGTGTATACATTTATAATCGTTGTTTGATTCCAAGGTATCAATAGAAAAATTCGTGGTGTTCAAAGTTCAAAAGTTCTATTGGGGTTTGTGGATAACAGGATAACAGAATAATGAATATTTGAATCACTCTAATTGTGAGCAGCTGGTTATGATCAAGCTATTGGTGAGTGGGAGGGAAACAATATTGAAAGGCTCAACTTCGCTGCAAATTCCAGACCCTCTTACTTCATGGCATGTTCACTTAGAGGATGGAATCTCTATTCAAATTCTAGACAAGAAAATTCTTTCTTCCTAGTTTTTTGGGTTATTAACCTACCACAATCTGGAAGAAGTGAGAATTAATATAGGGATCTATACAAGTGAATATGCTATGTCGAATCTCAGACAGATTTTTCACACACCTACACAGAAATAAAGTATTGTGAATACGTTTTCCGAAGATTTACGGACTCATTTTCCGGAATTTTAAGAGAGATTAAAATTTAAAAAATAACACAAGTTTCCATACGCCTAGGTGCTCTTTCCTCACTCTAGAGGAGCAAAGTGATATATGTATAAAAAACGGACTTGAAAAATTTGTTTGAAAACAAACATAAATACTTCATAACTATAATATGTTCTTACCTGGTTTGAAAAAGAAATACGACATTGACTTTAGCAATGAACACTGTTTCAATTGAAGATGAAATTGATTGCCTGAAAATGGATTGATATATCAGTTCTTATATTTTTGTAAGAGGCGGATTCAGGTTATAGGAGAAAATGCTGACTAGAAGAACGTTTTCCACTCATAAGGAACTGTTTTTATTATTGCAGCAACTTTTTGGAGTAGATTAGAAATCTGTTTTCATACGTATTCTCAATTTTTCCCGATTGTGGTGGTAAATGAACCAAAAAAGTACGGAGAAAAGATTCATCCAGCATTAAATGATGACTTTCAAACAGTACGAATGAAAATTCTATTGGCTGAATTTGGCTGGCAGATCGACAATCATATTTTCAACGTTATCTCGATTGTCAGATGTTATTTTTCTTTTTTGTGTTCATAAAACTCGTTTCATTTTATGATCAATCAATTGTTGTTGGTTAAGCTGCACCTGCTCACCATTCACAAAGGCAGATTCAGAGCATTTTTTCGTAGAGAGATTGAAAAATTTTTCGTGGAAGAAGGTTCGAATTATACAAGTGGATATCTGATAATAGAAAGATACACATCCACTGTTGAAATTCAGGAGTTTTTTCTCACCAAATAGTGGTTTAGTGCAAAGGTAATTATCCCCTTGATGTATATATTTCTCAAATCATCTCTCAACAACTGTATTGACTTTGCATGCGCCTTGATACGTTTTCTATATTTCCTTCATTTTGCATTTACATAAAGCATCGTGCGGGAAAGGGTCGCGTGGAGTTCTTGATTGCCTTAGCGCTCTTGGACAACTTACTGATTTTTCGGTAGGAAAACTCGAAAAACCATTACCTTCTGTTATCCATTCATTCGGTTCATGATTTCATTTCGTTTTCAGGAGTTTCAGTGTGCTAGTTATTCCAAAATGAGGTTTGGTCAAACATTTTTTTTTCAACTTTTCGCTAGTAAGTTGGATTTTTCATAATATTCGAGAATACATGCGTGATTTTACTGAAAGAAGTCATCTGTCTTTCTTGGTGGTATATACAATTCGTTGGCTGTTGAATTTTTTATATATCCTTTTTTCAACAAAATAATACAATATCGAAAATTGTATGTTTTTCGTTGGATAAAAAATATAATTCAAAATCTGATGAGAAAAATATATACAGAAATCATAGAATCCCGAGGGTCACTGACAGAATTGAGAAACTCTTGGGGGAATATAACATAAAAACGGTTTTCAAGCCGACCAAGAAGATCAAACAAAGCCTCAGGTCGGCTAAAGAGAAAAGAGACCCACTGTCAGCGGCAGGGGTTCATCGCATACCGTGCACCTGTGGGAAGGTTTACATCGGTACCACGAAAAGATCCATGGGTACAAGGCTCAAAGAGCATCAAAGGAACTGCAGGCTGGGGCAAACCGACAAATCGAACACGCACTGAGTGAGGGTGACCACAGGATTCTGTTCGAAAATGCAAAAATGATTGCCCCCAATCAGGGTTATCATAGCCGACTGGTACTGGAGGCAATAGAGATCCAAAAACATGCCAACAATTTTAAAGAAAGGAAAAAGCGTTGAGTCTAAACAGAATTTGGAATCCCATTCTGAGGAAATCAAGAATAACTAATGAAATCACGGCAGGTAGTGCGGCAACTAATAATGATGATTATTCTCCGAAACCAACAGAAGTAATTAACACTCCAGACTACCTGCATCAATATAATTACGCCTTGAGAAATCGAAACGTTTAGTTATCGGAAATGAGTAAGCCTCTGAAGAAGCTGGCCACTCGCGCTAGCGAAACGTCAGGAAGAAATTCCAAAGAACGACGGCCTTCAAGCCCGAAGAAAAGTAGTTATACATATATATATATACATATATATATATATATATATATATATATATATATATATATATATATATATATATATATATATATATATATATATATATATAATTTCTTATGAAATAAATACTAGATGTAAGGTGGTAAGTTTGATTGGACGGTTGTTGTTGCAGAGATTCACACGTCAAAAGGAGAAGCCTCGTCAATCTATTTCTTGGACATGTTTCAACTTTTGAAATTATCTGTGTCTTTCAATCAAATCAGGTAATGATTTTCATTTGTCAATAATTATGTTCTTGTAGTGGTTAACGGAAGCCCATGAATTTCAGGCATGCCTCCTCTTAGTTATTGAAATGTTGTAACACCTGTTGTGTTACAATATTTCTTGGGCATTGGCGGATTCGTCTTTTCCATAGACATTCGACTATTTTTACATGTGGGACCTTTTTTTCGACTTCAGTACCTAGACTGATGCATAACAAACTACCTTCCTCGAACAGAAATCGTAGATACGCCTTTGGAACCTGCACCAAACTTATCGTATCACACCCTCGAAATCGTCTTGAAACCCCGGTAGGGTCAAAAACCTTACATAACGTGCGTTGTTATCCGCTATCGCCGCAACATAGTGTTGCCGATGTGTTTCAAATTTCCGTCAAAAACGGAGAATGCAAGGAGAATTTGTGTGTGCTGACATTTCGATGCTTTTTTTGCTTTTATGTTTATTCCTCATGCCAGAAAGATAGAAATCTTTGGAACTTGTTTCAATGCTTACAACTGAAAAGTTCTTATCAATTCGAGACACTATGTCTTTAGACTGTAGACACAATTCATTTTGTGGATCCGATATTTTGAGTATTATCGATCTCACTACCTATTTGTACATAAACTAGCAGGGAAATCTTTGAACTGTCTCTATCTTCAGTTTGATTTGCTTCTCAGTTCATTGGCATATGAAAATGAACGAACTGGTTGATATAATAAGTGAGTACTTAGATGAACCCAAATAGATTCACTCGACGCACAAAAAATGGAGTCTTCTGAAATGTATTATTTGTTGCAACTGGTTCTTTACATCCTCGATTGTTCCTTGTTTTCCAGTTTAGAAATGCATTAGTGGCTAGAGTCACAAGAGCTACAAGAACTCGCTTCAAGGAACATCATTCACACATAAGATAGGGAAGGATATGCAGGGGTAGTCCAGGGTCGCAAATCATGCTCTGGCAAATAGCCAGAGAAAGATTGCGCGATACGATAATGCATCCGGAAGTCTAGAAATTTAGAAACGATATAAATGGAGACGAAGTACCCATCCCATTTAGCCCGTTATCTAGTTTAATATTGGGAAATTGATTAGAATAATTGAAAAACGAAGTCCTGGTAGGACCGAAAAATAGTCCTGCCGGCAGTGCTTGCCTGCACTTGATTTTAAGATTTGAAAATCCTTTGATTCAGTATCGATTTTGTTCTCCTGAAGATGCTAACTTTGTTGGCAAAATGCATGGGGTGTGCAAGAAACATCAGTTTGGTGTTAGGCAGTTGATCTCCAGAACAAGTCTGAATAATACAGTTTTTACCTTTCGTCAGAAATGTATTTGTTTTCGGTTGCTCAAGTATTTGGGTTCTGATGGTTGGCATCACTGAAATTTTCATCACTTGACATATTATAATGAGCGAGATGAAGGATGCATGTCGCCACCTAAAATTCATAGAATGTTGACATCTTTGAATTTTTGGTTGTAACAAATTTGTTTTACTTGAGCCACTTATTTTTTCATTCTTTTCCCCCAATCTAATTTGTACTTGAATAATAACAAATTCTATGGTAAAGAGAATCAACTATTGGAATCAATAAAAATGTCAACAAAATATGCCAGAAACACTCGAAAAGTCATATCCCAAATATTTGAATCATTGAAGATCTACCAAAATGGAATGGAAGTGCAACCTTCTGAAGTATATTCGAATCAGACTTTCATCTAGTACTCTACCAACACTGCGGAAGGGTCATCTGGTTATAATTCTGATAGATTTATATAAGATAAATGATTGGAGGATATATAAATCAAAAGCAAGTTGAAAGATTATAGATCACTGGAAGAGAGTTCAATCTATAAATCTAGTACCAAGCAGAAAATACAGCCTATTTTTGGTAGAGTACTGTGAAAAATCTCACAATGTTCACATCCATCCATGATTACGAAATAATCATTGGAAAGAAGAGTTCGCGGAAGTTCATATCAAAATAGTTGAGGCTTTCGCGGCCGAGGTTTTCAGTATCACTACTTTTATTCGGGTTTGAAGGCCGTCGTTTTTTGGAATTTCTTCCTGACGTTTCGCTGGCTCGAGTGGCTAGCTTCTTCAGAGGTTCATTCATCTTGGAATTCACTCCGATGACTGGAGATTGTTTCTTCGCAAGTTGTATTTATGCCGATTCAGGTAGTTTGCGGTGCTAATTATTCCATTCGGATTCGGGGAATTGTCATTAATATTGATTACCTTGTTTACTTCCTGTGGGTTCGGAGAATAATCATCATTAATATCTGAAGAACTACCTGCAGTTATTATCGATTTTCTTAAAATGGGATTCCATATTCGATTGAGGTTGACAGCTTCTTCCTTTCTGTTGAAATTATCCGTGTGTTTGTGGATTTCTATTGCCTCCCGTACCAGTCGGCTATGGTATCCCTGGTTGGGTGCAATCAGTTTTGCATTTTCAAACAGAATCCTGTGGTTTCCCTCACTAAGTGCGTGTTCCGCCACAGCCGACTTGTCAATTTGCCCTAGTCTGCAGTTTCTCTCATGTTCCTTTAGCCTAGTTCCCATGGATCTTTTGGTGGTACCGATGTATACCTTCCCACAGGTGCACGGTATGCGATAAACCCCTGCTGCAGACAGTGGATCTCTTTTGTCTTTAGCCGATCTGAGGCTCTGTTGAATCTTCTTTGTGGGTTTAAATACAGTTTTTATGTTGTATTTACTCAGGAGTTTTCCAATTCTGTCTGTGACCCTCGGGATATATGGCAAATATGCATGTGCAACTATCTGAACGTCCTCTTTGTTTCGAACAGTTGAATTCTTCAGTTTCATGGCCCTGTTGATCTCGGGTACACTGTATCCATTCGACCTCAAGGTCACTTGAAGATGTTCCAGTTCTTCCTCCAGATGTTCTGGTTCGCATATTCTTCGAGCACGTTCCGTTAGAGTAGAAATGACTCCTCTCTTTTGGCTGGGATGGTGATTCGATAGCGCGTGCAGGTACCTATGTGTGGGTTTCCGGTACACTTTGTGGGTTAGTCTAGCCCCACATCGTTCGATCAGAACATCCAGGAATGCTATTCGTTGGTCTTGTTCAGTCTCCATGGTGAACTTAATATTGGGGTGTTGAGCGTTCAAGTGGTCGAGAAAGAGTTTCAGAGCGTCCCTACCATGTTTCCAGATGACGAATGTGTCATCCACGTAGCGTAGCCACAAGGTCGGCTTCAATTCGAAGGCGTCGATAGCTTTCTCCTCAAACCGTTCCATGAAGAAGTTGGCTACTACTGGGCTAAGTGGACTTCCCATTGCCACGCCATCCAATTGCTCATAGAAGTTTCCCCTCCATTGAAAGTAACTCCCCGTGAGACATGCTCGGAAAAGTCCAACGATATCATTAGGGAACAAGTAGGCTAACTCCTTCAGGGAGTCTTCCAGTGGGACGTTGGTAAACAAGGACACAACATCGAAGCTGACCATAATATCTGTCGGTTCCAAAGTTAAGCCTCTAATTCTACCCACGAAGTCTGTCGAATCCTTGACGTAGGAGTTTGTTCTTCCTACATGAGGCTGTAGAAGCGAGGCCAGATGTTTTGCCAAGTGATATGTAGGTGAGCCTGGGGCACTGACTATTGGTCTCAGTGGCATGCCGTGTTTGTGCACCTTCGGAAGACCATAGAGTCTGGGTGGAACGGCTTCAGTTCTGAGAATGGTTTTCTTTATGGTTTCGGTCAGTGAGGACGACTTAATGAGTTTGTTTACATTCCTCAATTTTGATTGTGTTGGGTCCCTTGCGAGTTTGCGGTAGTTAGAAGGTTCCAGAAGTTCAACAGGGCCATGAAACTGAAGAATTCAACTGTTCGAAACAAAGAGGACGTTCAGATAGTTGCACATGCATATTTGCCATATATCCCGAGGGTCACAGACAGAATTGGAAAACTCCTGAGTAAATACAACATAAAAACTGTATTTAAACCCACAAAGAAGATTCAACAGAGCCTCAGATCGGCTAAAGACAAAAGAGATCCACTGTCTGCAGCAGGGGTTTATCGCATACCGTGCACCTGTGGGAAGGTATACATCGGTACCACCAAAAGATCCATGGGAACTAGGCTAAAGGAACATGAGAGAAACTGCAGACTAGGGCAAATTGACAAGTCGGCTGTGGCGGAACACGCACTTAGTGAGGGAAACCACAGGATTCTGTTTGAAAATGCAAAACTGATTGCACCCAACCAGGGATACCATAGCCGACTGGTACGGGAGGCAATAGAAATCCACAAACACACGGATAATTTCAACAGAAAGGAAGAAGCTGTCAACCTCAATCGAATATGGAATCCCATTTTAAGAAAATCGATAATAACTGCAGGTAGTTCTTCAGATATTAATGATGATTATTCTCCGAACCCACAGGAAGTAAACAAGGTAATCAATATTAATGACAATTCCCCGAATCCGAATGGAATAATTAGCACCGCAAACTACCTGAATCGGCATAAATACAACTTGCGAAGAAACAATCTCCAGTCATCGGAGTGAATTCCAAGATGAATGAACCTCTGAAGAAGCTAGCCACTCGAGCCAGCGAAACGTCAGGAAGAAATTCCAAAAAACGACGGCCTTCAAACCCGAATAAAAGTAGTGATACTGAAGTTCATATCACTTTATAATTTCGAGCAAATTCAGGTTATTATTGAGGAAAGTTTGGGCACTCGAAGCTTATTGTTAATCTCTGCTTCAATCAAATGTTAACAACATTTCCCCTGCGTATTTAGTTGAAGTCTCTTATGATGAGATGAACCTCCATGTCGTATAAGTTTTATCTTTTGGAGTGATTCATAAAGAGCTTATTCTTCGTTTTCATATTTTGTTATCATTGCAATATATACACTGCGTCTCAAAAGGTTCTTCCCCCTCTTATCAAAACCTTGGACAAAGTACAAAAACAGTATAGCTTATTTGACGACTATCTAGAGGCGAAGCTTGAATTTCGAATGTTAGTATTGATAGCTTCAATTCATCACAGCTTTCCGTTGTTTTTCAAAAGCGCGTTGCCAAAACTGAGATAAACACAAACAAAATTAGTATCATTGAATAGGTCTTCTCGACACCTTTCAAAAGAGATGTCACAATGGCCTTGTGACGTCATCTTTGTCGATTTCGTCATCTATTATCATAGTAGGGAAGTTTATAACCTTATAATCCATTTCCAAATTTCACTTGTTTATGAATAATCGTTCCAGAAATAAGAGGGGGAGGGGACTTTTGAGAAGCACTGTATGCAATTTAAACTGATAGAAATGCGTTCATCGGTTGTTCCATTGTAGTATCCATTATTCTATGTTGCATGATATAGCAAACATTACATATTTTCATTGCATTATGATTATTATGTCATATAATAAACGAAATTTTTGGAAATGATTGCTTCGCTACAAGCTTAGTATACCATAGCCATACAGTAAAGAGACTCAAATGTCACTTTGACAGCTTGGGGTGTATAATGTCATGTTTTGGCGGTGAATTCAAATTTACGGTATACTGGACAGTAATCAGTATGTCATTTTGCATGTTGAAAAGAATATTTTGTATATAATAAGATTTGAGATAAATGTGAAATTCCTCAAGTACCTATAATAATGCCAAACATTCACCTCATTTGTTTACAAACACAGGATAAAATGGAGTTTCTTGATGCTATAACTCAATTATATCCTATTTCGTGTTTTTAAAAAAATTATGTTTGTGATTGGCATTATTATAGGTACTTTCACATTTATTCCAAATCTTATTGTATACAAAATATTCTTTTTAACATGCAAAATGACATACCGATTACTGTTCAATATGCCATAAATTAGAATTTACCGCCAAAACATGACATTATACACTTCGAGCTGTCAAACTGACATTTGAGTGTCTTTGCTGTATGGCTAAGGTATACTGGGCTAAAAGAATCGAGGTGGCGACATCTTCAAATCAATTAAGTAACTTCATGTCACGTGAAAAATTTCAGTGATGCCAACCAATGAGTTTTCACCAAAAAAATGTGCAAAATATGGTTAAATGATGACAATTTGATAGGAATGCTTACGATACCGCTGTGGAAACATTTCGAATTCGTGACTGGCAACACTGTCGATGGGGTTTTGTCGGAAGAGCCCGTATCTGAACAGCGGATCACCTAGTTTCGGCGTTTTTCGGAGTTCGGCGCCCGATGACTCCGATGTTAGTCTAGGTCCTAGCGAATCAATGCGTTTGGGTCACGTGACCCTATCGACCTCCGGTAACCCGGCAGTGCAACGATCTCTCCACATATTCATCACCAGACGGTTCTCGAACGGAAAACGCACTCGAAGAAAAAACTCAAGGTCCCGAATGGGGTGCATTGAATCCACCAGACGTACAGGGTGAATAACCTAGATTTTACGAGATTTCCCTGAACCGACTGGATGCACCTACCTCGGGCTGATTTATGGGATATCTGTTTATTGAGCCGTCGACAGTTTGTTTGTAATTCCAGTTCAATTCGCTCTCACGATGTTAATCTACGGTATGAGGAAAAATAGTCGGCACCTATCTATTCAGAGTTCTGAAGAAGCGATAGGTTGGTCCTAAGATGACTATAAAGGTACTGGTGCTTTCAGAGTTGCGATATATGTTTCAGAAAAACCTGTAGACAGGGTGTAGTTGTTCGAAATCACGCCTCGAGAGCGCGCTTGTGGTTGAAATTGCTAAAAATTTTCGAGATCACTGGATCCATGGAACACGTTGTTGCCAATACAGATCACTTTTTGTTAGAACAGAGAATAGAACGCGAGATCAATCTGACGTTTGATGAAAACAAACTTCATCTTCAATGACCTACCTCCAAGAATAATCTCTGGCTCTAGTATATTCAATAACCATTCAGAAATTTCGTAGTGATCATAAAAAACACAAGAGAAGTTTGCTGACAACAACATTCTAGAGTGTGCACGCTTTCTGAATATTCTATAAATGCAGTGATATGTGTTTTAGATATTTTTGGTTCAACCCAGAAGATTACAAAAAATAAGAATGATTTCACTTACCAGAAAAAATGGCATTTTCTCACTTCACATATCCATAAAATTTGATCACAATTCTTACTCCTATTCGCTCACACGCGTTAACGTGAATAATATACAGCTGAATTGTGATACTACTACTTTCAAACCGAGGTTTTGAACTGAGATCACAATATTATATTGCTCAAATGAAAATATCAAAAATCAACTAATTCTTTCAGCACATAGACCAGAATTCGCCATAGCTACTTGGCAACACAGGATGTGCACATGACTGTCATCTCAACCGCGAGAGTGACGATACCTGGCAAGTTTTTTAAGTTATTACTACGGTCTACGTCATCAATTCTTGATCAAGTAGGCCAGATCGGTCGTCTGATTTGCTGACAATCTTTTATATGGAGTAAAAACACCAGTATTTAGCCACCTTAGTTGGTCCTCTTGTGGACAATATCAGCGGTAATCTCTATAATATTGGTCAGATATATCTGTTTTTAATTTCGCCCGAAAATGCAGGGCTTTCCAGTGAGAACATTCTTTCCTGAATATTTCTAAAACGGGCTGATTTTTAGATTTATTGACATAGGTAACTTTCATCTCCCGATCTTCACCAGCCCTTCCGCTTGATTATCAAAAGGCAACATATCACCTACGACACAGTATTTTTATATGCAGATTCACACGAAAGGGAAGCCCTGTAAAGTGCAAAGAATTAACTTTCACTTAGAATTTTTGAAGTTTGTAAGCCTCAGGAAAAACCTCTCTAGGCAAGGAGTTCCAAAGCTCAGCTGTTCTATTGAAAAAAGATCCCTTAGCAAGAGAGGTTCGACAGGATTCTCAAGCGCACAACAAAGGGGTGGGAATTCTGTACTCGTCGAGTCATCCGTGTAGATATTGCCAAAGGTGGAACGACTGATAGCAATAAAGAAGAGTACCCATGAGAGATTATTACTGATCGTAATTCCTTGCATCGAGATACTTGACTTTGTAGGAATAGCTACCCCTGACACGTGAATTCTAGATCGGCTTTCTTTAAGAAGATATATGCCTGGGTTTTCCTAGCATCAAATTCCACCAAGTCCATGTTACCCCATTGTATTTTTTTTACCAAGTCATCGTTAATTTTATTGACGTGAATGTTTCTTTGAATTGTTGTTTTATGAGCTGGTGTGGGGACTCTGGAAGAGAAACTAGGATGGAGGTTCCACCTAGGATTGTTTTTTCAAAATGTCATAGGAGCCCAAATTGAACACTGAAAAAATATCAGCGTTCAAACGCGACCATTTTGTCCACGCTTTAGATGATGACAAATGACGTTTCCCATGTTTGTTGACTAAAAGCGTTTCAGTTCCAATTTCTATACATATCTTGGAAGAACAACTTCTTACTCAAGCAGTGTATTGTATCGATGTACAAAAACATGAAAAACACTTTATTGGGTCTATTAATAATTTCAAGCGATATGAAAGTACGGAAACAATGGTGTAAGAAAGAGATGCGATAATGTTTCTCCAAAATCGTGTTTATATTGTTATGAAGATCATTTTAACATAAGTGTGCTATATTTTTGTAAAGCTCAGCATGAATTATTCAGGAGTGAACTTTGCATAAACTATTCAGCAGTGGAATATTCGGTTTTGAACTAACCCAATAACGAATACCAATCCAAGTTTTGAACTGGAATATATCATATAACGCTATATTCACCTCACATATTTCACTCATTTGATCTCTGCGTACGTAGAATCGAGTTTTAATGCAAAATATGCTGTCATCATGAATTAATCTATTGTCGGTGAATTGTCCAATTGTGCTTTTATAACACCACTTTCAGTCATCGTTCTAGATTTACTACAAATCTAGATTCACTAGAAATCCCAACAGGAATACAGGCTTGAAATATTTTACCACTAAGTATGAATGTCGATGCCGATAAATCCACTGCAGTGTCATCTGATGTCACATTTTGTTTTGACTAATAGTTACCATTTTGTAAGTTTGAATTTCCCTCCCTATTTCTTTGATTTATATATATGATATTTCATGGGTTCGAATAATAATTGAATGAAAAATCACCTTCTGATTGTGATATAACGATAATAAAGATTCAAGAAAAATTGAGATAAATTCAAATTTGCTGCATATTCCCTATCCTCAGGTTCTGTTTTTCAATGACATTTTTGTTTCAGGGACACGACCGTTGTCAATTTCCCATGTCTCCTCACAGAACAACGAATTCTACCTGTTCATTTGGCGTTCAGGGGGATCACCGTGACCGTGGGGAACAGAACTATTCTGCAAGATGTCGACGGATACGTGAGGCCGGGAGAAATCCTGGCCGTGATGGGACCTAGTGGCTCAGGAAAGACCAGCCTTCTGAATACGCTCAGCGGTCGTCTGAAACCTGAATCCGGAGAAATTTTTTTCAATAGGTAAGTCTCGTGAACAAATAATGCGAGGATACAACTGTACACACTATTTGGGTGAATGATCGGACAAAACATTCGAGCAAACGAGGAAATACCCAGATTAAAAAAAAATCACTTAGTACTCGGAGATACAAAATTATTGAACCAACTATCTGTTTGTAGCTCAATTAATTTTTTTTTCAATCCAGAGGTGTCAGTCGCACATATTTTCGTCAATTTTGTTAATGGTTAGTAGTGGTTTTTTATGTATCATTATCAAAAAATAACTGGACTTCAGAAATTTCCAGATACCTTTCTCAAGGCTGCGCCTCTCCATTCAAGCATCATCTTTCGATTTCAATAGTTTTTTGTGTGAACTCGAACAATTCCAAGGAAATCGTCCAAAGTCTACTCACTCCATTTTCAAAAAAGGTTATAACCATCAAATGGAAAGCTGTAGGCCTATACCAATAATTTGTGATTCTTGGAGTATTTGAAATGCTGTTAAAAAAAAGCACTGCAAGGTATGTCAGTTAGACAATATCGATTATCAGCATGGATTTATGAGAGATCGCTCAACTGTTACGAACTGAACATAAATCTTCCAATTCATTGCCGAGAGTATATCGCCAAACGATCTATACAAACTCTTCAGAAGCATTTGACAGGCATGATCATGGCTCATAGTTGAACAAATCACTTCTTACGTGTCTGACCCATTCACTATTTCATTCTTATTCCACAAATCGATCCCAGTATGTTCAGTTGAATGGTTACCAGGTTGTTCATTATGTAGCAGCATCATTTGGGGTTCCGCAAGGATCGCACTCGTTGCTGTTCAACATTTTCACCAATGACATTTCACAAATCATCGATAATGATTGTTTGTTGAATGACGATGAACGGATTTTTTCTATGTAATTGTGGACGTCTATCAGTTAATTTGGATCGTCTCGCTGTGACGTTGGACCGTATTCTCAGTTTGCTAACAACCCATTTCAACAACCAGGCAACTTTGTTGATCTTGGTGTTACGTTGGACCGTATTCTCAGTATTGAAGACCACGTCATTAATGTCATATTTCTAGCCCTTTGTTCATATGGTTTCATTATGCTTAGTTGTCCCGACTTCAAAAACGTCGGTACACTAAGAACTATTTCTCAATGCTCTCTAAGATCCAATGTGGGTTGTCTCAGTTGTTTGGAATTCCTACTATCAGGATCACACTTGCAAATTTGATCGGATCATAAATGTTTTCTCAAGGCGTTAACTTTGAACGCAGACCATATGAATACTTCTTGAAAAACATGGGGTTTTGGTATAGAATCGAGACGTTATTGCTACTGTCTGTCTCTTCCTGGGAAACTAGTCCAACATAAATCGAGGATCCTAACTTACTGCGAATAACAGAAGTTTCAAGATTCCTCGTTTAGCTGTAGGAACAAAGAATGTTCCTACAGTCCCTGAACATATTTAAGTCGTTATAAATAATATGACTACAATTTGAACTTTCCCTGTTTACTTTGGTACTTCTTTTAATGAGAATTCATGAGCTTATAGTTCAAATAGCAAGGTATTGAAATTAAGTGGTGAATTTAGGTATAAATCGTTTCATATCCGATAGCAATATCATAAATGTACGCAGTTAACAATAAGTAGTAAATATATCATGTGGATATTTTGAGGTTTCATTAGATCTAGCTCATCTGTTTCAAAAAGAAGGGATAGTTTCTTAGTACTGTTTGAATGTTATTATTTTGTGGTATATAAATATTTGTTCCGTAGTTTTATGGGTTTTTAACCTACCACATTCAGAAAAAATTATAATTAATGTTGGAATCTATACAGATTTTTAATCTACCCCGAAAAGTTGCTGCATCTATTGATAAACAGTTCATTCTGTATAGAACAAGTCCAATTAGTTAGCAACTTCTCGTATAATTCAAATTTGCCTATCAAAAAAATAATAAGAACTAATATACATATGAGAATACTTATCGTGAACGTTTCGCGAACTAAATCCGCTTGACAGTATTCGTAATTGACAAATGTTAATTAAGAAGACTGTCAAAAAGATATTAGATCTCATTATTTCTTGATTTTTTGAATTATACGAGAAGTTGCTGACTAATTGGACTTGTTTTATCCAGAAGGAATTGTTTTCGGGGTAGATTGAAAATCTACCCTTCTACACTTGTATAGATTCCAATTCTGTTTCTTATTTTTTTCAGTTTGTGGTAGGTTAGAAACGCTGAAACTACGGAACAGATAGTTTCTTCTTTAGGTAGATAGATAGTCGGTGGGGTCAGAAGTTGATAATCTCCGAAAGGGGAGATGGGCCGAAGGTTTTGCCCTTACGAAAAAATTGTATGGAATGCCGCTGTTTGCCAGTATCTCAAAGTGTGGGTTCTGCAGGGAATTGTGAAAATTATCGCTTCACGCATAATAAATGTGAAGGCGGGGTGTTGGATTATGCAATGCTACGGACAGGAACCGAATCAATATTACAGTAAATGGAATAGTACACGAAACACAAAATGAAAGAGGAAACAGTTGACTGCAATGATGGGTGTTTTTCAACGATAACTTCAAAATTATGTCGAAGGCGGTGAATGAACCTTTGAATTGAACCCATAATTTGTTTTTATTTTTTTGTTTTTTTTCATCATATGAGTCAGTTATACTGAACGAGGGATCACTGGCTTGCTATTAATTGGGCTGTTCAAGTGCTGAAATTATTTTTAATGTGATAACTCTAATTGTTGCGAATGATAGTGGGTTTTTAATTGAAATCGTTTTGTTTATGTTGTTGGTAATTTCCTTTCACGTCATAAAGATGAGTTAGGACCCAAACGTTCATTGGAAATGAAAAGTTTCCGAAGTCTTAGTGAATTTGCAATGGAATGTCAGAAAAAGTTTTGTTCTCTTTTTATTTTCACTTTGCCTTTTTCAACTAATTGAATGATTGATTTCTTAGGTCAAAGTTCAATAGTTGTGACCTTAGTGTTATGATAAGAGCGGTAGAATTTACAGCTCAAAAGTTTATGTTATTACCTACCTGATAAAATTACCTTTCGATGATAGAAGAAAATGTATAGCTACTTGTGTAATTTTCACATTGGTGATAACTTTTGGATTCAGAAATATCTATGATTTCTAGTAGGTTGAACATTTTCCCGGATATAATTTATTTGAAAATGTTCTCAAACTCGTCCCTTCATTTTCCTTTGTAGGGCTACGACTTGAACGAGTGGTGTTTGTTTTTCTATCGTCGAAACTATCTACGTGTTACCAAACACTTGTTCCCATTCAATATTCAATTATCCATGATTCAGAAAACTTTCAACCAGTAAGGTCTAAAAACGTCACTTATATTTGAAAGTAATAGAAATAGTGAAGTACATATAACATTTAACGTAAATATTGGATCTCTTGTTTACATAAGTCGTGCCAATATTGCCACGTATTCCATGTTCATTAAATTGGAAGGGTACCTACTCCAAAACATTAAAGAACACATACATTCTATTTGTAATAGGAAAAAAGAATTCTTCTTATGTAACTTACTACTTATGACATATTCAAAATCCATCTTTTCCTTTGAAGAAGTTTGAAACTCGACCTACTGTATGGTACCAAGGTTGAAAAGTTTCCTTCATTTAATGAAAGATTATTCAAAGTCAAATAATATTCACCTCATGTATCTAACACACCCATTCCATTCTTGAAGATAATTTCTCTATGCGGTAATATTTAAGAGGCTTGACACTAGGATAGCGAATTATAAAAGAATATATATATTATGACGAAAATAATTCCTGTACAGTAAATTCATTCAGTCATTATTTTTCAGTATGGAGTATCATTAACTATTGGTCAGTTACATACATCATTCAACTCAGTGGGCCGCTCTTACCCTGAATACCACCTCTACTTCTCAACATTACATTGCCCAATCGTCCATTGAAGACCCACTTTTTGTTACAGGGAACCACTATGCAAAAAATGGAAAAGAAAGATTTGTTACGTCCTCCAACAAGATATCTTCTTTCCCTACCTAACACTTAGACAAACCTTAGAGTTCAACGCAAGACTGAGATTACCCGACACGTTGAGTTTTGCGCAAAAAATGGAATGCGTGGACCATATAATCGACGTCCTAGACCTGAATGCCTGTCAGCACACCCTCATAGGAGATGGAGCTCAGAGAGGCCTCAGCGGTGGAGAAAAGAAAAGGGCCAATATAGCGTGCGAGTTGCTGACAAATCCTTCTTTAATGTTACTAGATGTAAGTACATGAAAAATGATCAATGATTCTTTCATATCACCAAAAATATAAGCAGGAATCCTACACGATATAATTCAATGCCCTCCATAGTATTTGCCAGGGGAGCAGTTGTTTTCTGATTTGTGCTAACCTACCAAACTACTGTGTAGGTATCTGAAACTGGTTTGAACGTACCATGCACATTACTTATGTGTTCATGGTGCACCAGTCTTCAAGCACCTATGCTCAACAACGATGTCTTTCAGTTCACTATTTGGACTCGTACGAGATAGGAGCGATACTGAATCTGCTTTCAGTTCTTCATTGGTGTGCTTCAGCGCTGAATTTTTTTTTCGTTTTCTCTCCCCTAGAAATTAAAGGAAAAAACTCCTGACACTTAATTCATATAACATCTGTTTTTAGGCAAATTGAATATTTGCCCCGATACATATCTGCAGTATTTTGCCCCAAAAAACAGATCTTATAAGAATTTGAAGCATTTTTTTTCCATTTCTATGAAAGAGTAAACCCGAAAAATGACTTTCAGAACATTTATACCTCCTTAAAAAACAATAAAAATTATGGTAGCAATATTCTTCCCAAGTAATATATTGCATGCACCAAAATACACAAATTGGATTATTCAGTTTTCATATTGGTTCAGCGTAACTCTTGAAAACTATTTTTCTTCATGAGACCTTCCAGAAAATGTTTCATACGTGATATCAGATATTTGGAAAAATATTATTCTGAGGGGCCCTTTATAAATCACTCGAGCATTTACACAATGATTTTAGTCACTGTCGTTGTAAATTCAAACCTCAAAAATATCTCATTGTTAATCGATGGTCCAAAATTGTTGCAATCCGCTCTTAGATGGTATTCGCTATATACCAATACTAATTTATGTATTATGTCGGAGGAATTAAAGAAACTATGCAATTAAGACTGGAGAGCAAGTTCTACAAACCGTAATATTTCCCCTTAATTATGTACCTTCGCCATTTACCACATCACCATGATTTATTGCATGTTGTTCATCAAACACTACCTATAGAAACTGTATCAGAAATACTATTCATGAACGTGTCAAATTTCAAATTCACATATGTGTAACTTCGGTAGTTTTATATGCTTTATATTCGTTCAATTGTGGTTATCTCAACTGCAGATGAAATTCAATAGTCACTGGAACTTTTTGCCTTTTCTCAATGGAAGCAGTTCCAAATTCGGAAACACTTCCAATCCGTACAAAATTGGAGTTGAAGATATTTCTCAACTCATGCAAACAAAACAAAATACAATTACAACTACACCATCTTTGATTCAACTGAAGAGTTCCAGGCTATGCGGCAGTAACATAATTTTTGGACAAATTTTTCAGTCTTCTTTTGCAGGAGGAAATACTCGAAATTAAAACTCTGCAAAGAAATGGCGTGCTACTAATACAAATCTACTAGAATGAAACTAAATACAAAATTTGCCTGCTAAACTTATCTTTCGTCATACGGAAACAGGTTGAATTTCCCTTTCAATTTGAAAACCTACTTTTAGGCTCCTTTATTATTTCCGTAACAGATATCCCATTTGGGGCTTTATCCTCATTATTTTAATATATTCATCCAACTATCGAAAGTCTTGAAGATGACTACGATGTATTGCATATAGAAAAGAAACGTCGGAATCCTTACCTATCAATAGGAATCGGGACATTTGCTAAATGACCAAACAGATTTGAAAAATTCTTGTTTATTCAACATGTTTCTGTATCACGAACTATAAGTAATTAGGATCAGTTCAACTTGTGAACCCAGGCAATTTCTGTAACTAGTTCTTTCCAGAAAATTATTTTTATTTATATAAAAGCACAGCATGGAATCGTTAAATGACCATAAAACGCTATTGTATAGAAGAGGTGTAGTGGTTTTGTAAACTATTTTGTGAAAATAAACTGTTTTTCAATAACGCCATTCTGTTCCAAATGATATGAAGTAACTTAGAACTTGCGAAAAGTACAGATTTACATCATTCAGAGTGGGTTCTGAATACAGAACTTTGTTTCTTTGCACACAGCACCTTTTCCTGTAGGATTCGAACTGACATAATTTTATCTTGACTTTTATTACAGGAGTGTACATCAGGATTAGATGCACATTCAGCCCTCCTTCTGATGGAGTTCGTGAAGCGATATGCAGTTCAGGAAGGAAAGACTGTGGTGGTAACTCTTCATCAACCTTCTTCCCAAATATTCCATATATGTGATAAGCTGCTTCTCATAAACGACGGCCAAACTGTCTACCTAGGCGAAACCTCAAGAGTCGTTGATTACTTCAGCGCTGTGGGACTTAATATTATGCCAAATTATAATCCTGCCGATTACGTATGTGAGTAATTCATTTCCATATCCCATTTTGTAGGGATATAAGTATATCAAAGTCAGTTGAGGTTTAAACCCCGTAATACAGCTACTCAGTATGTACTGATGTGATATCTCCTGGGTAGAGTTTTATACTTGAAACCCTAAAATGTTTCCTCAGTTTCGTTGGTGGCTCTTGTTCATTCATTTCAAAGGGTGAGGGATTCTTTCAAGAATAATAAGCAATAAGACCCAGCCATTGCCAATAGGAATGATATTGCGTTTTATTCCTCTGCAAATCACTCTATCTAAATGAAACAAAGTCATTCAATTTTGAAGTGTGTCTGAGTAAAAACGTGTCTTTTCGAAAAAAATCGAAAAAGTTATTCAAAAATTATCTGAAAAAAAATTTTATCTCCAAAATAACTCTGAATCTATGAAAAAGAGGAAGGAAGATATCACCCTTCAACTTTCGACTATGATAGTTTTAGGCATATTGAAATGTATACAATTTTCCCTTAAAATCTCTTCAGAGCATGGAATATTCCGGAAACTATCTGAAATCAAGGTGGGGAAAAATCTTATTTTTATTAAAAATATAAAAAATATTTGATTTTTTTAAAAAATCACGATTTTTTTGATTTTTTTGATTTTCAAATTTGAATATAAAATTTGAACATTTTGATTCTTTGAAATTATTGTTAATTATTTCAATGTATAATGCAAGAAAATTCTTGTCGCGATTTGTTTTCCTTCTGTCTTATACACTCGCTATACAGTGCCGAGTGAGGCACGAACACGAACGCGTTTGTTGTGCAGTTTGCAAGAATATTCCTGTCGAGGCTTGTTTTCCCTCTCAACCTATAAATTGACGTTGCCCAACAATTTCACGAATTTCGCTAGTTGTATACTCGGATATTAGAAACAGATTAGGCATAGAAAAAGGAGGAAAACTCGTGTTTTCGTTCAAATTGTATAACGAAAATGAATAGACTGAAAATATACTGTAATAAAATTTAGGTGTTTTGTTTAGTTTGAGAATTTGGAATTATTTACTTCTTTTTTGTTATTTTTGCTAAAAGCAAATACTCCTTCTGATCTTCGAGAAAAATTTTATATTATGTTGTTATCTGGTTCTGAATAAAAAAAACAGAAATTGATTTAAATCATGATTTTAATTTTAAAAATCAAGCGATTTAAATCATGATTTCAATCACTTGATTTTAATCAAGTTATGGTTATGTCCATATAATCTTAATCGAAATCGTCTAGAGTACAACTAAATCGAATAAAAATGTTTCATAAAACAGAGGAAAGATAAGAATAAAAACTAGGTATTCTTGAGTTGGTAGATGACATTCTAACCACTGACGTATGTCGCTGTCACAATACGATCTGTCAAATAATGCAACGATTAAAATCGATTTTTTTTTATTTGTCAAGATTCTGAACATCAAACGAATATTTGATGATGTCCTGGTTATTAATCTTTTACTAAAATCACTAGTTTCCAGAGATATTTCGTTATGAAATGTCAACAACAAACTTCACAGATGAGCGCGGTGACGTATCGAGGCAGAAAGATTTCCATTCATTGATTTTAGGGGCTCGATTAAAAAATTCCTGGTAAGTAGAATCGGATAGTTTCCATAGCTACAGGTCTGAATGCGAGCATTTACTAGGCTCAAATTCTCAGACAGGAGACTTTAACTTACAATATTACAAGAGCTCAAATTATTTCCAGGAATAATTTAAGCTTGCGTGGTATTCGGTAAAAAAATTTCAGACCATAATTTGGAAAAAATTATAATTCAACCAGACATTTTGAAATAATTCTTCTGATTTTCAAGTTGGTCAGGGTATTGCTGTTTTTGACATATGTTGATTTGTCCCTATTATTCAAACGGTTCTGTCAGAAAGCTTAATAATTACTGGTTTAAAAGTTATATCCACCATATTTTGTTAAATAAAAAAAATTACCAACTTTAGTTAAACCAAATGCAGTCTATCGCCCTTTGGTAATTTTACTTAATTGAAGGTGGTAGAAATATATTTTTACAAGTAACATGACGCAATTTCAAAAATGTTCCTATGTAGGTATATCTACCATATTTCGTTAATTAAAAAAAATCCGAACTTTAGTTACACCAAATGCAAAAAATCAGATGGGTACTAGTTCAGTCTATCGCCCTTTTATAATTTCAAGTCACAAGTTGGTGGAAATCTATTTTGCATTATTCATAGGTATATCTAAATTATTCAAGTGTTGTAGATCATATATCTATTCATTGAACTGTAAAAAACTTCCAATCAATTCTTGTGGCGCCTCGAGAAAATTTCCGAAAATATGTTTAGTTGCTATGGCAACTAGTCAAAATCGAGACATCTTATTGGTTGGAAAGTAGAGTCCGAAGGACGAGGGCTATTTTACAAAATATGAAAATAACCGAATGCAATTTGTATAAGATATCACGCTCGAATGCAAAATTATCTGGTAATTTTTATGCACGAACGTAATTCATTGGAATATTTCACGACTGAAGAAATTCTCAAGGAAATGTTATTTTTTGTTCATTTATACTTTCCTCTATAGATTGTATGGAGCACCTACCAAAACGCAAAATGTTTTTCTATTTTTGAAGTCTGATCTGACATTTATTTGTGTTGTTTACTGACGTCTAGCGATACGGTTTCAAATGGTGTTGTTATGGTGACTTGATAGAATGCAATTACCGCTGTAAGTTTTCGATAATTGCATTGCTAATAATAATAATAATAATAATAATAATAATAATAATAAAAATAATAATGTTTATTTCAGAATCAAGAAATTAACATGAAAAAATCACAGAAGTTTGAAAGCTTGTACGTGATTATCCTATACTAGTATAAAACAGCAATGTAATGTAATATAAATATAAATAAGGTATAAAATACAATCAATAAGGTATGAAATACAATCACAAAAAAAAATACATGTCTATACAATAAAACCCTGTATAAACGCTCGAAACGTTTCAGTATTCTTCGCAATGAGTAAAATGTCATAATCTGGGTGTTTTGTCGTCATTTCAGGTTCATAGTCTTTATGGGACATTTTATATATGAGGGAAATATTCAAGATAACTTCGAAGGCTACAAGATAATATACATTTCAATATGCCCAAACAGGCCAGGTATCAATGTGATATTATTCATTTGGTGGAATATCCTTTTTTTACGAGCAAATGTCATTCATTTTTAACCAGAATTGAACACTGATATTATCACAGGTATATCCGAATCGAATATAGTTTGATATTCCTCTTTATTTTCCAGTGGAACACATGCACGGACCTCCCGAAACGAAGGCAAGGCTTTTGAATGCTGCGAAATTATCAAGAAAAAATAAGGACTACCCCATAGAGCTGCGGCACGATTACCATTACAATGAAAAATACGAAAACTCGAATAAAATAATACTTGCCTCTCATGAACCATATTCAGCATTAAAACGTAAGCAGGTTTCATAGTTACTTTAATAACTCATGCATTGCTGTCTAAGTTATGAATATTGAAGGGTGAGCAGAGCTCTGTAGCACTCAGGCCTCTTCAAACGCTTTCTCTCTACAGTTTTGGGACATACCGAATTTTTATCTGAAATCAGTTGATATTCTTGCTGAGGGTTTATGAGTCCAGATGAGATCGTTTTTCATTTTGTCGTTCAGGACATTCAAAGTTTTTTCTACCCCATTACTTCGTTCGCCAATTGAAAAAAGTTGTCTAGCTCACATATCTTATGTCAAGATCATCTAGAAGGTTATTCAGAATGGGGAAATTTTAACAATAAATAAAAAAATTGGAAATGGAACTGGTCGATTTTTAATGAGAATCCATATGGAAAAATACTTCTGTGGCCTTTTCTGTGAGATATTTGCTATAGTTAGGTTTAAAAAACCGCGACAAGTGTTTTACTATGTGATATCTTCTATAATGAGTTGCTTGAAGAAGATACCGTATAAGGAAACACGTGTCACGTGTTCCTAAAGAATCTGTACTAGTATTCTGAAAGTAGTGTTTTCGTGCTTTAGCCCAGAAACGCGATTTTTAACGTAATTTCAATTCATATTTATTATTCCTGATGTTTTCTAATTTTTTTACTGTCATACGTGGTATTTGTATTTTTTTCAATAATATCGAAGTTGAGTTTTCGTAATTTAACCGTATTTCATGTCGGAACAGATTGCTCGATAACTCGAATAGAGAATAAACTCCTTTGAAAAAATTTTCAGCTCAGAAGTAACAAATATTTCTATATTCAACAAATAGTCTCGTATCCTCGTACAGTTAGTACGAGTTTTCATGTTTTTGGCAAGGGCATGGTGAATATCAATACAAAACCTATTTACCCGAGTATTTCCTTCAAATTGTCCCTTGATATAATATGAAAGACAACAATTTTTATAAACCACACGAAAATTTATTTCAGCGCCTACCACTGTTTCAAACCCCTAGTATGTCCTAGAGAAGTGTTGCTTCAGTCCTCTTCTACAGTTCTGACTATCAGTCTTGATTTTTCATGTTTTTCTGTCTTTCTCAACAAATCTTCTCTGGACAGTCTCGCAATATGCCTGGTCACTTGCTGCAAACCTAAAGGACTACATTCTCATTTTCTCAACTTGTATTGAGGTCTTGGGGACGGTTTTTCAATATTTTCTTGAGGAAATAAGCTGTTAGCTATGTTATCACAGAAAATCTATTGTGGAAGCACGCTGATTGAGTCTTGAGGACTTAGCTCATCTCTTTTTCTCTTGACAGTAGATTGAAAACAGCAGATACTCCAGATTTTCGTTTCAAGTTCATCAAATTTGATAAGGTAATGCTAGGTGACTGCTATTATCGCATATTGATCTTACATATAATCTCATATTCTCTTCGAAGAGCAGCTTCTGTTAGTTTAGGAAATGAAGCATTTTGGCTCGCAATTTTTTCGTCCACCATGGATTTACCTGAAATTCACACAGAAGGTAGGGAATAGCTCAAGGATCATTTTTTATATCATGACGCTGTACGCTAGAGCCTTGGGGGTGGTTGCCACCCCATCACGGGGGTGTAATTTTTTTATTACATTTCAACTGTAGGAATCGACGGAAAAAGTGATTCCAAGAAAAAATATTCCATACTTATTTCCTTTTCGTGAAAGTAATATTTTTTGAGTTATTCGAAGTTGAAAGTAACAGTTTTTTGACGAAAAAATCGACTTTTCTCTATGTTTTTTTGCAAACAACTCTAAAACTATGCATTTTATCAAAAAAAGTGTGGAGAAGCAAATTGTAGCTTTTGAAAAAACAAAAAAAATGCTTCCTTCATAATTTTCCTACGACACATACGAACTGAAATACAGCAAATCAATGCTTAGCTTTTTTCGTCAAATGTATAAATTGGAAGAATTAAAGCGAAATAACGAGAAAAATTTGCATTTTTCGAAGAAAGCTCATTTAATCTTTTTTGAAGTATTCAACTGAAGCTTTCAAACAAATGAAAAAATGTCTTCCTAGCATGAAAATTGACCGACTTATGATCGGTACCCGCTTTTTTCTACGAAAAAAATCTGTGTAAACAACCTCCAAAGTACCCCCTTACTAAAATACTCCTTATATATGCACTATTAATACACCCACGCAGTTTTACCAATTTAAAATGCCTAATTTTAGAAAAATTGGAGTTTAAAGAGAAAATGATTTTTTTCAATTTCGTGTTTTTAACCCTTTTCTTATAAATATCTCTCAAAATACTAAAGATACGAAAAAAACGATACAGTACTTGTAATTGTAGCTTTTTCAATGACAAAAATTTTCCTGTATGTAGATTTTTTGTAAAGTGAATATTCGGCGAGATATAGCCGTTTAACACCTACATTTACGACCGAACATCACCTTAGTCACGCGCTTTAAACTCTCCCCATTTAAAAATCAAGGGATCTCAAGTAATTTGATTCACATAGTCTTATAGCTCTTGGAAAGCTCTACAAAATCGTTTCTGAAAAAAAATCCTGTCACCTTAAATGAAGGAGCTATACTTAAAAAACCGATCAATTTTTTTAATTACACGCTTCGGAGCGTAGTAATCTACATAAACGGTATATTCGGCCGTTATACTTATATGTTCCACTTTTTCCATTCATATTGGAAGACAGAGAAGAAAAAAATCTGCTCGCGTGTGTGAGTGTATATTTCGTTGATATCTCACCAGTGTATTCTAAAATTTGAAGACATATTATAAAAATTTCAATGTTTTCAAGGATAGTTTATAACAAGGGTTGGTTGAAAGATTATGAAATTGTATCCTAAAGAATGAAACAATCATTATTCAACTATTTTCACCCATATTCAGGTTTTAAATATTATTTTAAAGTTTTTGACAACTAGAGGTAGTTTTCACCTCTAAAAAACAAAAAGCGTACAACGGCACAATACAGAAAATGAACTAGAGGACGAAAAAATTGCGAGGTTTCACCATTTTGTTAGCTTCATTTTCTAAACTATGTTGCCACCATCGTGATTATCCTTCTACATTCGAATTGTTTCAATTGTTATAATGGTATATGTCGAATGTTTCAAGTATGTAATATTCCACATTATCTATATTTCAGAGGATACGCTGCACGCTATAGAACCAGACGTCAGACGAATATGGATGGACTCACATTCTCACGCCTCCTCCTCGGTTAGTTCAGAAACAAGCGATTCGGAATGTTATTTCTCTTGGCCCACTAGTTATTGGACGCAGTTCACGACACTAAGCGAGAGAAATTTCCTCGAAGCTAGACCGAAAATGTTATCTAAACTTAATTGGATACAATCGTTGGGACTAGCATTAATAGCAGGTACAATTTGGTTCCAAATGGAAAGGACTGAGGACGCCATTCGTGACATAGAAGGCTGGATTTTCTTCTCCAACAGCTACTGGATGTTGTACGCACATTTCCAAGCCCTCCACGCATGTGAGTTTATGAATAATCGGTTTTCTTTGAACGGAATAATTCACAGGATGTTTTCATAATAAGATCAATGTTCAAAATTTTGTTGTGGTCTTGGAGACCTCTCAGGGATCTTTTATCAATAGAACAGCTGAACTTTGGAGAGAGAGGTTTTTCCTAAAGCATGCAAACTTCAAAAATTCAAAGTAAATGTCAATTTTTATCTCCTGTCCCCTGATTCACGCAATGTTTCCTGAACATTATAGGGTTTCCCTTTCGTGTGAATCTGTAAATAAAAAACATGTTTGTTGCAATGAAATACTGATATTTGTACTTGAGTGTTGAGTCATTTGTCATTTGTAAAGTTACAAAATATGCGAATAAAGTTAATCTGTGAAGTTTCCAGATTATCTACATAATGAATTTATGTATTTGACAATTTTTGAATTGAACTTGAGTGAACTCCTGTGAAATTTTTCCTTCACCCCTTTCGATTAACAATGCACAATTATTTTAATTTCATTAAGAATTTTTGGGAGTGTTTTCAAATCCACATCGTTGGGTAACGTTCCAAGGAAAACATAAGTTTCATGCTGGCTTCATATTCACATCAATCAATCACGTTGTTATAACGAGAAGGTGATCACATTTTTCAATTGATAGTATCATATAGGGTGATATGAAAAATTAGAAAAAAAGTTCACATACGATAAACTTAATTGACCGTGAGCGAAAAGATACGAAAAATTGTTTGAGATAAAAATTTCATGAATTTACAATGGCCACATTTTGAACAGGGTATTGCATCTTTATGTGGGACAAATGATATAATTTTTCGAATGGAATAACCCTATTCATCTAAAAATGATTCTAAAATGTGACAATTGCGATATCATGATAGTAACTTTTATCTAAAACTTACTTCCATATATTTTCGCATTGTCCATATATCGAGCAAATATTGGCACACCCTATACATATATATATATATATATATATATATATATATATATATAGAAAGCGAAGGGTAGTCTTTACTGACTAGTTAAGGAGAAATATGGAATGTTGTTGGGGATGCAGTCGAATTACCGGGCTGTTGTTTAAAGAATACTCTTTGTTATCTGGTCGAGCTTTCGAGAATAATTATTCTTTTTATCAAGACATCTACAAAATTTCAATCTTTGTGAAACAGTTGTAAAACATTAAGAAAAAATGTACTTACCAACGTGAGGTTATAGTAAGAAGTCAGGCGTAAACTGAGACACAGAAAACTGATACTTTTCCTCATATGTAATATGTGACTCTTTTCCATATGAAGAAAAGAATCAGTTTTCTGTGTCTCAGTCTACGTCTGACTTCTTAATATAACCTCACGTTAGTAAGTAAATTTTTTCGTAATGTTTTACAATGATTAAAATTTTGTAGATGTCTCGATAAAGGGAATAAACATTCTCGAAAGTTTGACCAGATAACAAAGAGTATTCTTTAACTCTAACGACATTCCATATATATATATATATATATATATATATATATATAATTTGAAATGAAATTTTATTAAATATAGCAGAAATGTCCAAGGAATTTATTTCATAATTTTTTTTTTCAGTTCCAACGGAACACCTAGTGATAAATAAGGAGAGAATGTCTGGTGCTTATAGATTGTCAGCTTATTTTTTTGCGAAAATGATAAGCGAGTTACCAGTAGTTATCACGCTCCCGTCTGTGTTCTTCCTCATAAAATATATGATGATAGGTGAGTAAGATATGCTTAGGCGTATTAGGGTCACTGTAAAAATGAAAAAATCTCCATTAACAGATTCTAATCTGTCAATGCCAGGTTGAAATCTGTTAATGACAGATATGATAGGGCCAATACGCCATTGGCAGATTTCAAACTGTCAACACGCGATTGACAGATTTCAATTCGACATTGACAGATTTTAATCCGACATTGACAGATTTTAATCTGACATTGGCAGATCAAAATCTGTCAATGGAGATAATTTTTTATTTTTACAGTGACCGTAATACGCCGTCGTATAGTACACTTCATTTATACCAACCGATTCGATTTGCATCTTTCATCAAAATGTCACATGATACGTCTGAGAGTGAACATACTTCACATGAGACTTATCTGAATCCTACGATGAAATTGTATGCAGAATCTCGTCCCAGATGCCGGTTGCTGTGAGAAGGTGCACAAATCTGACAGTTGTTGCAATTTGAACAACTCCTCTTGACGTAAACTATATCGTGTAACGGTTACTGGATTTTATCTACACCCGTACTCTAATAATACACTTATATGCCCACAACCCGTTTTATATTGAAATCCATTACGATACAGATTTTCATTACGATACAGATTTTCAACCAAAAGAAACCCATTATTTTTCAATCAAGCATGATGTGCAAGCTTTGCATTTTGACATTTGTCAAGTCAAAATCAGTAGGTATTGAATTTTTGAAGAAATTAGTCAATTTTCGATAATCGAATGAAAATGTCTTTTAGCAGTGATATAGAAGAATTACCAGCGACTCCTCCACAGATGTCTTAGACAAGAAAATAATACAATCGAAAGGATTATATTTTTCATTTGACAAATCCAACACATATGTTTTTATTTTCAACCAAATTATATGAGCTCTAATGGCCAAGTGGTCAATGGCGCCGGCAGTGATCAGACACGTCCGGGTTCAAATCCTGACCTCGGCAGAGATTTTATTTCATTTTTTTCCTTTTCATTTCTCATTGTTGTATTTCCTGTGGTTATACCGTTAATTATAATTTTGAAGATTTTTTCAAAGAAATACGATTGATTACCCACTTTTATTGTGTTCAATATAAATACCTAATAATATAATATTTTTAGTTCTTCATTATTTATTGGGTGTAGATAAAATAGCGTATGCAACTCACATGTAATGGTTATAATTACACTCGCATAATCCATACGAAACGAGCCGAAGGTATCCCGGTTTATGCTCATGTATTAATAACCATCATAACACGATCGTTGCATAATATACTATTATCGGACCATATCATTTTCACCACATGGCCGTGAGTACTCTTTGAGTTCACTTATTTATCACATTGTTGAAATTGAGTGTGGCGGGGTTATCAAAGTTTATCAAAACTGATTGTGTAAACGTACTAATTGGACAGCTTTCCAACTATAATTATATACATTAATATCCGATAAATTTATCCTTCCAGGTGTCGTTTCAGTTCCGGTGTTCTTCTACCACCTAGGATTCTTGTTAATGAATGTAATGGTAGCTCAAAGTGTGGGACTGTTCATCGGGGCATGTTGTATGGAATTACAGACAAGTATCACAATCAGCGCCCTCTACACGATAGCAAATCAACTCTTCAGCGGCTTTCTCTCGACGACTATTCCACCATGGCTCACGTGGGTGCGGTATACATCTATGATTCACTATGCTTACCAAAATATGGAGTACGTCGAGTTCGAGTTAGGAATAAAGTAAGTTCAGAGCGTTGTTCATCTAAAAAATAGTTTTATAAAACACAATTTATTATAACTTGATGTCTAATTTTATTGTTTTTTCAGACATCTTATGTAAAATAGCATCTAATCTGCGTAATGTCGAAAAAGTTCGTTCATGTACTGCAGTGGACACATGCAATACTGCTAATATATTTAACAATATTTTGATATTCGGGAATATGTCACAACAATGTTCTAGATTCTATAACACTTAGAGCATCTTTGGCCATTTCTCTCTTTCTCTCTTTCCTATACCACAGCTTGAGTTCCGCTATAAGTTCTTCATTAGTGCCACTCAAGTCATTTCGGTAGAAATCAACCAATTCTTAAAATTATTTCAATATACCGTCACTCAGTTCATTAGGATCTGTCAGCAATCAACTTTGGAATCCAATAAAAATTGATGTGTGCTTATTTGAGAATATCATTTATAGCAATTAGCAATGTTGATATTGATTGGAAGCATGTGTTCTGCTTGGTATTTGGTAGTAATAGTAGTAGTAGAAATAGACTGGTCTATTTTGGGGGGGGGGGGGGTATAACCCCTTAACCCCCCCCTTGGGTGCGCCCTTGATTTGATAGAATTTAATACGATGATATAAATTCATGCCTTGAAATCTTCCCGAACAGACTACAGTTATTCAAACACCAAATTTGAAAAACTTGCAGTACATACGCCTTTATATTATTATAAATTGGTGGATTATATTATATTGATTGAGCGACACAAAAAAACTCCCACGATTCCTTAAAGAAGCATAATTCCTATACATTATTCATTGAAACACTGCTTGGAACTCGTAAGAGACTTTTTCGTATAGATCAGTACAATATCTGATTCACATTTCATAATTGCAAAATCGCCTTCATCAGGTAGTAATAGGGGAAGTCCAAGCGGGGATTTCGGGATTTACTAAAGCGCGGCAAATTAATATACAGGGGAATACCTTGTACCCGGTTAATAAGTACTTCCACCATATATGAGCCCTATATATATATGGCAGCCCTTCAAGGTAAAAAGGTCAGATTAGTAAAAAAAAATTGATCATCTGAAATTCTCGAGCGCGTCAAATTGAGGTAGGGTGAGTTAGTTACATCTTGAAACGTGTATATTCCACTAATCTGAAAATTCGAGCTTGACCTGAAGAAGGAGGAGGGCTATAAAGTTGTAAAAAAATACGTTATCTCGACATTCTCGAGCGTGGCTAATTTTATTTTTATTTCGAAGGGAATAATTCAAGAAATGCAAGAAATATATAATCTGACGATTTCCACAAGCCGAAATAATAAAAATTCATCGATAAAGTTTGGTGCGTGCAGCTACGTAATGCCTGTATTCCCCTCTCTACGTTTCCATTTCTCTCTCACTCTTTCTCTATCTATTGCTCTCACTCCGTCCCCACTCTGGTTTTTGTTGCCATGATGCCATGACAGTTGATCACACAGACTCTTTGGTGGCATGATATTCTTCACAACGAATATCCAACATTTTAAAATTTTAAAAATTTAATTTCTTACTATTATTCTCTTATAAATACAAGTATTCTACTGAAGAGAGCATACACTTTTTTGATTTGCATGCTTTTTCCTGAGATTTTCAATTGATTAAGTTCAATGATTTAAAAACTTAAAAAAAAAATCAAACTGGCAGAATAGGCGAACCCCTCCAGATAATCGTCAGATATATATCTTATTCTGATGCGCTCGTGTATTTCAAAATGACGATTGTTTTTCCACATTCTAATAACGGCTGCGAGTCTGCGTCACATCCAAATCGTTGAACTCACACCATACCCCAACACGCATGCCATGAAGTCAATGGCGTTGACAACGCTACCTGATGAAGGCGATCCTGAAATTATGAATTGTGAATCAGATTTTTTACTGATCTAGATGAATAGTTCCCTCATATATAAAATGTCCCATAAGAGCAATGCAATCATCGACAACTTACAGCGGTAATTGCATTGTATCAAGTCACCATAACAACACATTTGAAACCGTATCGCTAGACGTCAGTAAACAACACAAATAAATGTCAGATAGACTTCAAAAATAGGAAAACATTTCGCGTTTTGGTGAGTGCTCCAAACAATCTAGAGAGGAAAGTATAAATGAACAAAAAATAACATTTCCTTGAAAATTTCTTTATTCGTGAAATATTCCAATATATTACATTCGTGCATAAAAATGACCAGATAATTTTGCATTAAAGCGTGATATCTTATACAAATTGCATTCGGTTATTTTCATATTTTGTAAAAGAGTCCTCGTCCTTCGGACTCGGGCACATTCGCCAAAAGATGAAAATAAACCCTTGCAATTTTTAGATATCACGCTTTCTTGCAAAATTATCGGTAATTTTTATGCACTCGTGCAATTATAACCGAAAAGATTCCTTACGGGTTCCAAGTAGTTTTTCGATGAACAATGTATGAGGATCATGCTTCTTCAAAGAATCGTAGAAGGTTTTTGTCAAGTTATTGTTGAACTCAATAGACAAACTCTGGGTCTCACCTAAATTACCACTCAGCGCGCACATTTTTTGCAGATTACAAGTTTTAGGGCTTTATATCCGACTTCTCAGCCAAACCGTGGAAAATTAGTCCAAAAAATCTGTCAATGCTACTTGGTCCACTAAGTCAGCCGATTGCACCAACTTTTTGTTATGAGACTATTAATAAAGTGACTCTTTCAGTTCATGGGTATTTAATAATATCTTAAATTATGGTGCGATCGCTGCAGCTCATTAACTTTCAATGGCTCATTAGCTTAATGCTCCCATAACAGAAAGTCGGTGCAATCGGCTATTATCAGCACCTTGAGTAGGCGTTGATAGTAAGTAAACTCTGAAATTTTATGCGGGAGGCGACTGTAGTATTTCTAAATTCTGTGACTTGAACCGTTTTTGTGGAAGTGCAAATTTTCAACAGATGTGAATATTTCCCTAACATCAAATTGAAATCACTCGAAGCGTTTCGCCAACCACGTTGAAATTTTCGGGAGGAAAAATTAATTTAGTGAGACATTTTTGATTGCGCGCAAATGGTGTTTGGTTTGGTATATCTGTTTGCTGTTAGAGTTACTGGATGTCTGTTTAAACCTCTTCGATATATACCCTTCCCAAAACATCTAGAGTTGATAAACCAAATTATTCGTTATTTCTTTCACAGGTGTGGTCAAAAAACAAAATACGAAATATGCAATAACGGTGCAGACATCATACCAGCGTCGACCATAATAGAGGGGCAAGGAGGAGCTCTTCCTTTATGGGCAAACACTCTCATTCTATTTGGCTTCCTTATCATCTTCCGTGTACTGACTTACTTGGTTCTCCGTTACCGCACTACCAACAAGTGACCCTAAATCAATGTTCGTATCAAGAAATTGTGATAAATTCAATAGATATTAGTCGTATCGACGTAAATCAAAAATTTAGCGATGTTATCTCATAAGATGTTGTCTATTTAAATCAAATATCCAAAAACCCTTCATGTTAATCAATTTTGCTGTGATTTTGTAAATATCCTGATTCGGTTGCACGTGTTATTACTGTTTGACGTCGATATTTGGATGTTACCTAAGTTCCCACCTAACGAACTGCAAACTCCGAAGTGAATTTTGTGAAATGTTTGGAAATATTTGATTTGATAGGGCAATTGTTTCTTCGCGTAACGGACAATTGTGACTGCGACAGTTGAACAGGCTGTGCTTTAATCGTAACTATTTCTGTTACACCGATAATTTAAGTTCGATAAACTTGTATGATTCATTCCAATCTGTTTGTGACGAAGAATAAATCTCATCGGGTATTTATTATTAATAATTCTTCAGGATGTGAACAGATTAGTGCTTTTATATTCAGGGCGTATAGTTTCATTACTTTTTTACTAATCATCATCTAGGAGAGTCTGAATCAAGATGAATAAAAACCCTGGTGCGTTGACCGATATGCTTTTGTTTAGCCAATTCCTCTCGACCTGAGCAATCGAAGAGTAAACTTAAATTTTTTGACGGTAGGTGGTGTTGAGGTGGTGATAAAAATGCCATTTTCTAAGGGTACATCTTCATTGAGGCGGCAGCTTACGAGTGATTTTCGATACTGGCGGTCTCATTGGATAAACTCTTGCGGGATCTTTCGTTCACCATTGGAATTATCAGTATACAAAATAAGTAAGGTCAAGTTCGTCTAATAAAAACCTATTATTTTTTTTTTAAATGTTTGACAGTTCGATTTGAATTTGAATGCATTTGAAAGTTCCTTTAATATTCAAAATCTTGAACCTAGTCCTTGTTTCTTTTCACGTTTTTCTTGTTTATATTCTTTTTGAGTGTTTATCGTTGCTGTTCTTGTATTTGTTTGATTTTATAGTGATTTTATTATGAACCGATTTACAAAGCTCAAAATAAAACGCTCGTGTAACGTGTAGGTATTACTTATCCCTCATATCATCGGCTCGTAATCACATTAAAATTGCATTTTTTTAACACTATGAAGAAAAAAGTACCCACCTATCTTCGGTTCCTCAGAAAGTAGAAAGATAAGATATCAATACTTTCCAGTTTCACTCACAACTTTTGTTTCGGAAGATTTAAAATCACATCACAATCACTGAGTTTTTGATTTATTTTTCATCGAATTGAAAGCAAAAGGAATACCTAATAATCAGTCAAATGATGACTACATAATTTCTAGCATTTTGCGAGAAAGCAAGAAATTGCATGCAAAACATAAGACCATGAAAGTAACATAACCTATAAATCTATAAATAATCGAATGGTCGTCTAGCAGACGGATATCATGGCATCACAGATTAAATTAAAATCACGTAAGGTGCGCCTCTGCTGGCAAACTCTCGAAGGCATCTCTTCAGTTAAAATTGATCAAAATAAAGATAGCGAAAAGTCGAGAAAATTTGCTTACAATCTATTAGGTATAAGTCAACACACCAGGGTTTTTATTCATCTTGGTCTGAACAAACAATATCGAGATAGGTTGGAATCTCACAGGCGAAGCTATTTTAGGTATTTCAAATATTTTTCGTACGGTTTTCTCGTTACTAACCCAGTCGTCGCCCTGTATATAGTTCGGTTGACAATGTGTTCATATGCACAGTGTGCCTTCGTTTTTAGTATTCGATGTGCCAAGAATTAACAACCAGCTAAGGCTACTGCCAGAAAACGGATAAATGAACCGATTTGTATTAGGTATGAGAGTGAGCTTTCAGAAATATGAAATACCCATATAATATGGTGCTGAATCTTTTTCAAATCACTGTTGTTCGGGAAATTCATGAAATTATCTATTGGATAGAACCTTGATAATGTTGAATCATCCTTCGATACAGGGTGTCCAAATATCATATATGCCATTTTTCAATCGTTGATATGACTTTTCATACAGTATCATTTTCATGAGACGTTATTGATGATGAAAAAATGTTGAAGGATATACAAAACTTCAAAGATGTGTAATTTTCTCAAAGTCACTTTAATGACTTAATAAAAATAATAAGTAGAATTTTCAAATCAGTAATATTTGTTCCACATCTTTATGTTATTCCTTCTTTCAGTCACTATTATTTATTTTGGTGAAGACCAAAAGAATTTTGCAAAAAAATCTAGCTCCTCGTGAAAATGTTATCATGCGATAGTTCAATCGCTTAATCATTTGTGTGACTTGGGCCACCCTGTATATAGTCGATAAGTGCCTCACGGAATATCATTTTCAGCTTCGAGAGTGGATGAAAGATTTGTTTATTACACATTTACATTTCCCAACTGAATTTTACTTGTGTCTTCAGTCGATTGAGTGACACTGCCATTTCTACAAATATCAGCATCTGACACAACTTTAGAGACACGTTTGTCATTTACAGATAATATATTTGTTTTCCAAATTCTCGACAGAGAATGAATAATTTATTGATATTGAAAATTTATGTAAATGTGTAATATGCTGACCCAATTTACATTTACATCACGTCACGATACAGTAAGTGCTGAAGAGTAATAATATTGAAATTTGAACTGATCCTAAGAAATAAGACTGCAATTTTCGTTATTTTCATATTTCATGAATTTCCAAATACTCATCTGAAAAAATATTTCAATGTATATTTTTAATGTATTATCTAGGTTTATGTCTCTACATGCATTTCTTATGTTTATGCGATGTTATATTTTGTATTTTTAAGTATAGAAGAGAAATTACCTGAAATGTATGATTACCAATAAAGTGTTCAATCACTCAGTCAAAGTTATGCCTTTCTTCTCTGATTACTGAACACCTTTTTATGTGTACAGAAGAATATATTTATTTTGTGTTCATGATGTTGAGTTAAGGGCTGTATAATAACCATATAAATAAACTTTCTGCGAATATTTGCCTGTTTTGTTGTATAGCTTGTGTACATAAATTTAGTTTGGACCAAATATTTATTATTTTTGTTTAAAGTCAGTTTCTCTTATTAGACAATAAAAACTTGTAACGGCTAATGTATTGTTATTTTGTATTCTTATCGAATAATTGAAGCACAATAATCGTTGCGTGTTTTGAATGATATTTTAGCGTATATTAAATAAATTATGGATTAACGGTTTAAAATGGGTAATTTCGAAAATATAGCCTCCAGAGTGACATCGGCAGAAAATTTAATCCAATTAAAAATATATTCGTTGTTGTGACCAATAATTGATACTGCCATTCTCTATTAGTAACTTTTATAAATTGCCAAGCTATCGTGGAAATATTGAAAATCGCAATGTTGAAAGTACGATATCAGATGTTATCATATCATAATTCAAATATAATCTCATACACCTATACTTCCATTGTATTTGTAAATTTGTACAAAGACTTATGTATGTATGTTTTAGCTAGTCGTAGCTTCTCAATCTTCTAGGAACTATTTATATATAATTCAATAAAATGTTTATTAATATTCCGTATTTTTTATTTCCTATGAATTTTTCACGAAGATATGATGTTATGAGGAATATTTCCCACATATATAAAATGTCAGTGGGTCCATCGAGTTTTCCAAAAATATCAGTACTGGATTCCCATACCTGAATACTGATGATATAAAGTGATGATATTCCTAGTTAGCCAACCTTATGGAAATATCATTTGAAGGGATGTATTCTACGTAGATGGCACTAGTAATTTCGTTTCCAACTTATGTCTTTTCTTTCATTTTTCTTACGGACGTCGCACTTCAATCACACATTTTCTTGATTACTTATTCAAATGTCAAAAGATGGCAATCATTTCAGAAAGATAGAAGTTTTTGTCGATGTCTTAGATCATTCATGTTTTGAAGATTATGTTAATGCCTTAAATTTCATTTCCTTTTAAATTTCTATATTCTATTTTTTTTTTCAACATTTTAGTCAAATTGACAGACATAACTCTGCACCAATTTTGTCCTTCATAGTAGGAAACTAGTGTAAAAATCTCAGTTTGGTGGTAATTGATCTCTAGAAAGAGTTTTATATTCCAAATGATAATAACCCATATTATTCGTGCTTGCTCATTGTATAATAAGAGTGTGGAATTGTTATGATGTGGAATTTTCCTACAGATTCTGAGATCACGATCATCATCACGAAAATCCTACGGTATACAACATTTTTTAAATTACATACCTTGAGAAGTTTTACCAAAAACAAAATTTAAAATCAAGGATTTACACGAAATTAATTGAGTATTTCGCGCTTTGCTACACCCATGTCACAACAATAACAGTTTACTCATATAATTATGGTCTCCAATTATTATATAGTTTATTATACTTCATTCATCAATTACACAGCAGTGTTATTACGCTTGAAACTAATCAACATATTTTGAGAATGTCAACATCAGGAATATCATACTATAGCATATTGAAATCAGCTCAAACGTAATTGGGCACTCCAGTAAATATTTTTAAATTTCCAACATGAAAAATACAAGCTAGCGGCCCGTCCCTGAAAGATAGACATATACCATAGACCTTTTCAAGGTGTACGTACAACAACGTAGTAGATTTTTTTTATTTATCTCATAGGATTCGTTTTCATTGTAAGTGCAAAAAAAATGTGATTATTTACATCACATCAGAAACCTCTAAATTTATCAGTTTCTCTACGATATGCATGTATTATACATTTTAACCTTCCTCTTGAATCACTTTATGTATTGAAAAAAAAAACACATCCAAATCCGTTGCGTTGTTGTGAAGATAATACATAGGGACAGATAGACAGCAAGAAGCGACTTTGTTTTATACTATGTAGTGACTTATGTTGAAATTATATAAGAGGGAGGAACACCAAATTATAAATCCAATTGCTGTTGTTTCGGCTTTATAGAATATAGCGGGTCTATACATCAGAAGACACAAATATTCAGATATAAGCACTTCACTCTGAGCATCTATCATGTCATAATAGACAACTTGTTGAAGGTGATCCTGTACTCGCTTGAATTCGGTTAAGGAGGAATCTTCAATGACTGTGGAAGTGTGGAAGAAAATTGAATAATTTAACACCAATCAATGGTTTATTGGTAGATGACAACCTGCTGTATGTAATAGAGAAATGGGATATACTCCTGGTTTCATAGTTGTTGTAAATACCGCCATCAACTCTATATTTGTGTAATATGCATTTTTGAGATAATCAAATTGTGATATGTGGTTGCTGAGGGGAAAGTGAAAAGTGACTATATACTATAAGTCCATCCAGAAATGTAATTTCAACTAATTAGGAATTAGCATTCTACACTGGGCATGAAATCACATTTTAAATGTTACCTATAGTATATTATAATTAGATTTCCAAGTATGCCTAATATGGGTTAGAGGTGAAATTTTGATTTTTTCGGCATTCGATGCATAGTTGTGAAGAAGGTCACAAAGGTGAAATTTATCGTGCTCGCGGTTATTTGAATGGATGAAGACTTTCTCGCATAAGTTTAAGAGATGAAAATAATCGATTCAAATTGCATAATATATTCTCAACTCCGTTGTTGCTCAAAATGTGATTATATTTCCACTCAAGTGTAAGACATAAAGGTAAGATTAAATTATTTTGTTCTGCAGTGTCACATCACTCTTGAGGTAGTATCATCACGTTTTTGACAAATTTCTCTCCTCAAGCTTCTCAGTAGGCCCATAAAAAGATTATGGAACTATGTTACAGGTAACACCGACCTTTTTGAAATAGTAGATACTGGTGATTCGCCATGGATGAATTGGTTGATATTCCAATGACAGATTCAGTCATAAATGAAATTTATTTCGAAAAAATGAATTCCATTAGTTTGATTCGGCCAATGATATTGATTTTTTGTAATCAAAATTAATTTTCTGGGGTGTCAAAATAGAAATTAGGTTTTTCCAGATAAATTAAAAATAAAATGAATTATATCTTATTGCTGTCTACCTTTTTAGCTTCTTTATCGTCAATAACTACATTTTTCCTTTTTGTTGTTGCCTTGTTTCCAAATCGTACATAGTAAATAATTGTCAGGAAAATACGTGGTTTTGTGTGTGTGAGTTATGGCGTGTGGTGAAAAAATGCTAGTCTATACTATATTTGTTTCTTGATCATCAAAAAAAAAAACGTAATAGTATTTATTGAATTATCTCCTTTTCTCCTTTCTACTTTTGCAACATCTCCATTTAGTAGCTGATATAAGCTGGAATGAAAAATCAGTGGTTTAGCTCTATACTCCACATATTGTTTTTGATATCGAGCACGTGGGTTTTGTGCATATGGTATTTACGGTCTGTCTGAAGATCGTAGCCGTAACAGAGGAACAGAAGTGGTATTGGAAGTGGTGGCAAATCCCAGACTGAGACGAGTTCATGGTCAGTCCGTGAAACGCAGAAGTTTCTACCTGTTGAATGGAACAAACAACGTGACTAACTGTGATGTTTTTCTCTTCAATTGGGCATATTTCTATTGGGATGAGGTGAGTCCAATCGACGGTCTGAGTAGTCATTTGTGAAACTAATTATGATTGCGGCTGTGACACTGCATTTCAATAATTTTGCTTTTATTACGTTCGTATGTGTCGCGACATCTATGATCGGGAAGTCGAACAATAACTGACAGTTTCAATATTCAACGGATTCAACGATTCTTCAGATAGGTAGGTATCTATCTATTTAAAGTGCATTTCAAGAAAACAGAGCAGGTTCAGGAAATAAACTCGAAATATCCAATTTGAGATATTGCATCTCTTAGAAAAATATGTATTTACTAGGTTTGGTTGGTAGTTGAAACATATCAGTGGGCGTTCAAAGGGCTTTGTTTTTTTTTGGATATGAAACGAATGAAAATATTGAATATTCCCTAGGCCAGTCTGAAAAATTTTATACCATACAAGCGACACATCGCATGAAATGTATTATCACGTAGAATATTGTCTTGGAATTCGAAATTATTTCAACTACCCTAGTCGAAAAAGTGGTATCAGAATATTTTGGTATACTTTATCATCCTCTCTTTCCTACTTCGAGAAGTTTTGTGACATTAGTTTCATAGATGATATCATGGTGCCGCCAAGTCAAATTCATGAGGAATGGCTCCTATATCGAAACAAAATGGACACTCATCTTATGTCATCAGAGTTCATGCTCTAATAAACGTTTCAGAAAAATCCACACGCATAATTGGAAATTTTGGCTTGGGTTGAAACCCGGACAAACCGGAATGATATGCAGATTTTTTGTTGTTGAGAACATTTGCCTCGAACTATAATTCTATTGTAATTATCAAGTTTAATAAAATTCATCTCACTAGTTGGTGTCGTGAACATTGATCCAATTGTCAAAGGATTATACCTAAAAAATATAATAATATCAGCTTCGGGCGAAATTTTTCGCCAAAATTTGAATTTGGGTAAGAGGCATATTGTCACATTAGTAATTATACCTTCTAGCAAAAATGGGAAAAGATTATCACTTTTAGAAGCGGTACTTGGTTTCAGAGATTTTAAATATTTTCATTCGTTTGAAAATATTCAGATTTATTTTCCAAATAAACCTAACGTCACTATTTTGATTTGGGTAATGTATGTAGTGAATTTTGGAAGGAAATTCTTTCTCTTGAATGATGTAACACACGAGTGTCATGTTGCCCTTTTGAAAATGTTCAACAGAGATCAATTACCATAACATCGAAGTAATGAACTCGATGTGATTTTCGCTAACAAAGTTAGCCTTTTTTTTTTTTCTTTTTTTTGGGTTCTTATTCTACGACGTTCTGAAAAAGCTGGAATCTATACAGATGTAGACGGGCAGATTTTCAATCCACCCCGATCGGTTGCTGCAATAATTCAAAAACACGTTCAAATTAGTCAGCAACTTTTCGTATCTCAAATTTGCCCATCAAAAGAATACAAGAACTAATATTCATCAAAATATTTATAGTTGAGGATTCGGAAACAAAATCCGCTTTCGTTTTCAGAACTCTCACAAATAATCTCTTCTAATTTCGTTTTTTGCATATGTCAGAAGTTTGGGCATTATGAACCAGAAAAAAGAATCCGTCACCAAATAATGACATTCAAAATTCAAACAGTACTAAGATAGTTAGCATCTTCGGGACAAAAAAAGCAATACTGATATTTTGATTTCGGTGTTAAAGTAACTGATCCCTATAAAAATGTTTCACGTTCACACCAAAGGTTTGGATTATACCGATTATCAATTATATTTATTACAATCTGAGGAATGTAGGTACCATCTGCAAAATTTCTCCTGGAGAAGAATATTGAAATTACCTACGAATTGAGAAACTACTCTCGGACTTGTAGAGGAACTCGTCTTTCTATGATTTACATTTCATTATCAGACTGAAAAGCGGGCTGAATGGGACATGCCCTCTGACACTATTCATAGTAATACTACAATAAGCTACTTCTAGACTCTCGAATGCATCGAGAAACCTTGTCATGTAGATCTTAGATCAGACTCGAATTGCATAGGTGGTTTTGAAGGCAACTCTCATATCCTTAGTGTTCTGAGGTGTTAAGTGAATTATTAGAAACCTCTCAGGACACTTCTCGGAAAGTCAAATGTCTTAGCGTAAAATTTTTTCTGTTCTGCGAATTAAGTTGAATGAAAAAACTGCTCTATTCTTTGAATCTTACCTATTTTTTCTTCATTACTATTTTGTTCTCTACCTTGAGAAACATAATTCATCAGATGGCAATTGTGACAATAAATAATTAGGCCGACCTTGGCTACTTTTACCTTCATCTCGTAATATCACTTCTCTTCAAGGCGATCAGTTGGGTCCAATCCTTCATTTTATGTAATTGACTTGAGTGTTTGAATCCACTGACGCCTGACGCCATTTGCTCACTTGACATATGCACTTAATAATCTCGTTTACAAACTGAGCAATATCGCTTACAGTCCTGAGATAATTTAGTTTTCAATATTTGGCTGCACGGCTGGAATTGCTTCGTACTGGCCGCCATCTTGCGGTGATCCTTGCTTGTCTTCGCCTTATAAAGGGGGATATCAATGAGGGAGAATTTAAATTACCAGGTTCAGCTCTCAACGACAGGCTGCCTATATCCATGGAAAAGTATAATGAAATGCAGTTTTCGAAAAAAATCTGTAGTCCTGAAACGATGAGCATCTTCATGTTGCAATTAGAGATTCAAACGTGAATTAAAATTTTTTCAACTTCAACTTTTGTACTCCTTATATAAATTTTATACCTACTTGTACCGAAAGAAATTCTTCACTGTTCCACAACAGGGAATTCAACATCATATCTGATCCAGACCCAAAGAAAATAACTACTTTTTTCTCACTTCCGTCGAAAACTGACATCGAGGCCTTTTTGCGGCACTGAACAGCAGGTGCACGAGTTTCAAATACACATGAGAAGTAGAAAAATAACAATAATCGCCATCTTCAGACGTATTCGTCGTGGAACAAACATAATAATATTGATTTTGACATTCACAGTAATGACAAAACTACTTCTCTTAAGAACATAAAGATGATTTAGTGATTCACTTCGTTTTCTCGGTTTGCTTTCGTTGGAAAGGTTGAAGTTCAGCTGTTTATCAGTCTCTGCTACAAATGTTAGCGGGGTTATATTTCCTCATATCAATATTTTCTGTTTCAGATATAACAAACAATATGGTTGCCGGACCTATCAGAAGATGTAAAAAAGTATTACCAGGAGTACTGTTCCTTGCAACGATTGTGATATTCGGTATTTGGAGACTGTTCGCATTGGATAAAGATATTGAAATACATCCGAAACATGTGTATAGGTAAGAATACATGAACAAAACTGAAAGATATTAACCAATTCGAAGTTTCCCTTGATTATCTCAGTTCGAATTGAGTTTGCCTTGATATATCGAGATTCCTTGAAATAGAGTTAGTTCCATTGAAGAATATAAAATTGATCCCATTATGTGAATCAAAAATCGAGGTATCAAAGTAGTTTTCGAGAGAAAGAAATGTGTTGACGGATTTTGGTGCTACGATCACAACAAAATTGTTTTATAGCAATGGTAACTTCATTTCTAACTACAGAAAATGCTAAGATCTATGTCGAATATTATTATTTTCACATAAATTACTAATTACTGAATGAATGCAAAAACAAAAGGGAGGAGTGTACATCATATACCAGATGTGCTTCAATGTTGTATTCCAATAATGTTTTTAGCTTTGCGACTATTCATCAATCGTTGTTGAATCGAACTTATCCGGCTCTCCTCTCCTGGGTAAAGGGGGCAACCCTTTGTTTAGACAGCTTGATTATTCTTTATCTTTCCTTTGCATTCGTACATGCCTTTACATATGCCTACTGAGCGTTACCCCAACCCATTAAATATTCTTTATGAGAAAAACTCTCAAGACAGTGTAACATGGTTTTGAGGCAGTGAGTCGAGATGAGATTGTCAATGATCAATCAATTTCTTACAGGAATTAACTTTCATTCGATAAATACAAAATTGATGAAGAATCCTTATCAGCCATGATTCACAGGGAAGACACTTTCCAAAACATATGTATCGAAATGTGTATTTACTATTATTATAATACATTCACCGAACCAAAGTCACTCATAATAATTAAACATTTTCTACGTATTTCGGAACAATATTGTTTAAAGAACTATGTTACTGAAAAAGAATGAACCGATCTGATTGATTTGATTTCAGAAAAAAGAACCAAGAAGAATATGTCGATGACCATGGCATCAGGGTAGTAGTAGGACATTATATCGGAAATCCTATTCACAAGATACCAAATGCTACATACGACATGATAAATGCCAATAATTTCAGTCCAATACCAGGAGCCGGTAAAAATGGACATCCCGTAGTTATAGAATCGAAAGACATCGTTCAAATGCAACAACTCTTCCAAATAAACAAATTCAACTTACTTGCCAGCGACAGGATACCATTGAATAGAACTCTACCAGATTTCAGAAGGAAAAAGTGGGTACAACAAGATGGAGAATATTGATTCTTCCAACTAGAATACAAAGAGGGCTAGTGTTTTGACTTGCTCTTCTTCTTTTTGCTTTTCCAAACATTGTCTCCTTTATTCAATCGAGAATGGTTTGTATTTTTGTGCATGCAGTATCTACTATATTTTGGGAAACCTCATCACTTCATTCCCCCCTAGCATATATTGTTGTTTTCATTACGATATTTTTGTCAAATATCTTTGAACGATGAGATTAGAATTCACAGGTGTAAAAGTGAAAACACTTTGTAACACCAAACTGATATTATATGCATTCAACCCATCAAACTCTTTATGGATCGAAATTGTTTTCAAAATAATGCTCCCATTAGGCACAGTATGAAGGAACATCCTTGGGTAACCCATTATCTCCATCGAACCTGGTTAGGTTTGAGACGGATGCTAGGAAAAAACTCCGTTACTTCCCTAGGGTCTCGATCCATCATCCATATTACATTAAAGTGCATGATATATATATATATATATATATATATATATATATATATATATGTTGATGACATATTTTTCCCCAAGTTGTCGTCCATCCTCGAAACTTACCGGTGGTCATCTTTAGCTCCAATAACCTCCAGAAATTCTCTCATTTCCCTTGATTTTTTTATTTTATCACTAATTCAAGTCATTTTTAAAATTATTCACTTTCATTTCGATTCCTCCAGTTAGTTTCTCTTCAGATACCGTTCCTCATCACTTTTCTATTACCTTTGTTCTAATTCAGTCTTTGCCCTAAACTAATTTCCAACAGAGACACTTTTCAAAAGATGTAGGATTTGATACAGGATTCTAGATCTTTGTGTTGGATCGATAGAGAAGACAGGTGATTTCAAAGTATCTCTGAGATCTCTCATAATTCAAACGAATTCCATGTTTATCAATTTATAAGATGTTTATTCATATACTGGTAGAACTGTCATAGTCTTAGATTCAGGCGGTCGTACTAATAGATATATCTATTTTCTGTGCTGAATGATCAAAGTTTGCTAACGACACAAACATGTTTTTGTTGACACAGCTTTGAGTCATTCAGAGAGAGAGAATGAGAGAGAAAGAATGAGAAAGAGAGATAGGGAGTAGTTGCGGCTATTTTTTTCTAGACAATTTGGTAGTTAGATATTATATTATCATCGATCATTTTTTTCGATCAGAATATATTTTTGATCATATTCTTGAAATGATGAACAGCCTACTTTATATTACCATCTTTTGTGAAAAACTGATTTATTTTATAGAACCTTATTTTAAGATGTGCTATGCTCTTTAAAGACTATCGGAGCTATCCGAGAAGCAGCATTATAATAGTCTTCCATAATGAAGCTTGGTCTACTCTACTGAGGACTGTTTGGAGTGTCATTAATCGTTCACCTAGGGAGTTGGTTGAAGAAATCATACTGGTAGATGATGCTAGTGAAAGAGGTAATATATCTGATTATATATGAATGTAACAACATTTTAGGAATAGGTGCATTATTAGTAAAATATAACGTAGAACTCTAGATTTGAAAAAAACAGTTTCTCTTCTCTTGGTGATGAATGTCACTATTTTTTTCATTAACAATTCTATCGCACTTGACTGACGAGTAGGTTTGTTGTGAGCATAGACACCAGGATGTGGCATATACGACAAATATTTCTGAGACTCACAATGATTGTTGAAAATTTATATTGTATGTTTAACGATTTAATGAGTAAAAAAAAACTTTTTTCTCTTCTGTGCTCATTTATATTAGTCTCTACTTGAAGTAATAGTGACTCTTGAAAATATAAATAATTGCGAATGTAATCAAGTCTGTAATGAAAAGTTTCAATTCTCAAATTGATCTCTTTTTAATTCCTTGTGGTATGGTGAATAATTGCCTAATTGGTTACCAAACCTGACCGATAGAAAACAGTACCATAAATTGATACCCATATGAATTAATTCAGAAACTTGAGTCATTTTGTGAAGGAATCCGAGTCCTGAGGTGCTTTTTTCACCTTGTCTTCAAATTGTAACAAGAAGAATACAAAAGTTTCATAACAATATAGTTGAAAAAAAATTAGCAAATATCCTCTGTTGACATGTCTATATCATTCATAGACGTTCGATTCACTCACGAAAAAAAAATCTCTGAAACAACTGCCTATACATGGATGTAGTTCACAGAATGACTGAAAAATGAATAAATTTATTAGAATTCTGCTATAATTTTCAATAAAAAAGTATGTTTCAATAATTTTTTAATAGCCCTGGTATAAGCCTCATCAAATGAATGACAAACAATGATAAGTATGAATGTAGTTTACAGAATGACTGAAAAATGAATACATTCATTATAATTCTGCTATAATTATCAATAAAAAGAAAAGTATGTTTCAATAATTTTTTATGGCCCTGGTATAAGCCTCATGGAATGAATGACAAACATTGAGAAGTATGGATGTAGTTTACAGAATGACTGAAAAATGAATAAATTTATTAGAATTCTGCTATGATTTTCAATAAAAAGAAAAGTATGTTTGAATGGTTTTTAATGGCCCTGGAATGAGCCTGATCAAATGAATGCCAAATAATAATAAATATCTGCAATTTTACATTTGTCATTTTGAATTATCGTAGCAAAAAAAAAAAAGAATCTGTCAGTCAAAACACTACCTTGTCAAAACCATTTTGATGTCCTCTTCAAGCTAAGCTGACAAAGCAGTCGAAAACCAAAATCTGACTTCATTGGAAAACACTTTATCCTCTGCAAGTAATTGGCAAAATGCAACAAATTGCATATTCAATATAAATATCAATCAATTTGTTATATGTATTCAATAATAAATGTTACTTTATGTTAACTCTTGGGGGTTTTTCTCGCGCTAGTAGAAAGAATAGTATAGTACACTAAACACGGCCCTAAAGTGACTTTCCTTGTTCTCGAGTTGCGTACTGTATTTTTTCTACTCACACCATTTTTGTTCGGTAATTTCTGCTGATGTAGCACAAACGTTTTCGTCATCCCTCATGTTCAATCATCAACGAGACAGTGGATGATAGCAAGAAGGTAAAAAAATTGCTTGTTTCATAGATGAAACTAGATACAGTACCAATCCACAAACTTTTAAACAAAAAATTCCCTAAAGATTTCAGATTCAATTTTAAAAAAATTTGGAACAAAAATTCGCTGAATTTGGCCTTTATGCAACTGAATGCAGTCACATGAGACCAAATTAATCAGTTCAAATGTTACATATCCCATCATTTCAAAAATCATGTATATTCTGATTGAGAAATTACTCAATAGCTGTCACATGAACGTTTTAAATAGTGGAAGTAGAAAAACTGTAAGATAAACTCTCTCTACCATTTTGTTAGTCAACCAAACTCTTCAAATAATTTAATATGTGTTTGTATGAAAGTGTTTCCTATTTCTTTAATGTTACCACTTTAATTGAAGTTTTTATATCAATGTGGTGGGGAAGAAGCAAAAAAAAGTTCCTTACATCCTGCTATAAGAAATATTTCTTTCCAGCCTTTCTGAAAAAACCACTAGACGACTACATCAAAACTCTGCCCCTAGAAGTGAAGATAATCAGAAACACTGAGAGAATAGGCCTCATAAAAGCAAGACTGAAGGGCGCAAAAGCAGCCAAAGGGGATGTTCTGACATTCTTAGACGCCCACTGTGAATGCACAATCGGTTGGTTGGAACCACTTTTATCTGTGATACAAAAGGATAGGAAAACTGTAGCCTGTCCTGTGATAGATATTATAAACGATGACACTTTCGCGTACGTGAAAAGCTTCGAGCTCCATTGGGGAGCTTTCAACTGGAATCTGCAATTCAGGTAATTGATAAGGGTTTCTGTGTATGCGTGTTTTATGCCTGTTTTCTTTATTGTATACATATGGAAATTTGATATGAATGAATATCAGTTGTTTTATGAGAGTTCAATTTGTGCAGTTGATATGATATGTACAGTTTATAACAAAATCATTACTACTCAACGAAAGGGAAGTTGCTATTTTTCACTGAATCTGCCTGAATCATGCCTTGGATGAAATTCATCTGCCTCTTTCCAGGTAATTGTGCAGGATAGGAAAAACCTTGAGATTCGTTAATATGGACATCAAGAACTGAGTAGATACGAGTTAATGATGAGATAGGAACATTTGATGTAAAGGTTGACTTTCTTACTCTCAAACTGATATTATTTGCACTCGAAAAGTGTTTCGCTAACAAGGTTAGCATTTTCAGGAGAAGAAAACTGATACTTAATCTAAAGACTTTGTTAGCTATTTATATACTTTATAATCTAAGGCAGTGCAAAAACTACCTGAAAACTATCTCTTGGTCCGATATGGATTTCGTCTGTCAACTACTAATAGTACTAATTAAATTCTCAACAATGAAGTGGAAAGCGGGTTAAACTGTTCTCACATTTTGCTATTTCACTCGATTGGATAGATATGGCGACCTATTTGAAACTACTAATAATAATAATGTTCATTGTAGGAAATAAATAAATATTTTACATTCCACAGTGGTTAATATATTGCCTGTAAGTGGTAAGATTACAGAGCTTCAAGATCAATCAATATAAACATATACAGTGTCACACATAAAGTTCGCGACATATGGAAGTTTTTTTCATTAATAGATATAATGAAAATTTGGCTTGGCAGTTAGTTTGTGCTTGAAGAATTAGTAAAAAACAGCCTCTTTCCTTTTGTCATGTGATACTCTAAACCTGTCAAATTTGACATTTTTTTCGAAAATCCTCAAAAAATCAGTTGTTTTTGGAAATTTCGAAAAATGCCAAAGAGAAAAAGTGCTCAGTTTCCAATTTTATACCTTTGCTCGAAATTTGGACTCTTTACTGTCACTTCGACTTTTTTCCAATTTTTTTAATTTTTCGAATCTTTCGCTCTATCGATTCGAACGAAACATGATTCAAATTTCATAATTTTGATGAATACGAGACTTCAATGTCATATCTTGCCCAGAAAATACCCGCATTGGCCTGTTACCAGAAAAAGAAATGAATACACCTCCAGAAATTCGTCTTTGTTGTTGCAAAGTTCATCTAGTTTTTTCATTTCATTGTTAAACTGATTCGGTTTTTCCATGTATGGACGTTAATATGTCAGTAATCGAATAAACGAATTCCTCTTCATTCTTATTACACTCGTATTTCTTTTTTCAATAGATTTTTATCCAGTTTGATTATTTTTCTGACCAATAATTCAGTTACAAACGAAATATCATACTTTTCTGTAAACTAAACATTGACCTACAGTTTCAAAACTATTCAAAAGACTTTGGTTCTAGCGATTTGTACTAAACATGATATAAAATTTCGTGATTTTAAACATTACAAGACTAATGCAACATGTCGGGAAGAAAATAGTAGGTACTGATCAAATCGAAATAAAATTTTCCCTCAGTAGGTTTTTGAAACAAATTTTTAGTTTTGGTTAATGTCAAATTATTGCTTTCAATGAATCGAGTTGTTTTGTGTACATATTTTCGTACATTTATACACAAATAAGTTTTATGTACAATGTTATCCAAGTGGAAATCGTTCTTTTATGTGGTGAGAATGTGCCATATCGAGATGTTGCTTGTATTTTCAATCGCCGGCATCCAAGAAGAAATATTCACTTTAGTACCGTGGGAAGGATACTGAAAACATTCAAAGAAACTGGCTCTGTGGACAATCGTTTCAAGAAACCACATAATCCAATAAAGTATAATGAAGAAGAACAACTCAATGTTTGTTTGAGCGTTGTTGAAAACGGAAAAACTAATATTAGGAGTATTAGTGAAGATACAGGGGTTGGCAGAGAAACTGTGAGAAGAATTTTGCACAAAAATAAATTTCATCCCTATCAGCCAAAGTTCATACACACTCTTGAAGCAAGAGATTTCGATATTCGAGTAGGATTCTCCTTTTGGTTCCAAGGTGAGAGAGAAAATGATATCGCATTTCCCTACAGGATTTTATGGACGGACGAGGCAACTTTCACGTCGAACGGAACAGTTAGTTCCCAAAATTGTCGCTGGTGGTCCAACACTAATCCAAATTTTGTAATAGAATGCCGTGACCAATATTCATTCAAGACAAATGTGTGGTGTGGGTTATTACATAACCAAATAATTGGACCATATTTTTTTAGAGAAAATTTGAACGCAGCCATGTACAGAAATTTCATTATGAATCAGTTGTCTGAAGTTTTGGATAATCTGCCTCTAAGTGTTAGACGAAATTTATAGTATCAGCTTGACGGGGCACCGATCCACCAAACGGTAGAAGTGAAACAGTGTCTCAGTCAGATATTAAGGGGCAAAGTGATAGGACGAGATTGGCAAGTTTATTGGCCACCAAGATCACCGGACTTATCTCCGATGGACTTTTTTCTATGGGGTTATCTGAAACGAAAAGTGTATAAGCACAGACCATTTGCAAACAAAGAACATTTGGAGAATACCATTCGGGAGTGTTGTTCTAACATAAATCCCCTATTTATTAAAAATGCCACCAAGTCTGTGAATGAAAGGACTATAATTTGTATAGAACGGGAAGGACGGCATACTGAATGATGAATTCGAGTTCTTTATAAGATTATTGAGATAAATCAATGAATGTTATGATGTTTTGTTGTGAATTTGGTTACCTAATGGTGAAAATAAAAAATATAAGATTTATGAAATTAACTCAAGAAGCGTTATTATTTGCTCGATAACTACATCTAACAGTTTACATCCAACAGTCACACTGTTGGGTGTAAACTGCATCAAAATATTTGGAACTCATCTGCAGCTAATGGGATACAAGTCTGCTAAAAAAAAGGAATACGAGTGTAATAAGAATAAAGAGAAATACGTTTTTTCGATTACTGACATATTAACGTCCATACATTGAAAAACCGAAACAGTTTAACAATGAAATGAAAAAACTAGATGAACTTTGCAACAACAAAGACGAATTTCTGGAGGTGTATTCATTTCTTTTTCTGGTAACAGGCCAATGAGGGTATTTTCTGGGCAAGATATGACATTGAAGTCTCGTATTCATCAAAATTATGAAATTTGAATCATGCCAAGTCAAATTTTCATTATATCTATCAATAAAAAAACTTCCATATGTCGCGAACTTTATGTGTGACACTGTATATAAATCTACGAGCACAAAAAATTAAAAAAAATACCTAATACTAAAAAATTCACATCGCATTTAATGAAATCATTAATCACTCGATACTACAATAGACTCACAGAAGGATTTCGTAAATATCAAACAATATACAAGAAATATTTATACAAGAAATTTTTGTCCTATTAAAATGGTCTTTCAAAAACTGACCGAATTTCTGAACGTTCTGTAGCCAATGTGAAATCACAAAGATTTTTCTTATATTTTGTGAGTACTGTAGAGTTGCGGATTATAGCAGGCAGATAGTTGAAGACAGTTGGACCCAACTATCTGCCTACTATACTCATTCAATATTTTTAAAGAAATTATTTGTATTTGGTTTCTGGTCCATACAACAACAAGTAATGAAGTATACATAGTCACTGGCATTTTCAACTTTGAAAGAGGACGCTTCATGGAAGTTTCGAAAACAAACATGTCCCTCTTCCTGGAAAAGATTCAATACAATAAAAAACTTTTCTCGATGTGATGAGATCAGGTAGGTCCGAACTTCCATCTTTACCTTCATTACCATATTATGGGACAGAATTGGAATATGAAAATTCTATTCATATTTATGGGAAGTGTTGAAATGAGTGCTAAGGATTTTTTTCTCCGAATAAATAGTGAACGAAAGCTCTCTTTGATTGTTATCAACGTTAATTAATTTTGAGTTTTTCTTCTTGATAACACAAGAGAATTTATCGATTAAAGACATGAGTGGAATGAAGTGGCATTTGCAAACTTTCCCGTAAAATGACGAAACCAGCTTTAACTCTTTCAATTATAATTGCATTTGTATTCCGTGAAACCTCGTCATAACAATAAATTCATTTTCATTTTCCGGTAAAACTTCTGGAAATGAATTCATGAAGCATTTTTTAATAAATTTTAAAATATCTGTACATGAGACCTTTATTAAATGAATTCAGCAATACAAAATTGCTATATTTTTCATGAATGAACGACTTATATCGTTTTATAACAGTATTTTATTATGGAAGGAGAAAATTTACAAAATAAGAAGAGAATATAAATTTGTGTTTCTTCAAAACACAAAATAGAAAATCAAACAGTTTTCCTTTTTTTTTTCTCGGGATTATCAATGTTTTGCGAAAAACATTTTTCGTAAAACCATCTGTAATCTTCATCAACAAATTTTCCAGCTGTTATCGAAGGTTGGAGCTTTTCCACTGTCAGAATGCCACATTTAGTACACCAGTTAAAGATGATGTCGATGACGTATATTTATTACAAATATATACTACAGAATTGTTAAGTGTTACGTAAATCCAAAACTTCTAATGGTGCACTGTTGTCAATTCGGGCGTGTTCAGCAACTTTAAAAAGTGGTGGATCCGTGGGATGTGGATGAAATCCACTCTTTGGACAGTTTGCAATGAATTGTAAACCATGGGTTGAGGTTAATTTGAATAAGCCAGTTTCATTATATTTTGGCGAGCATACTATTGCAATAGCTTCGGGCATCAGTAATTGATAGGAACAATGAGTGTAAAGAACCACGCTTGAAAGAAATGCTGTTTGCGTAGGATGAGTATGAATACACCCTATTGTTATTGAATTAGGTTGATCTTGGAAATCAAATATTTCTCCCTCTTTAATTGTCATACAAGAATCCGATGTTCCTTTCTGCTTTGGTGAAATCATATGAGTTATGATCAACTCATCCATCACTAGTTTTTATTTATTTATTTTTATTTATTTAATGAAAAACTTATACGAAGCATACTCGCGAGCTCTTCCGAATTACAAAAAATGTACCATATTATAACAAAAACAATTTTTGAACTGGCATCAGTGATAATTTTTTCAAGAGGAATCGAAATAGTCCTGTGCTTTCGTAGTTGCTTCTCAATTCTTCCAACACTATCACTTCACAAAATCTTTATTATCAATGATGAGTCGATTAGTGCTTTTTTTCTGTTAGATCGATGTTCAAAAAGTAAATGAAACCCAATATTCAAAAAACTCCTTTATGAACTTATGTCTTCAATTGTGACCAAACAACGAAATGTAGTCCAGTGTATACAGGGCTTTTCATGATGAGCGTTAATTAGCCGTTTCTGACAAACTATCCAACAGATCAACCTGAAAATTTTACAGTATGCAGAGATCAATATGACCTACACGCCTAAAATATTTTAGACGATACGGCGTTGTCGCTTCTAGTATAAAGTAGCGGCTTCTTTGATTTTTCAAATAGAACACCCCGTATATAATATCATATTATGATTCATTATCACCTTGTCAACAAATTCATATACTATTTCCCGATACCTATCTATTACCGTTTAGAAGATATAAATTGATTTCGATATTTTTCTTACCAAACATGAACTTTTATAAATGCTGATAATTATGAACTCTCTTGCACTAAAACGATCAAATTTGAAATGGAGTGAAGTGATACCATGAGGATCTTCACTCCAAGTCATATTTTCATTTGCCTCATACAGGGTCTTCAAAAAATGCAGATACTTTGATCTCATGAAAAAATTAGTGGAACTCAATTTTTTGAAATGGAAACACAGACATTTTTTTATCACACCCATATTTTTCAGATGGTATACTTTGGGTGGGAAAGAACTGAAATTACGAAAAAACGACGCCACGGAACCATTCAGTTCTCCAACGATGGCCGGAGGACTATTCGCCATGGACAGAAACTATTTTTTCGACGTCGGCGCTTACGATGAAAACATGAACGTGTGGGGGGGCGAGAACCTGGAAATGTCTTTCAGAGTCTGGCAGTGCGGCGGGCAGATCCAAATCGCCCCTTGTTCCCGGGTGGGACACATTTTCCGGAAGTCGTCCCCTTATTCTTTCCCTGGAGGCATCAACAAAACACTCTTCTCGAATTTGGCCAGAGTGGCTCTGGTGTGGATGGATGAGTGGGCTGATTTCTATTTCAAATATAACGAGCAAGCAAGGTGAGATGAGAAAATCAATTGAGGAAATATATAAATATTATACAACTACTGTTTGAACGTCATTATTTTGTGGTGGATCGATATTTGTTCCGTAGTTTTCTCGGTTTGTAACCTACCATAATCTGAAAAAATAAGAATTAAAATTGGAATCTATATCAGTGTAGAAGGGGAGATTTTCAATCTACCCCGAAAGGTTGCTGCGTCTGTTGAAAACAGTTCTTTCTGGATAGAACAAGTCCAATTAGCCAGCAACTTCTCGTATAACTCAAATTTTGCCTATCAAAAATAAATTCAGAACAAATATATATATATATATATATATATATATATATATATATATATATATATATATATATGAAAATACTTATCGTTAACGTTTCGGAAACTAAATCCGCTTCCGTTCTCAAAACTTATACGCAAATTCCTGTACAAATCCAAATATCTCTTGTAGGCAATCTTCGTAATTAACATTTGACAAATGTCAATTACGAAGATTGCCTACAATATAACAATATATACAGTGTCACCGATAAAGTCCGCATCAAATGGGAAACTTTTTTATTTATCGTTTTATGTGAAATTTGATTTTGGCAGTAGATTTTGCTTAAGAAATGATGTCAAATGGCGTCTACAAAATAGGTCACGTGATTTCCTTAACCTGTCAAAATTGACATTTAAAAAAAGAAACATAGAAAAATGACATTATTCTTCAAAATATTCAAAAATATCAAAGGACAAAAACATTTTCTTTTGTAATTTTATACCCACACACCAAGTTTCAAACCCATAATGAGTATTTTATATCCCTTTATAGGGCAGATAACGAGAAGTGTCCAAATTGAAATCTGGATTCACATAGATGATGGATAAGAGTTTATAAGATATAGACAAATTTCATAATCAACAAAAAAATATCCTGGGGTAATTTTTCTTTGGTGGTCAATATTGCGACCATTGGCCATCTAGGCATAAAGTGAGCAATGAAATAATTGGTTGAATTTTCAACCACTTCGATATTGTGAGGAAAAACCAAATAAATGTCTCTCTCTCTCTCTCTCTCTCTATATATATATATATATATATATATATATATATATATGTTCGGGCGAACAAGCCAAGATGATTGAATTCGCCAAGAACAATAATTCCCAATTAGTGAAGATACCAAGTGACTGGTGTGACTTATTATTTTTAGAAATCTTTTTACCGTCATGATTTAGATATTCGAGAACAATGGAAATTTATGTCTGTGGACCAATAAAGTCGCATGCTTGGTTGTGGGTTCAGTCCCACAAGAATCAGAACACCAAAAAAATGCTTCAGTTCTTCTACGGTGAGATCTAGCATGGTATTTTTTTGAATTGCGCACCGATTCGACTCTATGACAATCGTTTCGAGGAGATCTTCTCCAAGAAGACTCAAGAAATTATCAAGAGGATTTTCAGACACAGTAGTTATTGGTTTGCAAATCACCGGTGAAAGAGGTTGCTTCAGATAGGCGAGGCAAATGGTGGGTTTCAGTCCAAGGATATTCAACAGGTTTTCCTTTTGGAGCCTCATTTTCTCTATTTGGCCTGACTATAGATAATTCAATAATTGTTTCGGTTGATTTCTCGATTTCACACCCTATTTCTTCCTCCTCGGATGACTCGTCAAGTTCATAACTGCGAGTGAAAATAGTTCTTGTCTCTTCAGGTGAGTAATCTGGATCCTTGACTGAATCATCACATTCAAAATCTTGACTATCAGAATTCATTTCCTTGCGATGTTTCATTCCCGATCTTGACGCCACAGTTTGTGATAATTTCTTCACAGGGAATTCATCATCGGCATTGGAGTCGCCCCCCAAATTCGAATCAACAGTCTGTTCTACGGCAATTCCGTCTACGAAATCAAACACTTCATCGGCATCCATGTTATCCAGTTCGTCCAAATTCTTTCCACTGTTCATGTTGAATCTGAAATGGAAATCATGTAAGCGGAAATGCCAAAAAACTCCGGGAACGTCCTTGATTTTTTGAAAAGAAATATTGCGTTCATTTTTGAAGGACTACTCATGTGGGAAATGTAATTCGTTTTTGGGGTTGAGACGAATGAATTCAAAAATTTTCCTTGCAGTCAGGTATGATGGAGTTTCGATTACACTATATCATTCAATATGTATTATTTCACTCACCTGCAACTCTTCACTACAAAACATCAAGTTATTCGTCACTATTTGACATTATATTCCGAGAACGAACAATAACATGGTAAATAACATAAAAAACATTGACAGTCAATGGTCGTGATTTCGACCATTTATCCCAGAGCTCGAAAAATGAAACAATGTGGTGGAAAAATTAACCACTGCTCGCTTGCGCATACAGTTTCGGTTGATCTGGCCATAAATAAGACCGCTGCTCGTTTCCGAACTTGTGAATTTAGACTTGGTCGAAATTTCGACCGGAGACCTATAAAGGGATATTTTCACTATTTTTCCGAACTCCTGCTTTTTCTACTTATCAAAATTTAAGCACACCTGTACTAAATCATTTATTTTAACTGAACTCGTCACCGAATTCCTTTTTTTGTAATATAATAATATTTCAAGAGCCTCTTTGATGTTAAAAACAAATTTTGAAAAATAAAAGTTGTCAAACTTGATGCAAAGTTCATCTAGTTTCAACGGGGCTCTCAAAACTATACAGTTCTTGAGTTTTTAAATGAGCAAATGGCCCCACAATATGAATTAGAACAAAACGGAACATTAGGAAACAATATCTTAGAGTGTTTATTGTTTTTTTAACAAAAAATACAGTGGAATTTAATCTTAATCAAAAGGAACTGAGAATAAACATGTACCTATACCTAATAGCAAAAAAACACGAAAAAAAGACTCACGACATTAAATACACTACATTTCTGTATATCTTCCATCTCGTTCTATGCAGATAATTGTCCTTCTTGATACATCTTTTATTGAGTTGCTGATACTCACAGGGTTTATGTTTAAAATAGAGTTTCTAATAACAGTTTCTAGGTGATTCACGTCACGAAAAGGTCTTTGTTTATAAACGATTTGTTTTAAGTAACCCCACAAGAAAAAATCTAGTGGGGTTAAATCTGGCCACCTAGGTTGCCATATTTCCTCCATATTTCGCCCAATAACTTTGCCCCTAAACATTTCTAATACTTTCTCTTTGCTTGTCTTGAACTATGAATAGGAGCCCCGTCACATTGATACCACAGACTGTGTCTTATTTCAACTGGCATATTGTCCACTATATCACTGATCCCAGTATTTAGAAATTGCAAATAATCCTGAGAAGTTAAATTGTGTCTAAAAAAGAATGGTCCCATTACCTGATTATTCAAAACACCGCACCACACATTTGTTTTAAATGAATATTGGTTCCGACATTCTATCACAAAATGAGGATTTTCCTGAGCCCACCACCTACAATTCTGGGAACTGACTCCGCCGTTCGATGTGAAGGTAGCTTCGTCGGTCCATAGGATGTTGTAAGGAAACTTTCTGTTTGATTCTACTTCTCCTTGGTACCAGAAAGAAAAATCTAGTCGAACATCGAAATCTCTTTCCTTTAAGGTATTTATAAATTTGGGTTTGTAGGGTTTGAATTTATTTTTATGTAAAATTGCTCTTACGCTTTCTCTTTTAACGCCAGTTCTATCTACAATATTGGTAATACTTGATTTTCCATGTTCGATAACATCCAGGCAGACAGCCAACTGAACCTCATCATTATTGCTTGATGGATTATGACGTTTTTCAAAAGTATTTTCAACTGAACCAGTCAGTTTAATTTTTTTTAAATCCTACTTACAGTGGATTGCTGTACATGTCTACCAGGATGTCTTGCGTTAAAAATATCAGCCACTTGTCGATGCACTGTGTTTTCACCACAAATTAGCACAATTTCAATTTTTTCTTGTAAATATAACATATTATTTTAATTTTCATACATTACATTGAACTAACGGGCATTAATTTATTCAGTGACAGTGACGTTTTCTAAAACACATTATGTCGTTTCATATTGTTTCACAGCCTACCCAGTTTTTTTAAATTAGTGTTGTTAGCGGAGTAGGTAAATGTAAAAACTATGAGTTTTTTCTTTTATTGAATGGGCTTCAAGAATCACGAAATGATGTTTCCTAATGTTCCGTTTTGTTCTAATTCATATTGTGAGGCCATTTGCTCATTAAAAAACTCAAGTACTGTATAGTTTTGAAAGCCCCGTTGAAACTAGATGAACTTTGCATCAAGTTTGACAACTTTAATTTTTCAAAATTTGTTTTTAACATCAAAGAGGCTCTCAAAATATTATTATATTACAAAAAAAGGAATTCGGTGACGAGTTTAGTTAAAATGAATGATTTAGTACAGGTGTGCTTAAATTTTGATAAGTAGAAAAAGCAGGAGTGCGGAAAAATAGTGAAAATATAAAATACTTTTTATGGGTTTGAAATTTGGGGTGTGGGTATAAAATTACAAAAGAAAATGTTTTTAGCCTTTGATATTTTTGGATATTTTGAAGAATAATGACATATTTCGATGTTTCTTTTTTTGAATGTCAATTTTGACAGGTTAAGGAAATCACGTGACCTATTTTGTAGACGCCATTTGACATCATTTCTTAAGCAAAATCTACTGCCGAAATCAAATTTCACATAAAACGATAAATAAAAAAGTTTCCCATTTGATGCGGACTTTATCGGTGACACTGTAGATTCCAATATTTATTCTTATTTTTTCAGATTGTGGTAGGATACAAAACCACGGAACATTATACAACTATTATATATTTCGCGAAAAATATTTCAGAAATTATTCAGACATTGAACGTGGTATAGATATTTTGTATCATTGGCCATGTACTCATAAACTCATGCTGAATTCTCCAGTCCAGTCTATGTTTAATTGTAAACAATAAATTTCAACTCTAATACTAATAACATTTGCTAATGAAATCATTCAATATTCCAATATAACAAAATTGTTGGGATTATAATTAGACAGAAATCTTTCTTGGAGTAATTATGTCAACACTGTGAGGAAAAAAAATCTGTGTCGATAGGGATCTTATTCAAAGTAACACATTTCATACCTCTGAAATATCTCAAAATAATTTATTTCAGTTTGATATATTCAAAATTACAATATCTCATTTCCGTCTGGAGCTCAGCTCTATATTTACAGAACAAAGACATAAAATGCATTTAAAAATTACCTCTGTGAGAAAGTTCTAGAAATGTATATACACCATACACTTGAGCCTTCGATCATTATATGAAACGAGGCGAAAACATATAGTTCTCATATTCAATCATATTTCAGATATATATTCTCATCAAACGAGAAACATGAATAATATAAATTCATTACATTTCAAAACTAACTTTGGAAAAACATCAATATTTTTTGGGGAATAGATCTATATAAAAAAATACCATACACACTAAAAACCACCCAAAATACATCTTAATTCAAAAAAGAGCTCATAAAATATATTCTTAGTCGATATAATTGTATTTGTTTTTTTTCACATTTGACTGCTTCATAACATAATTGACATACACCATTTCAAATCATATTTAATTTTTTTTCAACCTATAACTTCCTTTCTCTTTTTAGTTTAGCAAGTTTCAGGTTTCTGTAGTAAGATTTCCATTGTATCAAAAATTATGTTTCTATCAATTGTACCTACTTGTAAATTTTCTATTCCTCTATAAATAGAAATGTTTCTTGGGATCAGTAAATCGACTGGGTTAGCGCTGGGGTTCTGTGCCCAGCTATGGGGTTTCATTCCTCAACGGAGCAGAAATTTTTCTCGGGGGTTAAATTCCGACGTCAATAAGTTTAATCGGTTTAAATGTGTACACATACATGATTATCGTAATTCTGCATAGCAAATACTTGAGTGTATAATAATTTGATTGAATCCGGAGACCGCATTTTGAGCTTGACCTTGAATTATTATACAAGAAAGCGTTTGCCTAGAAGCAAAATTATGAAAATTATGGAAATGCACGCATTTTGGTGTAGGAGGAATATAAATGTCCATATTATTTCTAGAAAAAATGAAAAAAAATTCAAAATCGAACACAGGAATAATTAACATTGACATACATAATATACACATTCATTACCATGGGTTGATGCACGGTCATCGATCCCGGCGCCTCCACCATCTCGACCATGTTGACGGTAGCGCGAATAACCATGCTGCTCTTGAGTTGAGTACAGAGAGTACCTGTTGAAGTTCTTTGATTGAAGTCGATAGTGCCTGGTATGTGAAAAAACCATGAATAACACCACTGCTACTATAAACTTGCCACGTTTTGCTCTAATAATAATGGATTTCATTCCCAACATTTACACATCTGGTATCCTCTTCATTATTACTATCTGCAACAAGTTTCAGTAATATGAAAACAATATGTACAGTGTCGAGTGAGCCTCAATGATATTGGCTATCTTTATTGGTCTTGAGTGCTGCACATCTCAAAAAAGCGTACAAGACAATATCTATTCGGCTACGTTATTGTAAGCAATAGAATGAAAAGGGGGAGTTGTATGAAGAAAATCGTAACTCACCAGAATAATATTTTATATTAGCCCAGACATGATCTCAGAGAAAATTATCTCTTGAGGTCCTCAGTGGGCAAATGAATGGATTAAGAAACACCTTAATAGACTATATTTGTGGAGGAAATGATGTTTGAGAAGATATTTTTGGTTTCTTCTCCTCCAATTCAGAAAAAAAAGGAAGAAATATGAAACTACTATGAAAGAAGAGAAATCAAAATTTTTCATAATCACTCTCCGTTGATGGGTTCCTGTATATCTTGTCTGAAGAAACTACTTCCATGAATATATGTTGCCACTGGCACTAAATCACATGGAAGTTACTTTTTGTTGCTCAATTTGTATAACAAGCGTATGAAACTTGAATATAATATATAAGCATTCCTATAGAATTTCTACACAATGAATGAAAATAGAAGATATCGTTATTCTACAAGATATTGGAAATTTCCCAAAATGAGTGCTGTTTGTAAATTCAAACTATACACAGATTTGTAACTTGAGCTATATACACTTAGTCGAACATATTTTTTTCAATAATTTTCTATGTAGTAATACTGACCTCTTTTATATAATCTTTCTACTACATTTCTCAAATGTGTGATATTCCTTCATTTTTTTTTACATTTCTGTATATGTTTTATGCCTTCGAAGGATGTGCATTGAAAACCATGTTTTTCAGAGAGAAACAACACATATTTCAGATCAGTTTCAGTTCACCAGTAACATTTGGAATGTCGTTATAATTTTGACTTGACAATTTTACACATCAAGATCACCAATCAAGATGAAATTCTTGAAAATAATATTTTTTTATTGAAATATTACTGTAAATTTTGAGCGGTACAATCAACTACATATCAGCAATATTTGAATTTTCCACCCAGAGATGCAGTATCCATAGTATAGTGCCGTACAAGAACAAAAGTATCGAAACGGGATTTTATTAATTTTGCAAAAACTAAAAATAAGATTTCCTTTCATTTGAAAACAAGAATCCAGAAAAAATATACCAAAAACAATGTATGTCTTAATGAAACTTTATCCCATCTGGATTTATCGACGTAATCAAAAACTGAGGAGGAGGAAGACAATACTGTGAATCATTGAACGGGTTTGAGTTGGAATTATGGAATTCACTGATATGTAAATTTAATTCGTTCAATTGAAGCTTGCTCTTCTAGACATTCAAAGAGATTTTAATATCTATTATTTTTTTCAGAAGCGTTAAAGATGAACAAAACGTCACCTCACGATTGGAGCTGAGAAAGAGATTGAAGTGCAGAAGATTCGAATGGTACCTAGACAACGTTTGGCCACAACATTTCTTTCCGAAGATTGATCGATTTTTCGGTCGGATCCGGAATATAGGTGCCGATCTATGCTTACTCAAACCGGACAGAAAAGGAATGTCCAATCAGCCAATGGGAATAGCAAAACTAGACAGGTTAACATTGGTTTCATACTCCGATTTTCAAAATACTGAACATTCAGCTCTTTCAATGGTCCTAGACCAACTTGTCAGGGACACTTTCACGCCATCAGATAGAAATCAAATTGTTGCGTCAAAGTAGTAGGCATATACTGGACGAAAGATCACATACAAATTGTAGCAGTCAATATACTTTTTTCAGGAACAAATTCAAAACATGCAATTTTAGAAAAAACTAAGAATCGATTTGTTCTATGAACCAGACATGATATTTTGCACTTAGTTCAATAAAGTGACGCGGATGCTGCAGGAAATGTTTACGAGGTACACTTGGTTGAAACCATTAGATAGTTTGAAGATGGTGGTCCATCTTGGATGACCTTGAGTGAGCTGCACTAGAAGTGGGCATGTCCCTCATAGTTTTGGAGACTGTATATGGTCGTAGGAAATATCGTTGAGGACATTTCCTTGTTATCAGATGCTTCAGCTGACCAATTGTCAATTGTCTAGGCTACGGTTATTATTTGTCCTCAAAGCATTCGAAATCTCTCGAAATTAAAAAAACATTTCTGAAGCAAACGATAATTTTCATCTCAAATAGGAAATTCCATCATAAACTAATCTGCAAACTGATGGGATGGCAAAAATATTCGATGTGAAATTTATTTCCGAAAAAAAATATTAATGCGATTTTCGTCCGATTTTGTCCTGTGACATTTTTGGCAAAGAAATTGATGAGACAATTATAAAATAAAAATATGTCCAGCAATCCATAGTCTTCACATCCTCTCAATCAACTTGGCAGCGGAAAACATAACACATTGCGAAGTGCGGAATCATCTGCCATTTGAAAACTAGTACCTTTGTGCAACCGGACATATTTCGTTGCCAAGTTGAATTGGACAAGCGGTACTTTCAGTACTTTTTGATGATGTTATTCTTTTTTCACGAACAGGTGTTTGGGAGACGATGTACAAATTGAAATGTTTGTAATGACCAAGGACGGATTCATAATGACTGATGATTCGATATGTTTGGACGCCCCTGAGAAGGTCGGGCTTGGACCCCTCAAAGTGAGGATTATGGCTTGCAGTGGATTCACAAGACAAAAATGGGAATTCGATGAGAAGGTAATGGATGCTATTAATCTCGAAAGGTCTTGAATATAGGTTCATATTATAATAGGTTCCTAGTTGTGTCATTTGATGATGCTTGAAATGAAATCAATAGAAGATCGACAACGAAATTTGACAAAAATACCAAAAATATCACAGTTCCCTGTAGGATTCTCACTTACAATGGTTGTACAAAACAATACAATATTCGAACCATAAAGGCATCGAGGAAGCTTTTGTATAGTGAAACACGTGTTGTGGTTTAGTAAACCCATACCCAAGTTTCAGCTAATTCAATCCAATTTTTGACAGAAATATCTGGATAGTACGTGATAAAACTAGGTACTCAAAGTATAAAAGGCAAAATGTATGTAAGACAACTATTTCAATGAACAAACTTGTCTCTCTTCTATAGATATTTTCACGGTCGGGCGCTACTGAATTGTTATCAATCGTTCCACCCTTGGCAATATCTACACTGATGACTCGACGAGTACAAAATCCCCACCCCTTTGTTGTGAATTTGGAGACCTGTCGAACCTCTCTTGCTCAGGGATCATTGTCGAAAGAGGTTTTTCCTGAGGCTTACAAACTTCAAAAATTCAAAGTGAATGTTAATTCGTATCTCCTGTCACTCGATTCACGCGGTGTTCTTTGAACATTACAGGGTTTCCCTCCCGTGTGAATCTGCATAAAAAACATTGAATCATCGTTTTGTAGCTTCTCAACTTATTTATTGTATCTGATCAAAATCATCCTTATCATCGTCTTATGCTTGATCTCTCAGCCGCTACCTCACTCTTACTCACACAAGTTTATCGAAGACTTTGGATATTTGCTCGTAAATTGGGGGTACCTGGGTTGGATATGAAAAAAATCAGTTCTCTGTTCCGCTACTAGACGTCACATAAAAATGATTAATATTGACGGGGTTTCATAAGATCGTCTTCTATTCTGCTTCTCAGATGATAGTACCATCATACCATTTTTTTGACTTTTCTTATCCACCCGTTGAACAGAAAATCAACGAGGAATAATGTGGATACTATGGAATGATAAAATGTGCGATGAGATTCTAGCAGAGCATAGCAAAGCAGAGCTCACTATCTTGCACTGCCCATTATGTCATAATGTCGGAAGTCTCTGAAAAACTTCATCTCTATGCCTGAAATCAAAATAAGTACTACATTTTCGTGACAAAAAATACATCTTTTTCATTTCATGAATGAGGTTGGATGTCACCGGGGGCGATTACGAATGCAAGAGATCGAAACGTCGTGATTTCACTCGGCTGATATTCCGTAGGACATTTTTCCGTTCATTTATTTCTATTTATTTCTTGATACCTCACGATTTGATTCCCACTTAGAATTTTCAATAATTTTCTTGTTTCAATTATCATTTCTCATTTATTTTTTATCGGAATATTCTTATTTTACATTTCAATTAGTCCAATTATTTCCCGATTTAGCTTCCTTATTACCTTTCAATCAGAGCTCTGCTATTTTTTGCTAATTCGTTGGGTGTTTTCCTTCAGATTCTCTATATTTTATTTTTCACCATCTGATTAATTCTTCAATTTCGAGTGTTCACAGCTGATTATGGTTTTTTTATCTCGGTTTAATTTGATTCTCGCAGATTTTCTTTGAATTTTTCGATTTCCATCAATAATACAGGGTGTAACTGAATAGGTGTAAAACATTTAAAGAGGTTATTCCTGGAGCATTCTTTGTTGAGATACATCCCCTGAAAAAGTTACAATATTGAAATTAACCTGGCGTTTCGTACCACCAAAAGACACTTTTAGCCAGTAATTTATTTGGTGTACCCCATGGTTGTAAGGGGTGGAAAACGCAACCCCTAAAATTTATTTCCAATGTAACTTTTTGTCTTATTATTTTTTCACAATTTAAAAATTTATTTCCGATAGTCTTTTCATTCTAAACAAAAAATGTCTCTTGGGTTTTTTGCCCAAAATAAATCAGTTCACAGAAAAAAATTATTTTACGAATAACTACAGAGATACATCGTCATAAATGTGATTTGGATTTATGGTTATTTTGTAGTTAGTACCTGCATGAAATGATTGAAGGGTAATAAACAAAACTGATTTATCAATAACAAAAGACACAACATGTAGAAATCATAGTTATTGTTATTCAAATTTAATGTACCCCCTAAAAGGGGCTGTATCTTAACAAGGGATGCTCCAATGAAGTTTCTTTATATAAAAGATCCTATCTTTTTTTCGATGAGGAATCACCTCCCTGAATGTTTTACACTCATTCAGTCACACCCTGTATAATAGAGAATGTCAATATAGTCAGATAGGTGAACATGTTTTCTATATTTTGTAAAGAATACATTCCGACTATTTCCGTAATTAACTTGTCTAGAAAACGGTTTCAATTTGTGGAAGCGGCGAAAATTTATTATATAAGAGCTAATTGATTCTTCTCATGTTTAATCTTGTCTCGACAGTTTGTTGATCCACTTTTTTTTTGTTGAAACAAATTGCTATCGTGAGTCGTAACAGTAACACCCATTCGTATCACCGTATTCGTTTCTATATCAATGTATGTAATTTCGAGTTATGTTCTCGTTTTACAGACAAAAGAGCTGCGTCATGTTACGAATCATAAGTGCCTTGATGTGAGTGATTCCAAGGAATTCACCGAAGGATTAGTAATTACGGATTGCAATGGCAAGAAAACACAAAAATGGAATTTGGAGTCTGTACCCTGGAGATGAAACTGTTGTACGCAGCTGGGATAATTAGATTCATTTGTACAATCTATGATTCACCAACTCAACTATTCATCACCAATGAATAAATACTCAATTTTCATAATTTTCTCATTCAATAAAATTATACACCAGCTTCTGAATATTTTATTTCATTCCCATTGTTATGAAAAAAAGTTCATGATATATGAGCAGTTTTTGGGTGAATAGAAGACAGCTCGTTACTTTATCAGATAAACAGCTTTTCAACAAAACATATTGAATGTTGCTCAGTGTTTTTGATTCGGTTGTTGGTAAACGAAAAGTATGCACCTAGATTTTCTCTTTTGTTTGTAATTCAAAGCAGAAATGCCCGGACAAGTAGTGTTTTATCGTGAGGGGGACACATTCTGACGTATCCGTTAACATATCCATTCAACCCGTTAGTGAGGAGGGGTCACAACCCTAAAATTCCAAATGAAAAGTGGGGTCGAATGATACATCGAATGATTATCGGTTATAATTGCACGAGTGCATAAAAATTACCGATAATATGAAAATAACCGAATGCAATTTGTATTAGATATCACGCTTGAATGCAAAATTATCTGGTGATTTTTATGCACGAATGTAATTAATTGGAATGTTTCACGAATAAAGAAATTCTCGAGAAAATGTTATTATTTGTTCATTTATACTTTCCTCTATAGATTGTATAGAGCACTCACCAAAACGCGAAATGTTTTTCTATTTTTGAAGTCTATCTGACATTTATTTGTGTTGTTTACTGACGTCTAGCGATACGGTTTCAAATGTGTGGTTATGGTGACTTGATACAATGCAATTACCGCTGTAAGTTTTCGATAATTGCATTGCTCTTATGGGACATTTTATATATGAGGGAAATATTCTTCCTAATAACCTATTTATTGAAATATATAATAATATAATAATTAATGCAAGAACATCGTTGAGATCATTTACCCAATAATTTTGATAGTGAAGAAAAATACAAATTAGTTTTGGGTTCCTATTAGGAATCAAGATATTTACAGTTAGCTGTGGATTCCAGAGTTTGTTATTTGTACCGATGCTTAGTGAATGAGTGAACAAGTTTTTGAATTGATTTATTGAAATGTTACTTCAACAATAGTTGAAAATGTCATCTATTTGTTTCCATATGATATTATAGATTTTGTTGAAATTCATTTCTGATTTTTTTTCTGATGGGGTTCTCTGTGGTTGGTGTTTCACATTACAAACGAATCAGGTATTGACACATTTCTCAACTAACTTGGCAACATACGAATCATTTTGCATCGGTGAATGTCTTCAAACAAGCGAGCAGTAAGTCCAGAAGAACTATTTTCTTGGAAATGAAAAGTAACAATTTCAACTCGTTCTGGAATGAATAAACCATATTTTATGGTGGAGTTGAAAGAATTTTCGAAGAAACCAAACTGAATCAGAGACAAGCCTTAAACAAACGTTCACCTTAATTATTTTCCTACACTCATTTGCAGTTTGTCCAACAAAAAAAAGCAAACGATAAATGGAAAATTCGCTTGTAATGAAAAATTAAAACATTGAAATTTTGCTTTCCTCAAAATGAAGTAATTCTGGACTGTTTGTGGTTTTTCTGATTTTCAATAACGAAATTTATTTGTATTTTTCATCAGTATCAAAATTATCGAGTTTAAGTTCTTATCGCCGATTTTGCATTGAATATTTGGGTGAATTTCAATGAATAGGGTATCTCTGGATATATTATTTTGTGCCTTTTCACGATATATGTCACTCAACCCCACTTTTAATTTGAAATTTCAAGTTTTTGAAGGCAGAGCTTGAAAAACAATTGTTAGATGTATCCACTTCGGGAGTAAACTTCACGTGTCTGAGCCTCATTGCTTCAAATTTCAAATTAAATAAGGAAGGAAAGCTAGGTGCACACTTTTCATTGGACCACTCTGTAAAAAGGGACTCCAAATTGATTAACGGTGATCTTAGGAATCGAATTTGTAGTGATACTTTCAAAACATCGATATTATTATTGAAATTTGCATGTTATTTATCAGATTTATGGAAATATAAACCCACGAGACTTAATTATCGGCAAATTAAATCATGAACATTCATAACACTCGGCAAATTGCAAATTTGTCACTTATCGGAAAAACAAATTACTTATTTTTCATTAAGCTTACTCGTAATTGGTTAGTTATTTGAATAAAAAAGATTGTAATTGGTTTTGAAAGTCGGTGTGTATTGTTCGAGAAGAATCCATCTTTGGTGATCATGTTTCGATATTACTATCAGTTGTCAAAATGATTGACAATATTCACCCTGATGGGAGATGTTTTCTTATATTTCTCCTTCGCAAAACACTCTCACTGACTGAGTCGGTTGGTGTATTCAATCCAGTCAAATTTACAATTGTTCAAGACCCAAATTGAATAAAGGACCGCGCCTTAGACCGCATGACCTCACCGACCGACAGATGTCAGTATTTGAGAAAATGAGAAATCAGGTGACATGCACAACTTATTCTAACTTCTTCTGGGATGTTGAAATAATTCAAAATTTTGGAGGAATTTCTAATTGATGAAAATTTTCGATCGATGTTACTCATTCGGCAAACCTAACACCTTTTGATCTGCTTTCAGAGATTTTCAACTCTTTTATTCGTTTCGATATTAGTCGGTATTCCTGTCCCAAGAGATCAAACACCGCCATTTTGATTTGGATAATTGAAGTAATTCAAAATTTCAGAAAGATATTCTCAGCGACCCCTTTCAGATGATATACCACGAATGATAATAACTGTCGCTGTATCGAAAATATTAGCACATATTCATTTTAGAATCTTGGCGATTTCTGATATCTTATATTTGTTTCAAAAATAGTTAACGTGAGAAGTTTCAGCCATTTTTCCTTCTGAAGATGTGAAATTTATTTTCAGTTTGGTTTTTAGATGTAATAGACTGAGAGACAGCTGCACGAAAAATCGAGTATAAGGTACATGGGAGATTCATTCCTAGAAAATACTATCTAATTTTCCAGGGGCATGGTACTTCGGCTAAATTATTTACAAATTATTTACACACCCGCAGTGTTACGAAATGTGGGTGCAACGACATGCTCCCGGTACTTCCACTGAATATTTTCCACATATATAAAATGTCCCATAAGAGCAATGCAATTATCGAAAACTTACAGCGGTAATTGCATTGTATCGAAAACTTACAGCATTGTATCATGTCACCATAACAACACATTTGAAACCGTATCGCTAGACGTCAGTAAACAACATAAATAAATGTCAGATAGACTTCAGAAATAGAAAAACATTTCGCGTTTAGATGAGTACTCCATACAATCTATAGAGGAAAGTATAAATGAACAAAAAAATATCATTTCCTTGAGGATTTCTTTATTCGTGAAATATTCCAATGAATTACATTCGTGCATAAACATGACCAGATCATTTTGCATTCTAGCGTGATATCTTATACAAATTGCATTCGGTTATTTCCATATTTTGTAAAAGAGCCCTCGTCGTTCGGACTCGGGCACTTTCGCCAAAATATGAAAATAAACTTGCAATTTTTAGATATCACGCTTTCTTGCAAAATTATCGGTAATTTTTATGCACTAGTGCAATTATGACCGATAAGTATTTTGATAATGATACCAAAGTTTAATTTTCGGAATTTTCTCTCCACCTATAGTCAGAACAGATTATTTGAAATTAATAATTAGTTACGAACCTTTTCTGAAAAATGTTTAGTTTGGTATTTTTGTAATTCAAAAATGAATCTCCGCTCCTCGATTATTTTTTTGGATTTTTCAATGAAACTTTATGGAAGGGATTGATATAATAAGGGAATTGTGGTAATTTCGATACGAAATTTTCTCTCCAACTCATTACAAGTTCATGAGTTATACTGGCGGTTACAATTAATCTTTTTATTGGTGGATATATTTTTAGTAGAAAATATCAGAAACATTCCAGGTCAGCAAGCATCACACATTTGAAAGATTATAGTGATTCCAATGACAGTACCGTTTCGGCTGATGACACTACAAATATTAAATTGTTACTCAACTGTTTTTTTGGATTTCTTGAAACAATCATTGTTATTTTATCGAAGCGATATTTTTGATTCTTGGTTGTACTGTATTCCTTTTTTTTAAATTTAATTCTTCAATCATCTCACATGGCACTAAAACAAAGATTTGAAATTTACATTATTTTCATAATGTATTTTTACTTGTTCAACCCCAAACTACTTCATTGTGGTCCTGTGAGCTCCCAGACACTATGAATTTGCTGGTAGTTCATTAATTCATTACAACAACTTCAGGTTTCCGCTAATTCTTGGTTATGTCATGATACAATATTTGTAAGGGAGAAAACTGTGTTGTTAATTTCATTTTTGATTTGTGACAAAAAAACAGGGTACCCCACCAGAGTGTGAAGGTGAGTTTTATTAGCCCGTATTGAATCTACAACTTCATACCAAAATATCATTTTGCGACCTCTATTTCGGCTGCGCAATGAAAATATGTGACCAACCAGTAGGGTTACCGTTCATCAAAATTGCTTGGGAATATTGTTTTCATATGTTAAGAATGTTGAAATATGACATTTTGACAATAAAATGGCAAAATTATTGTCCGCTAATGTCATTTTTGACTTTTTTGGTTCTGGTTGATTGGCGTTGTTGTGTTGTGATTTACTATAATACAGTAAAATACTCTTTCTAGGCACAAATCTGCCATGTACTTCATACTTGCATTTTCATGCAACCATCTCTTGCTATAAATAATGATTTTCCTGTCATAAAACCGAATGAATTAGGTCGCCTAAAAAATTTTCAAGCTCAACGGATAAAACGCCACGAAAAAATGTCCAAGGTGAATCGAAAACCTTCCAAACAATACAAGTGAATTCGCTTTCATCGACGACATGAAAGAGATTCCAGATACCAGATGCCAACGATAAAGATTTATCGAGACCCGCAATTAGGAGCACTTATAAGAATTTGCGAAATCGCATTTAACGAGACCGAGACCCGAGCGATCGTCGAAATCTTTACGAAATATAACGGCGTATAATTTTTTTTAACATTTGCAGTAGCACGATAAGAACCCCTATTGTCTGGATTATTCGACCGTGACTATTTGCTAAATCTATGAAATTGCTCTAGGTTCTAGATCATTATGTAACTGAAATTACCGCTCGCCAGAGATGTGATTTGAACCGTTGGTCGATGGCACGTGCGGTGTCAGACGTGTCACACAGGGGGGACAACAAATCGTCGCTTTGAAAAGAAATCGTTGTAACTAAAAAAAATCGAAAAATGAGATATTTATGTCATATTGTCTGAAAGTACTCATATTTTTCGAGAAACAATGTGTTATCTACATAATTTCATTAAATTTCGCTAGCGAGCAAATACATCGTTATCTCATTGGCCCGAATCGCCATTGCGGTTTTGCGGAAAATAAGTAGCAGTTTGCTAGTTGCCACAAAACCTCGAAATTAAATATATTTTTTTGGGGAATATTTTAATTGAATTAATAATTATTAATGATAATAATATATAATTAATTTAATTAATGATAATTAATTATTGTATTTTGAAATGCAAAAGTTCACCTATGAAATACTTGTGTCACGTTAGCGTAATCTTGAGGAAGCATAGTTGTATTTCGAGTTAAAGCAGTTTTCTTTGGAAATACCAACAATAGTATAGTACGCGAGTTATGGCTATATCGCTACATTCATAGTTGAAGCAGTCTTTCCCAAAATGAAAAAAATAACGTAGACGTGATTCGTTATTTCTTAATGAGTTGAAACATCATTACTCAAGAATTTGTAGTGTATCTCAGGTTGTATTTAAATTTGCAACACTAACGTCCGAAAAATGAGAGTAAAATGGCACTCACTTCTTGGGAGATACAATCGTATTTTCAGAGAATAGGAGAGGAAATTCCATGGAAACTCTTTGTAACCAATTTTCAATATCTTATTCTCTGGATATTACCGATTTTATCTCCCACCACACTTTATGTTTTTGGTTTTAAATAAAGGCAGAATAACTTAAAAATATAAAATTTTACCTATATATGATATAGGTAAAATTTTCAAATGTTGTAGGCAGCCAACGATGTGTGATCGAGGAAAGCTTTTGATGGATTCGGTTAGTCAGTGCAAAGTACTGTGCTCAAGTATTTTGTAACGTACTGATGAAGATGAAGTGAACCATACTCTTGTGCCTTACTGTTTTTTGCATCATATTAACATTATTATTCCTCTGTAATCTTCAAAATATAGCGATGGTTTTCGAAAAAATCATCCACTTCTAGTAAAAACTTCAAAGAAAAGTGTTGCAACTCAAAGTACCTCCATTCATGCTACAAGAATCAGGCCTGGGTCTAGGAAAAATATAATAAAACAGTATTCTTTCAATGCATGATATTCTACAATAGTCCCCATTGCATCTGCGGCGGGAGGTGAGTTAAAAATCGCTTTCCTGAAAATTTTAATTTTTCAAGTTACCACGTTTTAGTTTCAAAGCGACGACAAGCTGATGCATTTTTGTAGGTTTTTTGGGAAGTAGGCATTGCAGATCACTGGATGTCTGGGGGGGCAAACAATCAAACATTTTCATCTTCCATTATTCAAATACTCAATAAAGGATAAAAAAACACATAGTGCGCACCAGTTTCACCATTGAAATCACTAAGTCTTATAAAAACAAAAGCAGATTCTGAAGACATCGAGGAAGATGTTTCAAAAGTTATCACTTTCTTCCAAGATTATCTAATGTTTGATGGGACGTATTGGAAACCATCGTCCCTCATTTTCAATAAGTTAAACGTATTTTCCTTTTCCAGTCGTTAGATTCAGAGAATAATAAGTTCAATTTTATGTTGTAGTGCCTATTTGGCCACTCGTCAGTACAAGGCAGTGCCATCATCAACTTAAAGTCGATGAAATAAAAAATCGAAAACTTTCATAGTATTAAGCACCGACCATCTATTATTGTTATTGCTCCATCTACCCATGGACGAGGTTATCCAAAAACGAACTGAATTTGGGGACATGGCCCAGCTCTTCAGGTTGACTGACAGTCATTTGATATCTGAAGTTAAGCAACGCCAAGCGCGGTTAGTACTTGGATGGGTGACCATGCAGGAAAATAGTCGAAAGCCCGTACAGCTGCAGCGGAATAGCATATCATAGCTCGCAGACAATATCAATGAGCACAAGATATATTGAGGATATGCCATCCTTCGGAGGGGACGTAAAGCCGTCGGTTCCGAGTCCATGGACATTGTATTTAGATTACATAGTAGGCCCACCTTATGGACTTATCATTGGAGGACGATGGAGGCGAAATGTAGTTGGCAGCACCGTCGAATGGATGCAGACGTTTATTTAGGTTGAAAATCGCTTGTTTTCTTTACACCCGACAGACTGGATTGTAACAGGACCGGCATCGGCTATTTCGTAGCTTTACCGTACCTGTCACTTGGATTATATTCATATATTTGTTGTGTTTGATATCATTATGGTTCACAATTTACGCATAGTTGATATTTATATGAGGTTTATTCACTTGGTTTTATTTATCAGAGAGCTACAGTATTGATTGACACCAATTTTCGGGTGTAGCTAAATTGCAGGTCAGCAAATGATCCCCGAGTTATTTTTAAATTAAACAGAGGTGAAACTCGACCAAAAACCTGCTTCAGTGGAAAAAAAAATCAATATTATATATATAATAATATAATATTACCAATAATTGCCTATATTTCAAACAATCAAAAACTGAACATAAACTTCTTTGACATCCCAACCCCCTGGAATGGTAATCTTTCAAAGAGTAATGTGTGTGAAGTTAGCAACGAAAAGTTAGCAACGTTTCTGTAAAATTCGTTGCCAGCCACGATTCCATAGGGCGGATTTCATGCATTGAAATTGAAACGTATTGACCAAAATCCAAGTTTTACTTAGTATGAATCGTAATCATACGCATAGAGGATGACTGAAAAAACTTGAGAAAATAGAAAACATCATTAGTAGACTTTTGAATAGTACGGAAAACGTTAAAATTGAAAATGTCATTTTTGATGTTCGGAAAATATTTGAATTATATAATTAACCATTAGTCGGAAACAGGAACGGCTAACACTTGAAGAATGAAAATGATGACTGAAGAGTTCTCAAATCGGAGGGAAAGCCTGGAAAATTTGAAAATCTTTATTGATGATGTCAGTTTAATTAGATAATGGCTTATAAGTCAGTATATACTGAGTATATACTGAAATTATTATTAAGAACATTAATTTATAAGTATTGTAAGACTGTTTCGAAATCAATGAAAACTCGAATAGGTACTAACAATGTAAAATTATCAATCTTACAGCATAGTTGAATTTCTATTAAATTTTTTTATTATAAATGTATGTCTTTAAACCCTCCTACATGCACGCTTCGGTCACCTATGCTTTCGCTCCGAGCACTTTATCTCTTCGATTGGGGCTTGGGGCCAAGTTAGCGCTCAGAGCTCACAATAAATGACTTCAGGTAGAATTGCTCGATACACCTCAGGTCACGTGATCAAAAATCCTGATCCGAGATGTGATTGAAAAACTGAACTACAACATTTGTGTTCGGTATGTACTGATCTGTCAGGACTTCTGTTCGCTTACACCATAACGTGTTTGACAACTGTTGTTTATGACAGTTTAAGGTAAGACACGATTAAATTTAATTTGAATAAACACAGTGTTCATAGTACATTCGCTTGAAAAATATACAGTGTATCGAAAGATGTCGCGAAGACATTACATTATGTGGAAATTTAATCGTGTTTCACCTTATAGTCTCACAACTATGGTTTCCTTCAAGTAACCGCAACCTCAATAAAAAATAAAACTGTTTTTCATGCCTTACTTACATTCCAATATTCAACTACATATAATATGGATCTATTTACTCTAAATTATATGACTTAAATGGCCGACTTGGTGAAAATACATAAAAATTTCATTGAAAATCAATTGTGTGATTTCCACTAGACATATTGCCAAACCGCTACACGTGTTTCACTATAGAATAGCTTCTGTAGGCCTGAAAAAGCTATTGTGTAGTAAAGCACGTGTAGCGGTTTGGCAAACTGTCTAGTGGAAATCACACAATAAAGTGTTTTTTGATAACGTCAATTATATTATTAGTTTTGTCTAAATCACTGAATTATTCAGGTCAGATTTTTTTCATACGTATTTGTAGAAATATTCATGGATCAACACTCCACTCTCCAATGTTACGAATATGTTTACACTATTTCAAGCGAAGAGTACTCATTGTTTATTACTTTTTTGAATTAATTTGCTTACAATTTTCTCAATACGGGCCTGTCTCGACTCCACGTGCCGGTCAAAAAGATCGCTGTAGCGATGATATTTCCATCCAACGGTAAATACATTAGCGTTAGCCTACTAGGTAGTCTATATACAATGCCATGGATGTTGGGCTCGTTAAAGATCCCTACCTCTGGTTGGAATTTTCGGCAAAATTCCCGGTTAGGCGAAGTGTGCTCACCGGCGTCGGTGATTGGCCTTGGTAGCGGAAATAGGCCGACGTTATATAAAGACATAGAAGAAGAAGAAACCGAATTTGCCTATTCCTCTTTTGAGAAAAATGTAAAAAAATTGACACACCTACTGGGTAGGTAGATTTGAGACTGGCCTGAACGAATTTTTCGAAATATAATTTGATTTAACGCCAGTTTTCAAGTAGCCGGTCGGCTATGTCGAATATTTCTTATTTGAATATTCAAGTTGTTTTTGAAACGCCTTACGTTATCTCCTTGTACTTTTTGGGATTATAAACTATCACAATCTGGAGATGTTTGGAATTACTATTGAAATCTATACAAGATTAGAACTATACGTCCTATTAGTCAGCAATTTCTCGTATAAATCAAATTTGCCCATCGAAAAATACAACAACTAATATTCCAAAATCCCTCCTGTCCTCAATGATTCTTTCCGAAAATAACTAATAGGACGTAGTTTCGATCAAAAGGTGTTGTTTTTGGTTATAATTGCACGAGTGCACAAAAATTACCGATAATTTTGCAAGAAAGCGTGATATCTCAAAATTGCAAGTTTATTTTAATATTTTGGCGAAAGTGCCCGAGTCCGAAGGACGAGGGCTCTCTCATAAAATATGAAAATAACCGAATTCAATTGGTATAAGATATCACGCTTGAATGCAAAATTATCCGGTCATTTTTATGCACGAATGTGATTCATTGGAATATTTCACGAATAAGGAAATTCTCAAGGAAATGTTCTTTTTTGTTCATTTAAACTTTCCTCTATAGATTGTATGGAGCACTCACCAAAACGCGAAATGTTTTTCTGATTTTGAAGTCTATCTGACATTTATTTGTGTTGTTAACTGACGTCTAGCGATACGGTTTCAAATGTGTTGTTATGGTGATTCGATACAATGCAATTACCGCTGTAAGTTTTCGATAATTGCATTGCTTTTATGGGACATTTTATAAATGAGGGTAATATTTAATAAAATACAAACTTTTCGGGGTAGATAGGAAGTCTGGCGTTCTACGCTTGTGTAGATTCCAATATCAATTCTCAACTTTTTCAGATCATGGTATGTTATCAAACCAAAAACTACGAGGAGAAAATTCATCCACCACAATATAATTTACAGACATTTTTGAAGGCCACGTTTTCGAAACCAGGAAACACCTAACAAATTATTAGTGACCTGCCGTGAAAGCTCACAATCTTCAACAAAGAGATAACATAGAGACGATTGTAATGCAGTTAGCAAATAAAATCATTCGTCAAGATAACATTTTATTAACGTGCAGGGGTGGTCAGATCTCTAAAAAAGGAGAGACATTGTAGTATGGACAATCAACTTTCTTCAACCGTTATACAGATGATTTTCTTTTCGTATCAACCTTGCAGATGTTTTGTCCGCCATCATGGTAATGAGAAAAATCGTGATAATTTCATTTCGTTTCGGTGGATGCAAATGTCTATTAGCAATTGTTCAGCACGTGCTGCATCGGGCTCATTTTTCATTGCAAAACAATGGAACACACACGTGCATTACTTATTAGGGAATGGCTATCTTAGTACGCCGTGCAATCCCGGGGCATGCCTTATCAAATCTAAGTAGGACAGATACTATTATTTCAACATCCATTTCGATACGAAATCAATTCTGGAATCCTTTGCGACATATAGAATTACGAAAATAAATCAACGGTGCACAAATATGTAAAAATATTTGCTTCAATGTGGTTGAAAATCTTTGCTGAGTTGTATTGGTTATTAGGACTCCTATTGTCTATATTATCATCAACTCTATTGAAACCTGTTGCTAAGAACGGAAGGATAAACGTTATTTCATTTGATCAATCGAACCTTGATTTTATTGATCAAAAAATCTATTTCAACATTGTGTTTGGATTTGATTTCCTTACTTGACTTGTATTCTTATCCTTCCAATCCAAGGAACAGGTTTCAAGAGAGTTAATGTTATAGACAATGTAAGTCCGAACCATTACCATTCACGTGAAAATATGGTGTGTCATGTTCAGATTTTGAGTGGTTCATTACCAATTCATTTAATAACATAGCCAAAAAACTCTATTATATTTTTCCTAAATAGTTTAAAGGAAACGCTTTTTTTTCACATAATTAGGTGTAATGTAAAAACGTTATGATGAAATTTTCTCAAGGAAATATTCCATGTGATAATTTTTCGTTATCGCATCTATAATATAAGTGAAAATTGAAATTTTTCTGTATGAAGTGCGTGAAATTGAGTTCTTTTATCGAGCTTGCCATTAAACACGAAATTTTATGCACGAAATACAAACAACAATTTTTCTACAGCTGTATTTTCATTTAACAGTTCAAAATAAAAATTCAGTGTTATTCAACCTCCTCTATAGATAACTATTAATCAATCAAGTTTTCTTTATTTCTCATCATCATGAAAACGCTCAATTGTCAATAAATATCAATCGTCAAATCTATAATTGAAGAGTCGGCTCGAACAACGTTGTAACTCGCAAATTGTATGAAATCGAGTTAATCGTGGAATAACGTTGTATGGCACCTAAAGCAACTGTCTGATAGACTGATATTTCTCTATTTTCGAATAGCTCGTTAAAAAAAATATCATATTTTGTCATTTTGCCGACTTCCGCGGAACAACGTTGTAACTAGTAGTGCACAAGATCATTTGGGCGTATGTTGCTGCATTTTTTGCATCATGTCTGCGCTAAATTTATCGTCTTCGTTACAAAATACATCAAATCGTGGTAAAAAACGGAAATCTAATATTGCTCAGTGGCCAAAACAATAAGTCAAAGTTAGCTTGAGACAAAGGAGAAGAATATCTAAGTAAAAGAAAGAAGATTATGCCGGCAATAGTCCCGCCAGAAGAGGTAAGTCGAAAAACGTTGTGATTGCTCTATTTTGGCGCGGAAATTTTACTCATACTTTTAGTATTAGGATTATTGATGTATTTTCATTGCATTCCTAAAAACAGTTCCTACTTTTATTTTTTCTATACTAAGAAATATTCAAGTAGGATACAGAATATACTTAGTTCTTGTTCTACTTTTCGTATAAGGATTATTAATGTATTTTTTATTGCATCCCTGAAAACAGTTCGTTCTTTCATTTGTTCTACATTAAAAATATTCTAGTAGGATACAGTATATACTCAGTTCTTATTCTTTCAGTTAAGTTTCGTTGATTTTTATAGAGATTTTTACATAACAGTTAGTTTTGTTGGTTTTTGCGTAAGGCAGACTGAAAAATAAAAATATATTAGTTCGCCACAATTTTTATTTTGTATCCCAGACTTTATGATATATTGAAAAATGTGCAAGTTATGGAAAAACGTTGTAAGTTACAAAGCAGTTACAACTTTATCCCAAATTTTTTATGTATAAAAGACTCTTTAGCCCAAACTATGAATATATCGTGTATAGTTATGCCTAACTGCATGAAACACCGTTGTTAGTGTCATGATAATACAACGTTTTTCCATTTTGAAGTTCAAATGAAACGTATATAGATTTTTTCCTCTCCTGAAAAGTTGAAGCAATGTAAGTTACAACGTTGTTTGAGCCAACTCTTCAATTTCTCTTTCTTTGCGTTCAAAATAGTATATAATTCAATGAGAGTTTGATGATGGCTATTATACGCTAGTAGAATACTATACTTTATCTACGACTAATAAGGAAATGTTGAAGTTTTTTGCTGGAAAATTTTGTCACATTACATACATAATCTAAAAAATATTGATATTTTATTTTAACAAATATTTCATACAATACTGTTGAGTGGTTTGAGTCAAATTTGTTTGGATTCTGGAGCTATTTCGATATGACACGCACGTTCATAGTCTGTTAACCGTTAGCTCAGAGTATGTGCTCCTTGGCTTCTTTTTTTATATGAAGGTGAAGAACTGAATCGAAAATTTTCGATGTTCACACGATAAACTTTGGAGACCGATTGTTTTTAGTAAAACAATATAATATTATAGCTTAATCAAGGAAGTATTTAACTGCAGTGCCCTCACTATTCACTAGTGTATAATGGGTATCATTAAGGTCGAACAAACAGATGTATAATAGGTACATTATACAATAGTCGTGGATAATAGTTATTATTTTTGTTAAGATGATGATGATATCTGGCGATAGCGATAGTGAAGAGATGAAAAATGCAGCGAGCGCCGTATTGGCAAATCATTTGCCAAACAAATCGAAGATTGTGTATACACTCAGCTTGGATGATAGCCCTGTGCAAATAATTCAAAAACTGTTATAGAAAATGCTCCGCTATGTTACTTAGAAGAGAAATCCAAGGTGTTCAAGCCCCCTACATTGTGGAGCCAACATTCTATGCTTGAGCAGTCACTTTTAAATATAAAGGAAAACAGTGATTTGCGGCGATATATTTATAGCAGTGAAAAATGTGTTTTAACGGTAATAAATGATTTTTTTATTGAAAATGAAGTGTTTTTCACGCATCTATAGCAACAACAAAAATTGACAAAATTTTTGACAATAGTAGAAAAAAATTAATTTTGATTGCAACAATTTTTTTTAGTTTTATAGATACTTTCATTTTTAGGAAAACAAACTTGAAACTTTCAAATTCACGATCGTACTGTGTTTTTATATCCCCCCGGGCCCATAGTGTAATATGTATCTGACCAGAATTCTTTATTTAGGATATGTCTTTGGGAGGGGAGTTTCATCGCGGAAATGACCTGTTTGAGAAAGAGAACTTATAATCATATGGGCGAAAAATAATTCAAGAATGGAGGATGAGGAATATTGGAAAGTACTGATAGATAGGTTTTTCTATTGACCCTCAACGTTTTGGCCCGTTAGTTGTGACAGGCACTCAATGCTTGCCTCTTAATTCCACAAATTAGTTTTGGATCAGAATACCATAATAATCAAATGGGTGTATCACTCAAGAGTCCGAGGTTGATGTCTTCATCTGCGAAAACACTTTTAAATACATAGAGATGTCCCATAAATTGATGATAATGATGTCATAAATCAAACGAATGAGTTGGGTGAACAGCGAAATATATGCAGATCAGTCATGAATAATATTCGTGTCATATCTGTGAAGTGTGAACGTTCATTCAACGGCGTGCTCCGGAGAAGAGAGAATTTCATACAGGGTGTCCCAGAATTTGACGAAAGAACTGATTCGGCAGATTGCTTTCATCGTAATTGAAAAAAAAAATGTGATTTTCACTAGACAGTTCATAATACCGCTCTATAACTGTTTCACCATATAATAGTTTTTTCAGGAGTGTCATGAGAATATACTACTATATACTGATGAAACTATTGTTAACTGAAATACGTGTTGTGGTTTCGTAAACAGTCCGTTGAACAATCACACAATTAAGTGTTTTTATTCCCGTTATTAGTTATTATGGATTTCCATCAAGTTCTGGCCAATTTCACCTGTAATTGATTTTATGAAATGATGACAATTGGTGTAGGAGAACGAGCCAAAGTGATTCGAATTCCACTTCATAAACTGTAGGTCCCAGGTACCCCTTGGTCGCACAAGCTCTTGAATGAGCTTCTGAGGGGTTCCCTAGAGCCTGGGATATTCTTAAAAGGGAAATTTTAAAATTGAAATCCTCTTCACTCGTGTTGTCCATTTGAAACTTGTTTCAAGTCGAAGAGTTGCACTCATCAGTCGATGTTCGATAAAATTTTGGTTTCTACATGCATTTAAAAAAATTATCGCATACAATTCGTGCAAATAGTGTTCATTGGACTCGACGATGTCTCCTTACGGACTTTTTGCACTTATTGCATAAATAATATGAAATGGTTAAAAATGGATTTGAAGGCCATTTTTCACTTTCCACACAATTCTAGTACGCACTCGAAAAATGCATTACTGTAGCATCAGTACTTATGCTTATTGAAACAGATTTCACAGACTTCAATTCTTGGGCATAGTTATATTGGACAGACTTTCTTCCTTTTTGGGCATAATACAAACGTCTATGAATAATATTCACGTATCAGAAATATTTTGCTGAATATTTTAAGTTACATCTTTCATAGAAGTTTTATAGCCACTTTTGCTTTGAATTGCAGAAGAAAAAGACGATTTTTTTTCTCCAAAACCCACTTCTCTCCTCAATAGAATAAATAATATCTGACAATGTTCTACTGATTGAATTAAAATCAATGGAAACCTGCAGTATTTTCTATATTCTACTTCTGCTTGTAGATGATGTCGAAATTAATCTTCTAATTATGGAATCATCTAACGAATTGAACATATCTCTACAACTATTTGAGTTTGAGAATGGACAGCAACCATTATTCTGGTGCTAGTCTGAAGAATCTCCGAATATGCATCAGATTTGCATAAGTAAGTGAAGTAGTAACCTACCATTCCACAATCTGAAAAAATTAAGAATCGATATTGAAATCTATACAAGTTCAGAAGGGCAGCTTTCTAATCTAATCTAAGTTGTTGCGTTAAGTAAAATGGTTTCTTCTGGATGAAACACGCCATATTGCTCGGCAAATTCTCGGTAGATTAGAAATCAGCCTTTTCACACTTTTTTTGATTTCAATATTATTTCTCGAATTTTTCCAGGTTCTGGTAGGTTGATAACCCAAAAAAACTACGAAGAAAATGCCCATCCTTCACAAAATGATAACTCTCAAATAGTACCTAAAAGAAAAAAAAAAAAATAGGTACATAATAATACTTTTTCTACGCCCACTATTTCAAACCCAAGATGAATATAAACCCTGGTGCGTTGACCGATATGCTTTTGTTCAGCCAATTCGTCTCGACCTGCCTCCAGATTCTATTTCACTATTTCGATTATCGATTTGTTTAGAATATGAATATATTTTCAGTACAGCGCCTCGTACAGTCACAGCCTGAGCTACTCGACAATCGAGTTCGTGAAATAGATGCTGGCCTCTGAGAAATCGAAGAATAAACTTAATTTTTTTGACGCTAGGTGGTGTTGAGGTGGTGTTTCAAATGCGATTTTCTAAGGGTACATTTTGCGGGATCTTTCGTTCACCAGTAGAATTATCAGTAAACAAAATACGTAAAGTCGAGTTCGTCTAATAAAAAGCTATAAATTTTTTTCAAATGTTTGACAGTTCGATTTGAATTTGGATGCATTTGAAAGTTCCTTTAGTATTCAAAATCTTGTACCTAGTTCTTGTTTCTTTTCACGTTTTTTTTGTTTATATTCTTTTTAAGTGTTTATCGTTGCTGTTCCTGTATTTGTTTGATTTTATAGTGATAGTTAGATTCATTATGAACCGATTTACAAAGCTCAAAATAAAACGCTCGTGTAACGTGTGGGTATTACTTATCCCTCAGATCATCGGCTCGTAATCACATTAAAATTGCAATTTTATTAACACTATGAAGAAAAAAGTACTTATTTATCTTCGATTCCTCAGGAAGTAGAAAGAAAAGATATCAATACTCTCCAGTTTCACTAACAACTATTGATTCGGAAGATTTAAAATCACATCACAATCACTGAGTTCTTGATTTATTTTTCATCACATTGAAAGCGAAAGGAATACCTAATAATCAGTCAAAATGTGATGACTACATAATTTCTAGCATTTCGCGGGAAAGCAAGAAATTGCATGCAAAACATGAGACCATAAAATAAACATAACCTATAAATCTCTAAATAATCGAATGGGCGTCGAGCAGACGGATATCATGGCATCACAGATTGAATTAAAATCACGTAAGGTGCGACTCTGCTGGAAAACTCTCCAAGGCATCCCTTCAGTTAAAATTGATCGAAATCAAGATAGCGAAAAGTCGAGAGAATTTGCTTACAATCTATTTGGTATAAGTCTACACACCAGGGTTTTTATTCATCTTGTTCAAACCGTTAATTGCGTATTCGATTGCTGTCACATAATTGCTCATTTATAATACACGTTTTTCCTAAAGCAGAGCTTTCCGAAATTGTTTTTTATTAAAACGATGGGATATGTGACACTTGACCCGATAAATTTGATCTGATAACTACATTCAATGACCCAAAAACCAGCAAATTTTCATTTGAAATTCTTTCTAAAATTGAATTGGAAATGATATTTTTCTGAAAATTATTGTTCAACAGTATGTGGATTGGTGGTACCGTGTCTAGTTGTATCCATGAAGCATGCAATTGTTTTTTGGCTTGTTGTCATCCGGTGTCCCGTTGATCATTGAATATGAGGGATAACGAAGAAAGTTCACCGTACAAGCATGGTAGGAGTGGAAAAAGGACAACTCGAGGATAGGGCTACTTACGTGCACTCGCGCTCGTATTCACATATTTCGCTCATGCATAATAGGCTACTTATCCTCCTCGTTACGTAATATACTTCTTTCATTTTCATACCTGATCATCAAACCTGAGAAGTGCAGTTTCAAATTCTCCGTTTTTTTTTGAAAACCTCTATCAGCTGATAGATGAAATTGAGCAGGGAACCAAAAAAATATTTTTGGATATCTCAAATGGAACACCACATGTTGAATAGACCATATAAAGGACTGAAAAGAAAAAGAAATTACTGCCGCTTTTTGAAAAAAATATATTATTATATTCACAAATGGTGATCTTGGGGGTAAATTCTCTTGTCACGACGTTAACGACGTTAAAAATATTGATAATGAACTCGAAATCTGTCATTTTCAAGTAAAATGAGAGTATTAGATATTTTTCAAATAACTTTTGGTGTTATATCCAGTTCTTCATGAAACTAGACTAAAATATCAACTCTGGAGTTCATTTTTACCTATGCGTAGATCCCCTCAAGAGGAATATGCCGTATGGGTTTATCGATCTTATTCTGGGACACCCTGTACATCATTTTCAGAATGTAGCGCATCTACGGCAACAACAATATCGGGCTGGAATAACGGAGAGGAAGGTGTATTCCTTTTGTGAGTAATGATTTCGTACGCGTGTTCAACAAGATATTCCGATGACCTGACCCACGAGTTATTGCAGTAGAATTTTGCATCTTCACGGCACCACGCCTAGTCGAGCTTCCGCAATCCGTAAGAAGATGCCTACGGAGTCGAACAGGCCCTGATTATGTGGATCGGCATCCTAATAGATGGAGTGTAGCAACAGTGGCGTGTGTGTAGGGAAGGAATGAGGGAAGTCCCATTCAATCCAAGAGGTATATATAAAAAAATCTGCACAGCACAGCATTACATGGTCTGAAGACGAAGTCATACACAAGGACGAGCACTGGTTCAAGAGACAATTCAAGGAAGCCGCCTACATCCTCAACAACGATGCATTCGGTCAACCTAGCGTAGATATTCGGAATGTGTGGAAACTACGTTTCCAAAGGATGGGCCAACTTCGGCTAGATGAGACAGAATCTCGCGCCGATACATTCATTTCCAGCTACTAACCGATCAGCGCACTTCTAGTAGCACCCATGCGCCTCATTGTTAGCAGCGCCCCCTTTCCCCCACCACAGGAAAATCGGGTCTTTATAACCGACCATACCTCGAAACGACGTGAGTACACTGAACATGAAACTTTGTTTCAACATTTGTTTATATATCTCAATTTTTTGACTAATATTTCATATTTGATGTCTCAATTACTATTTCCTCTGATCAATCAAAACTCCAATTCCATTTCAACCAAAAAATCCATTCCAACCTTTTTGTTTCGAATCATCTTTCGAAAAATCTGTTCAGGCCAGTCTCAAATTACCTACACAGTAGGTTTCGGCTGGCACCTGTCAGAAAACAACTACTCCCCTGGTTAAGGTGGCTATATACTGGTGTGTTTACCCAATATAAGAGGTTGTCAGCAAATCAGACAACCGACATGGCCAACTTGATGAAAAATTTGATGATGTAGGCGTAGTAGTACTGCAAAAAATCCGCCAGGTACCGGCACTCTTGCAGTGGAGATGACAGTCCTGTGTTGCCAAGTGGCCATGTCGTTGCGAATTCTGGTCCAGATCAGTAGAAACACAATGCAAATTTATTCCAACTGAGAAATTATTTTAAAATTACATGGAATAAATAAAGCATAAAGTTGAACACAAATTTGACGCGTTTTGGTGTTTTCAATAACCTTACATATCCAGTCCCGATAATTTCTCTATCCTTTTACAAAAACATCAGAATTGGCAACAGCGTGTTCCATGGATCGAGTGATAACGAAAATTAATAGAAATTTTTAATAACCATCGCTCCCTTATGGCCACTGATGAACTACCACGCCTTGTCCACGGGTTTGTCTGAAACAATATCGCAACATTAGAAACACCAGTATATAGACATCTTACTCCTGGCTAATACCACGAAGGGCATTGAATTATATCCGACCGGTGCCAGTGCAGGTTTCTTCACAGAAGTAAATCCTGCATTTGCTTTCGTCGATACAAATGAAGGAATTGATTTTCAATTATAGGGACGGACACACTTGCAGACCGGTTTCGGGCTATTTGGCCACTCGTCAGTGCAAGGCAGTGCCATCATCAACATAAAGTCGATGATTTCCCATAATTAAAAATAGAACTCCTTCACGAGCATCAAGCCCCGGCCAAAGCTGATGCGAACAACGAAGTTATTACGCCATCTACCAATGGACGAGGTATTCCAAAAGCAAACCGAATTCGCCCATTCCTCCTGCAAGGAAAATGTAAAAACACTATGTCAAGTGCTTTTTGTTTCGATTCGATTACCTCATTAGATTTGTATTTTTATGTTTTCATCCCTCCGTTCTAGCAAGAGTTTTCAATAGAGTTAATAGTATAGAGAATGGAAGTCCTGTTGCTAATAACGAAAGGATAAGAATACAAATCGAGTGAGGAAATCAAATCCAAACAAAAGGTTGAAATGGATTTTTCGGTCAATAATGAAATTAGGGTTCGATTGATCGAAAAAATAATGTTTTTACAAAAACCTGAGATATCGAATATGGAATATTAATCAAAAAAATCGAATAAAGATAAATGAAATAGTATGGATGAATGTTGAAACCAAGTTTCAAGATGATTTCACTCACGATGTTTCGATTGCTGAGGACTTCCGGTTGAAGGGTCGTTTCCTCACCCAAGATGAAGGACTGCCAATGGGATCACCACTGTCACCGGTTATAACCAACAACTACATGGAGTGATTCGAAGCATTCACCATCGACAAACCAAGAAGAAACCCCGCGTCTGGTTGAGATACGTCGACGACACGTACATAGTATGGAACCGCGGAGATGCAGAATTGGAAGCCTTTTTGGAATATCTGAACAGCGTGAGGCCCACCATCAAATTCACAAAGGAAAAAGAATATCGGAGCAAACTGTCTTTTCTCGACGTGGTGGTGAAGAGTACCAGAAATATATGGTAAACATCAGTCTACAAGAAACCAACGGATACTGAATAATATCCGTTTGGGCAATCCAATCACCATCAACCTACGAACCGGGGAATCGTCAAGTCTCTGATTGATCCGGCAATCAATCTTTTCAACACCAAAGAAAGTCCCGACAAGGAGCTGAACAACATAAGGAAGGATCTTCAGATGAACGGCTACTCCAAGAAGCTAGAAGATCAGACATTGGCCCGGTCGAACGAAAATAATGTCAATGAAACATCGGAACAACAAGTTCTTTCCATCTCCTACGTGAGAGGACTTTCAGAGAGGATCAAGAGGATAGAAGGAAATACAACGTTAAAGTCTGTTTTTGATCTGGGAACTCAATACGCAGCCAGCTCGAAATAATTGACCATCGAATAAAAACAAAGACACCAACAACTGCATTTACCGGATACAACGCAAATCCTACATCGGAGAAACCAGAAGACCATCGAAGTGAAAATAGAAGAACACTAGAAAAACACACAACGAGGAGAAACAACGAAATCAGGAATAGCGGAGCATGTTTGGACAAACCATCACAGCATCAAATGGTCTGAAGCCGAGGTCATACACAAAGAGTGGCACTGGTTCGAGAGGAAATTCAAGGAAGCCGCCTATATCCTAAACAACAATGCATTCAGTCACCCAGCGTAGAGATCCGGAGTGTGTGGTGGCCGCTTATTCACGGCATGGACCGACTTGGGCTCGACGAGGGAAAATCTCGGACCAATACATTCATTTCCCGCTGAAAATCGATCAGCACACTTCTAGTAGTAGCACCAGTGCGCCTCATTGTTAGTACCGACCATATCTCGAAATTTTGTTAGTCATCATCAAGTTTTTTTGACTAATATTTGATATTCGATATCTCGATCATTTGTAACATTTTTTTTTTCATGAATCAAACCTCAATTTCATTATTGACCAAAAATTCTACCTTTTGTTTGGATTTGATTTCAATAGAGTTAATAATATAGACCATGGAATTCCAAACCATTAAACCATTCAGAGCATTAATATATTAGGATTAGGTCAAAATCCCACGAAAAATAATAGGAATGTGAACCTCGAACCTCAATTTCATTATTGAACAAAAATTCCATTCCAACCTTTTGTTTGGATTTGATTTCAATAGAGTTAATAATATAGACCATGGAATTCCAAACCATTAAACGATTCAGAGCATTAATATATCAGGATTAGGTCAAAATTCCATGAAAAATAGGAAATAGGAATAGGAATGTGAATAGGAGGATATTACCCCGGTTTTTGAGAATAAATCCCCATTCATAGATGAAATTTCATTGGAATTATCATATAATAATGAAGGTACTTTATTCTACCGTTTGACACACAACTATGCTCGTCCATTTAATATGGCTGATTTGAAAAATTTCCATACTCTGCATACTCAATAGACCTTAATGTAGAAAAACTCAATAATTATCAGAGGCGATTTGATTCAATCAACTCCAATGCTATTGATAGTAATTATTTCTCAATCCCATTGATATAATATCTTTTCAGAATTGAAATATCGTTTTATCATTTCGCTCCGCTTTGAACTAACTGTGCACTCGTTAAGATCAAATCCATGCAATACACTCATTAATATAACTGATATTGCTTAGAACAAAAAGCATGACAAAGAATTTCTCAATTAGATCTTAGATATGCATTTTCCATGTGCATGAAATTGAACAGAGCTTATTACATCATAAAAGTTAATAATTACAAATGAGAGTGGTCGAGGAAAAATATTTGTTTAATTCTAGTGTGACATTGATGAACCCGAAGAGAGAGTTTGATTTCTATTTCTTCTGATTCATTACTATTATTGGGATTTCAAGATAAGCAATACGCTTTTTGGTGGAAAGTTTCCAACAATGTCAAAGTGGTGCTTATTAGTTGAGAAATTGGGCAAAGTGGCGCTGCCATATTATTGTGAAACTATGTGATATGAATAACATTATCACTTTTATCAAGCACAAGTTAACGTTCACATAGAAAGTGAAAAATTACTAAAAACTGTAATATAGTCGCTCACAAAATTTTACGGTTTGGAACTTTCAAACAAAGTTAAAGTCCTATCCTAATTTTTTTTGAATGTGGTGCAGCAATCTCAATTTGAAATCTCAATATCCAGCAATGATGTTAATGGAATATTATTATTTCAGATGAAAAATATTATCAGAACTCAGGTCTCACCTGAGGCCAGATGCGTGAACTTTCCAGAAACTTCTTCAGTTCGTTTCTGAATAGATACGGAAAGAACATTAGTTGTTGAAGAGAGGATTGGAACCTTCAGGAGAATAATCTCTAATTGATATTCTACTGAGTATAAATTTTCTTCTCTCTTCTACTCAGTAGAGTATCAATTTTCTTCTCTTGCAGATGCTAACCTTGTAAGCGAAACGCACGTCGAGTGCAAAAATATCATTTTGGTGTGGGGGTAATTAATCTTTTGGAAAAATTTCAACACTAGTTGTGTTTGAAAAAGTTGAGAATTAATATTGAAATCTATACAGTGCAGAAGTTCTTATGGATTTGTTTAATATTATTGGACAGTGTAAAAAAAAACATAAGCATAAAGTTCAATGAAAGGTGTTCGAATCTACGGCCAATAAACCCCGAGAAATTTATGCTACTTTATGTTAATAAGGATGAGGTATCGGATCATAATTATAATGACCGTCGGATAAAATTTATTGTACCTATTTGGAATGCAGTAACGTTAGAATTAGTTCAATGTTCAATGTTTTTGCTTGAGGAAACTATTGTGTAGCGACACACGTGTGGCGGTTCAGTAAACGCTGATATGTAGAAACCTTACAGGCAACTGTATATTATTCGTTCAATATGAATTTCATTCAAGTATCGACCCCTTCCATTACTGAAACAAAGTGAAAAAAATGTCGATATTAACAGGAGAATGTCACAACGTTATTGAATAATACTCATGGCCTGCTTACAAAATTCCGAATATAAATACCATTCTGAAGGGACATTTTGAGAAATAAATGCTCATGAGTCCGAAACTTAACTTGTCAGGTATACGTATGATATACATAGGAAGAAAGTAAATTTTCAGAGGTTTTTGAATTTTCAATAATATACAGGGTGCTCCCTTTGAAAAATCAAGTTTCAGTCACTTTTTCAAGCAAACGAAAAAACTGTATTTTTCCACCATTGAAGTTACTGAGATAAGGCTGAAGTGAGGGGAGCTTCCAAGTATCACCTAATTTCAAACCAAATTTTGATACCATAGTGTTTCTTAAGTCAAAGATATACGCATTTTTAGAGGTCATGATTTCCGAAGAAAAAAATTGAGATTAATTCATATTTCGGAAACGGTAACAGTCAGGTAAAGGAAAATATCAGAAGAAGTTGTAGGGTTATTGTTGTAGATTTCAAAAATGAAATTATATAAAGGATGTTATATTTGAAAAATCAAAGTTGCTTGTACTTTCTAATGGAAGTGTCAACACTGCATGGTCGGAAATATTTTGGTTAGGTAGGGAATGTCCGAATAGGCTCTCCATTCAATTTTCAAAGTGACCCGTTGTCTGATTCCCCTGAAACGTCTAATGTGCCATTCACCATGAATAACTCTGTATATAGAAATTCTCAGCTTTGTTGACGTTGAGGAAAACATACCTGTTTTCGTTTTCAAAACTTATCTCGAATACTTCAATTCTATGAAGGTAAATATTTCAACATCAATTTTTCCAGATGAAGGTTAAAAACCCAAAAAACTAGAAATGAGGAAATAATAGTAATTTTCCTAACAAGTGCGGAAAGTGATTCTTTCCCGCATGAGTTAGGAACAATACTTTTTCTACAAGCGTAGGAAACAAATTCATTTTTTCAATTATTTATTCATGCAAATGGAAACAACTAACAAGAGTAACATTTTCTATCCACTAATTATTCGTAATATTTATTGTGAATGTACAATTTGATGCATTATGTAAATTTATAGCGGAAGCCAGCATATTGTTTGAAGATGGCTGATTTCCTGAAGAAGGTAACTCGGGCAATACATTATCGAAAGAAATCGAATGTGCAGGCACAGGCATCAAATCGTCGCCGATCGATATAGACGTGGATGGTTCTAAAATGCACCCGGAAGACGATGTAGTGTTCAAATTGAGAATTTTGTTGGACATTTCTTTTTTTCGATTGGTGGAGTCTTCTAAATACCCCTCTGCAACTGAAGTCGATTTCCATCCTCCTAGGCGTTTGATATTAGTTATACCCACACCACAGTCAGCAAGTAAAGTGGCTGAGGAACGCCTGAAGCTGTGACCAGTGTAAAGCTCTGGATTTTGAAGGCGCAGATATACTGCTATTTCGGAGGGTATCTTTCCTATGGTATTGATTCCTACACATTGCACAGTACATTTTCCACTTTTGTAATACAAGAATAAACGACGGTGAGGAGTCTCTTTTGGACGTAAATGTACATAATTTCTGTATACGTTCAAAAAATAACCATCATTCGCTTCTTCAGATATTACGAAGGATCTAGAGGAATGATTTTTGGAATCCCTGATATTAACAATTATCAGGTTTTCTTTGTAGTCAATGGTGAGTTTCGTCAGCTCTTCTCGTCTGCAAGCACCAGCTAATCCACAAATTGATACTAACTTAATCATGAGGTTTATGTCATCGGGTGCTTCAGTCATAAATTTTGAAACGGGTAATGTTAAGTTTATCGGGCACCAAGCGATAAAAAAAAATTTTTTTCGGGAACTTACATATTTCGACCTCCTGAACAAAAAACTTAAAAGAAAATTTTGGCGCTCTCCAATAAATTTCAAGATACAGGGCATTTTTTGTGTCAAAAATGGGATTTTTGAATACACGTTCCTGCATCGAAATTACACTTGAAATTCATCCTTCTTTTTTATCAGCACAATGTACACATCCCTAATTATCCGTTCCATACTTTTTTTCATTCGGAAACACTAGTTTTATAACAAAAAAATGCACTTTTCCTCAAAAACAACAAGAACATTGAAAATTCGGCATGTCACTGCTAAATGTTTAGTGTATTTTTTTATGAGGGGTTGGTACCTTGGAAAACTATTCAAATTTAAAATATCGCGAAATAATTTTCCTTCATTTCACCATCGACAATTAGCAATTGTTTTATTATTCTTGATTGTTGAAATTGAAATGGATCTCAAAAATAAATTAAAAAAAGCATACGAACCTGCATACAAACCAAGTAAGTGTGGATGTTTTCGAACCAAAATTAATTCGCGATATTTCGAATTTGAATAGTGTGCTCTGGTTTTCCAAGGTACCAACCCCTCATAAAAAAATACACTAAACATTTAGCAGTGACATACCGAATTTTCAATGTTTTTGTTGTTGCTGAGGAAAAGTCCATTTTTTTGTTATAAAACTAGTGTTTCCGAATGAAAAAAAGGGTGGAACGGATAATTAGGGATGTGTACATTGTGCTGATAAAAAAGAAGGATGAATTTCAAGTGTAATTTTGATGCAGGAACGTGTATTCAAAAATCCCATTTTTGACACAAAAAATGCCCTGTATCTTAAAAACTATTGGAGAGCGCCAAAATTTGTATTCAAGTTTTTTGTTCAGGAGGTCGAAATACGTAAGTTCCCGCAAAAAATTTTTTTTTATCGCTTGGTGCCCGATAAACTCAACATTACCTTGAAACGTCTTCTTGAGTGAAGATTTTGGCCTTTTTCGGTCGAAAACCGACATTCTGTCTTTTAATGAATGCAATTATTTTGTGAAATTTGCTAATATCCAAATTTTGCTTTACTTTGAATACACTCTTCAACATTGAATATCTTGCCCATAAAGTGTTCGGCTTCCATGTTTTAGACATTTCTAGAAAATAAGCCAAGAATACTTCTTCTTGATTTGGTGTTTTCACTTTTTTATTGTTGCACCATTCGATAAAACTCGTGTATTGCTTCTCATACCTTTGTTTAGATTTCGTTGGCAATAACTCTAAGTTCGCATCTGTAGCTGCTTGCACGATTTCTTGTGGAAGTTCTTCATCAGATGAATAATCCATTGTGGCAATTTCACTGAATCGTAAATTTCAGATAAGTAACGCTTTGCCTGTCACTCTGACAATTACAAACAAATTTGTGTATTGATCGGCATGACAACATCAATTGTTACCTACTCGTTATCAGATCAATCAGAGCCTATATATAGGGTGACTTTCATAACAATACATTTTTATTTATCAATATTTGTTCATTTTTTCAATAAATAGTGCAAAATGATGGATGATTTTGAACAAACTCACTTAGTATTGCAACAAAAAAGCTTGAACTTTTATATTTTGTCACCCACCACTTATATTTTACGAGGATATCATATAAATGTTCTTCCCGCACTAGTGTGGAAAAAAATTTCCCGCACTAGTGTGGGAAAACTTTTCCCGTACTAGTGTGGGAAAATGACACTTTCCAAACTGAATTGCGTGCGGGAAGTGGGTGAATCACGCACGCTTGTATGAAAAAACTTATCAGAAAAGTATCAAATATTTGACGGTTTTCCCAACAGTTGTAGAAAAAATAATTTGTGTTCTAGAATGAACCTAATATCGTTGTAGTAGACCCCGTTACAGGATAATATCCGATTGCATAGTCTGATATTATTACAATGCACACTATCGCAAAGCAGCTTCTAACCAGCTCGGCCGTCATTCCTTGAAACATCTTGTCAGCTCAGAATGATTTATAAGATGGGCAAGGAGTTTAATAATATAATGAGAGTCTGTAGGTGAACCTGTGATATTAAAGCCATAATATTCGAGAAATGCGATAATGCAAAAACGATATTATTGAAACAATTACGGTGAGAGCACACATGAACACGTGAAATATAAAAAGGAATCGGCCTTGTCTCTTCCTAAACGAGTGCGTCTGCCGGGAACGTGCGTCATACGTATCATATACAGGGTCCGTTACGAAATATGGAAATTATGGCATATATAACGAGTCCAGCATAATTTTTTCATATTTTTTACGATTTGTTATTGCTACAATATTAGGAAAAAAGGCTCAAATTCAATGCATTAAAAAAATTTAAATGAATGTTTCCTCTGAAACATTCACAATCAACATTTCATGATATAAAAGTTTGTTTGTCGCGAGAATCAATTACTTATTTAATTAGTGTGAAAATTCAACAAATCAAAACAAATCAGATCAAGTTGATGGATTTATTCCTTTATCTACAGAGGCGAATCTCATGACAAGTTTTTATGTTATATACATCGTGTAATGCCGTTATTTGTAAAAGTATTAAAGGAAAGGATAATTCATTCCTTTCAGGTGCTTTCGAATGAAATATGTCTTGATAATTTTTTCACTTCTGCTTCATTTTTCTTTTTTCTATATATTTAGATTCACACAGAAGGAAAGCCCTGTTATTTTCAAAGAACACTTCGTGACTTAAGGGACAGGAAATACGAATTAACATTAACTTCGAATTTTGCTTGTAAGCCTCAGGAAACACCTCCTTCGATAAGTAGCTTCAAAGTTTAACTGTTCTAGTAGAAAAAGATCCCTAAGCTTGAGAGTTTCGATGAATCTCCGAACTCCCAACAATGGGGTGGAAATTCCGCACTTGTCGGCATATCAGTGTTGATACTGCCAAGGGTGGAACGATTGACCACAATTCAGCACCGACCGTGAAAATATCTATGAAAGAAAAAGAAGTCTCCGACTCTTCTACGATGCTTCAATAAAGTAAGCAAGTCCATGAGCGAATCAAGATGAATAAAACCCTGGTGCGTTGACCGATATGCTTTCGTTTAGCCAATTCATCTCGACTTGAGAAATCGAAGAGTACACTTACATTTTTTGACGGTAGGTGGTGTTGAGATGGTGATACAAATGCGATTTTCTAAGGGTACATTTTCGTTGAGGCGGCAGCTTACGAATGATTTTCGATACCGGCGGTCTCATTGGATAAACTCTTGCGGGATCTTTCGTTCACCAATAGAATTGTCAGTATTCAAAATACGTAAGGTCAAGTTCGTAATGAAAAGCTATTAATTTTTTTGAAATGTTTTACAGTTCGATTTGAATTTGAATGCATTTGAAAGTTCCTTTAATATTCAAAATCTTGTACCTAGTTCTTGTCTCTTTTCACGTTTTTCTTGTTTATATTCTTTTTGAGTGTTTATCGTTGCTGTTCTTGTATTTGTTTGATTTTATAGTGATATTTATTATGAACCGATTTACAAAGCTCAAAATAAAACGCTCGTGTAACGTGTAGGTAGGTATTACTTATCCCTCATATCATCGGCTCGTAATCACATCAAAATTGCATTTTTTTACACTATGAAGACAAAAGTACTTACCTATCTTCGGTTCTTCAGAAAGTAGAAAGATAAGATATCAACACTTTCCAGTTTCACTCACAACTATTGTTTCGGAAGATTTGAAATCACATCACAATATATGAGTTTTTGATTTATTTTTCATCAAACTGAAAGCTAAAGGAATACCTAATAATCAGTCAAAATGTGACGACTACATAATTTCTAGCATTCCGTGGGAAAGCAAGAAATTGTATGCAAAACATGAGACCATGAAATAAATATAACCTATAAATCGATAAATAATCGAATGGCCGTCGAGCAGACGGATATCAGGGCATCACAGATTAAATTAAAATCATGTAAGGTGCGCCTCTGCTGACAAACTCTCGAAGGCATCTCTTCAGTTAAAATTGATCAAAATCAAGATAACGAAAAGTCGAGAAAATTTGCTTACAATCTATTAGGTATAAGTCAACACACCAGGGTTTTTATACATCTTGGGGTAAATATACATGAGAATTTTATCCTAAATATATTGTATGGAACTGAATTTCCTTTTTTGTTTGAAATTTAATGCAAAAATGCTCTGGCAAGTAGAGTTCGATTGTGAGGGGGCATATTTTGGACATATTCTTCAACATATGCATTCAACCCCCTAGCGAGGTGTCACAACCCTGAAGTTCAAATCGAAAGTGCTGTCGAGTGCTACATCATGCTGAAAGACAAAATTATCCTTCTAATGTACCCTACTTATTGAAATTTGCTCTAAGAATTAATGAGAAAATGGCGTTAAGAACTTTAACCCAATAGTTTTGCTAATGATGAAAAATACGAATGAATTTTTGTTAGGAGGAATCAAAACAATTACTTACAATCATTGGTGGGTTTCAATGTTTATTATTTGTAACGGTGCTTTGTAAAAAAGTTGACACTTTGTTGAATTGTTTTATTGAAACGTTACTTCAACAAGAGTTGGAATATGCTTCCAAAATTTTGTTCTGATGGGGTTCTGCGGTTGGTGTGACACATTACAGATGAACCAGGTATCGACAAACCTCCCAACAAACCTGGCCACATAAGAATCATTTTGTTGGGATGAATGTCCTGAAATAAGCGAGCAGTAAGTGTAGCAAAACAATTTTTTCAAATATTTCCCTCATATATGAAATGTCCCATAAGAGCAATGCAATTATCGAAAACTCACAGCGGTAATTGCATTGTATCGAAAACTGTATCGCTAGACGTCAGTAAACAACACAAATGAATGTCAGATAGACCTCAAAAATAGAAAAACATTTTGCGTTTAGGTGAGTACTCCATACAGTCTATAGAGGAAAGTATAAATGAACAGAAAATAACATTTCCTTGAGAATTTCTTTATTCGTGAAATATTCCAATGAATTACATTCGTGCATGAAAATGACCAGATAATTTTGCATTCAAGCGTTATATCTTATACAAATTGCATTCGGTTATTTTCATATTTTGTAAAAGAGCCCTCGTCCTTCGGACTCGGGCGCTTTCGCCAAAATATGAAAACAAACTTGCAATTTTTAGATATCACGCTTTCTTGCAAAATTATCGGTAATTTTTATGCACTCGTGCAATTATAACCGAAAATTTCCAACATTGAAATCTTGTTCTCGTTAAAATGTTTAATTATTCTGATTCTCAAATTCCAAATCTTATTTGTATTATTCATCAGTACCAAAATTATCGGGTTGATGTTCTTAACGCCATTTTTGTGTGAATTTCAATGAAATATCCTTCCATTATATTCATCCTCAATGTTTTTCATTCGGGAGCAAGTTTGTTATACAAATTGAATCTAGTGAAAAGTATTCGAAGTAAAAAATTATGAGTGAGCAAAATAATCTTATTTAACAATGTAGATGACGTCAATATATTTACTTTATGGGTAGACTTTTTTATGCTCATCCTCATATAGTTCTTTACTGATCATTAAAAGTAGAAACATCGCTGTATTGTTCTTCATATTGAATAGTTTTTGTAACTATACGTTGATGAAATTTAATTTTCAGATATCACATTTGAAAATTCAACAATCTGAAGCATTTTGTAAATGGGAATAGCATAGACGTAATGGCAAAAACAGAAATGAAGTACAAATTCCAATAGTGTGAATTTAGATGGTTCTTTGGAAGGGATATAGAGACCAAAGGGATGGAGAGGGGCTGTACAAATTACAAATATGAAATTATTGACACTACAACCATTATTAGTGATATAAGTAAATAACTGATTTTTCTAATCATGATGGAATTTCTGTGAAACTGAAAGAAATTAAAATAAAACCTACGTTCATCCACTACATGATGAATATGCCCCACCTAAGTATGTACGCTGTACAAAGCCTTATTCTCATTGGCCTACCCAGAATCTAAATCTAATGATGGAGTTGAAAGACAAAGCTGAAAAGAAATATAAATGAACCAAACAAAGCGGACGTGATGATTATTAGAAACAATTGAAGAATAGTACAACATTTGCAGTGAAACAAGTGTTAACAGCTTATTATAAACACCTGTCAAAAGGTGAAAATTCAAAAAATATATGGAATGAACTGAGAAAATTGAATATATGCAACAAAAATATGAATATCTATATCCCAAGCCATCTTAGAAATACCAATGAAATCGATAACTTCTTCAAAAGGGTCCCAAAAAACGAATAAGAACTCATAAATTTCTAAATGAAAATGTCGAAGAAAATGTCATAGAAAACTCGTTCAACTTTCATTTAGTGGACGATAAAGCAAAAGAAAAGAAAAAGTAAATAACATTTAAATCACTGCTGTAGGCTATGATGGGTTGAATATACAATGATAAAAATATTCTATAAAAATATGCTATCCCCCCAAAGTACTATTTCCTACATATCGATAATAGTTGTTTATAGGTGTTTTAAGAGTGCTTGTTAGAATTTGTGGTATAATTCGCGAAATTTGTATGAATATCTAGAAGCTTGATAAAATCGTAAATGAAGGCAAAAGCCATTATCCCTGGTTTCCGGGAGTATCTGAAGCCTGCTTTCACAATCATCTTCACAGCTTTTTTTTGTGACATGGGAAACCGTTTCGAGTGATTTGAAAAGTATACACTGAATTTCAGGCACACCAGGTATCATATCGTTTACTCGAGATGAGCGTCACTTATAACTATGACAAACGCCGGTCGCATCGGTGCAAGAACCATCCGCAACAACTTTTTACAAAGCGCGCTGAGCCGCACTTAACGTCTTCAATAAGTGCGTTTTGCACCGCGATTATTTCAGTAATTGGAAAAATGAGATGCTATAAATCTCAAATCTTGAAGTCATGATGTGCTCCTCTGCTTTTTATGCAGAGTTACTTATAGGCTTCGATATTACGGCAGTAAACGGAGGCAATCACCTACCTCGTTGCAGAACATGATCATTTATTTGAATACTAATAAATATTCGAGTTTGACAAGATTCAAAGCGGAGTTCTTCATCTTTGAGCACTGGTTTTTCTACAGGAGTATTTTTTTCATGATTCAGTTCTTATTGGTAATATACCAGAAAACCTCCTTTGTCAGTTTATAAGTGTCGTTTCTGAAACCTCAAACGGATTTTGTGATGTCGAACACTTTCATGCAGATATTTCCAGAGTTCGTACAACAAGATACAGAAGATTCCTTTTGTGAAAACATATTTAAGATAAGATACATGTGTGTCAAGAGGTAGCAAAATTAAAAAAAAACACTATTTTTGTTATTATTCCTGAGAAAGACTAGAGGTCTGATTGAAACTCCACAGGTCTATTTGTTGGGTCTCTTCAACCAGTGGTGGGTTCGCGGGGTGAAATCTCTTTTGGATTTTTTACGCCCCTGACCTGATAATCAATATAATCAATCCACTGATTTTTCTCGTTCAACCTGGTGTAGAATATATGCAATGGTTCTCAAGGAAAACGTAAATGTAATGTAAATGGCATCGTCCTCCCAATGAATTGAAGTGATCGAAATCGAAAACAGAAAAAAGTCCTTTCAGGTAATAATCCGCTTGCAGAATTTTGAACTGTTCGTTTTGACTCTTATGCTGGGCTCATTATCAAGAACGTCAAACAGTTCAACTTTCTGCTCTCGGATTAATAATACCCGAAAGAACTATTTTCTTTTATATCAAAAACATTGGGGTGTTCATTTGCTGTAACAATCCTGATAGACTTCTCCAAATTTTTTTGCAGTACAGCATAAGCTTCCTGTTGTCCAGTCACCAATTCAGATATTTGTAATTCTCTGCCCAATTCTTGGTCTACTTGGATGTTCAAGATATTTCCAAAACGGAACACTTTTCATTCGCATGTATCAAGAAAAATCTGACAATCTTTCGCCAAATGGAATATTGGTATAAGAATTTTTGATGCCTGGAAAACTATTCGGGAGTTTCGCTTGATAATCCAATAGAACTGGCGAATTGATATCAAAATCTTCACAATTGTAGAAGAACATACTTTTAATCCACCCCAATAAGTTTTGATCAATTTTTTCAATTTTTTATATTTGTCTATGATAACTGTGACGAAAGAAGCAGGGAGAATTTTGATATTTTCATCACGTCGCGTCGCGAAGGTTTCATTGCAATTCTTTTTTTGTTCAAAATACTTCTAAATTCACTAGTTCATGTAAGTACCCTTTTGCAATCAGATCTATAGTCAGCAGCTATTTCTGGTGGCAAATTATAGGCTGTATTTTCTAAAGCTGTTATCATTTCAAATGTAGGTGTAGTTTTTGAAGATACTGCAAAATCTAAATCTTCTGCTAATAAAAATGTTAACTTGTTCCTTCGGTTAAATTGAATTTTCTCCCTCACCTTGGCATACTCTGTCTCTTTCGATGATTCTTCTACTTTGTTGACTATCAATGTTGGTTTCAATTGCAAACCTTTTGGGGATGATTTTATTTCCCCAACATCTGCAAAGAAAAGTTGAACTACTATGGGAACTCGAACGTTTCCTGTCTAGATTCTCAAAATTTTTGAAATCTCCCACACATTGCGGCCTTTACTGAAGGAATGTATAGATTCCAATATTTATCCTTATTTTTCATATTTTTGTAGGTTGAGACCTCAAAAAAACTATAGGAAGAATCCATCTACCACAAAATAATGACATTCAAAAAGGTTCTGGAATTTTTCATTTGAATTTTTGTTATTCCAAAGGAAAGTGTGATCAAATTGAAAAATGATCATGACATAATTCAGAAAGGTGTTTGAATATAATAATACTTTATTTCCAGTCAGACAATATACATTGTATAGGAAGCGCCAATTTAGAAAAAAGACAAGAAAAATGAATCAAGTAAAGAATTCCGTTGTATAACAACATTTCTCCACTAAATTTTTTAATAAATTTGAACTTCGCGAATCCCTTTATGGCCTTCATATAATTTGGAAGATGATTATATATCTTTGGTCCTAAGTATTCCGGTGCATAGGAAGTTATTCTGAGCCTTGCTAGAGGCAAATGGAAATTATTTTTAATTCTAGTGTCATGATGATGAATATTTTGATTTTTTTGAAATTTAGTCCATTTTGGTACACATAAATGCAAAATGTAGACTGATGTTAGAGTTAAGATACCATACTCCTTAAAAATTGCTCTGCAAGATTCTCTATTTGTACAATATGCTATGCAACGCAGGATACGCTTTTGCGCTATAAAAACTTCTTCTACTGAAGTACTTCCGCCCCAGAAACAGACACCATATCTAAGTCTAGGTTCAACCTGTGAGTAATATATATTGAGCAGCTGATTCTTAGTTAAAACTGATCGTAGATTTATGAACAGAAACTTCAATGAGTTGAGTTTCGAAGTGAGTTGATGACAATGAGCTTTCCAGTTGAGAAACTCATCAATATGAATATCCAGGAACCTCACACTGTTGTTTGTATTTCTCAGAGTAACATTATTTACTTTGAAACTTATGTCTTCAACTCTACTTTGCCTATTATGAATACGAATAATTTCAGTTTTTTCAGCATTAAAGAATAAGTCATTATTATTGAAGTAATTTGCTACCTGTGTCATTATCAGCATGTCATCTGCATAGACAGTATAATGACTTCCTGTTGCTATTGAATCAACACTATTTACATAAAGTATATACAGCATGGGCCCCAATATTGAGCCCTGTGGTACACCCATATCAAGATCAAGAGTATCAGAATCAACTCTAAAAGCCCCATTCATCCCATTCACCTGTAGTGACACAAACTCAACAAACAAATATCACTCAACAGTTCACGAAACAGCCTCACGTGTTTTACTATACAATAGCTTCTTTGGGCGTGTTGTTGTTCATAATACTACGTACAACACAATGAACTGTTTTTCAATTACGTTCATCAGTAATTGGAAAATTGTGATATTTTCATCTACCCAAGTGGAATTAACGATTGTCAATCAATTATTTTTGTAATTATATTCGATGTAGATCTTTTTCATCAAGTCTCCCCTCAAATATTTATAGTTGATTGAACCCATTCGCTCCGAAACAGTCGAAACCTCTTATCTCTCTAATCTCCGTCGGTGAATCCCGATAGTAAATAAATTTATCTGATGTCATTTTTAGTGCTATTCTCGGTTAATTTTATCTCAAACGACATTTCCTCTAATCGGATAAGCTCCTGTTATATGTAAGAGCAATGTAATGTATTCAAATGGCCGTCTACGGCAGCGTAGTATTGCCAATCTAAGATCATCATGGGTCTGACTTACAAGATACTCCACTTTACCATAAGCTACCGTTTCAGATAACAAAACACGGCAGTTTTTGAATATTAAACAGTCGGATTTGCTCGAAACGTGGGTAAGTTCAGTGATGGATGACATGAAAAAAATGTTTGGTTGAAGTCCAAGAGAATGTTCACTACATAGAATAAGGAGAGTAATCAAAAATCCACTCTACTACTGCCAGTTTTGGTAATAATTGCAGAGAGATATTATCAGAATCAACACAGATTTCTGATTTTTATCCTCAGTAGCCATGCAGATCCCTGAAAATCACAGGGAATTCCTAATCCTATGAGATTATTCATCTGAGGTTTGATACAATATCATTGAAAAAATGGGTTTCTGAAAGTTTGGTACACGGCGAAAGATAAATCCACTTCCATGACCCATAATTTCCAAAACAGAATAACCTCTTCATCAGATAATGAATAGTTTTTCAAGGTGTGACTTCTTAGGTTTGTTCGACTTTTTGCTATGAGCGTTCAAGAACCGTCAGGAGTATGCAGAATAACGAATCAAATATCGAACTGCTTATGGATCGGTTCGCAATTCAAAATCCTGTAATCGACTTCTTGGACATTCTTTTCGACGTATGATTCTCGAACTATTTCAAAATAGTACTTGCTAAGGAATATGTCGTGTCGATTCCGGATTTTTGTTTGCAGCAGGTTTACTGTTTAGAAGACATTATTTTTCGGTGGATAAATCCTTTCTTTGTAGTTGAGAAAAAAGAGAGAAAAGTTCTTAATAATTCCATCTTTGTTGTCAGGAATGTCAGGTGAGCCAACACTGATAGTTGGGTTGGACAAGCTAAAAGCCCCCAAAAAAGTGTGGGAAATATTTGATTGTTTATGACTTTTGTACGAATAGCAGGAATTTTTTCATTAGCGTGTTGAATAAAGGAAATATATATTTTTGTTTGATATTTAGATATTTTTCATACAGTTAACCACGTAAGTATCTTGCAAAGTGTGTGTAATGATTACAAAACAATTAAGATCTTTGTAGAAAATGCAAGCTGAAGAAGAGATTCGAACAAAAAAGATTGCTAAGGCTCGTATTCATGTAGAAATAATAATTGGCCAGATAAAAAACTGGAAAATATTATCTGAAGTTGTGAAGATGAATATGATCGATAGTATTTCAAACATATTTTCTGTGATCTGCTTTCTTGTGAACTTTCAAAGCATGTTGATTCCAACAGAGAACTAGTCTTCATTTATATAATGATGAATCAACAAATTGTGATTTCTAACTGGAACATTTCATAAGGCTATGTATGTCCTTGAGAATTCATATTATTTTTATACATTTTATATTCTTCTTTCGAAAATTTATTCCGTTTTGATTATTATATCAGTTTCAAAATGTTTCCTTAATTTTACTTGTCAAGTTAAAAAAGTTCTCAAAAATCTACAGTATTATGTGACATTTCATCAATCAATATAACTATAAAAAGAACTGATACAAAAAAAGTAAAACTTCATTGATTTTACTCAATATGAAAAATTTATTTCTTCACATTTCAAGTTCCTTGGAGTTTTCATAGGAAACATTTCAGGCACATAACAATTATAATAGAAGTTTTTCAACTTTGATTCAATATTGTTGATAGTTACTTGTTCGATTTCATTCAAATGAACCTTGAAAACTAACATATTTTTATCAGACCAAACTACAAAATCACACTGATCAACTTCAAATACAATCATCGAAGCTACCACCTGATATAGATATGGGTGATTATCTTTAATGCCGAAAACACCATTTACTTTCATCAAGAAAAAATTATTCCTCTGAGCGGGACTTAAAATCTTCTGGAAGTCATGGGGATCATGACCTTCTAGGAGCTTGGGGCATTTTATTTCAATAATTCTAATTATCTGCTCATTTTTCATGACAATACCATCTACGCTACTAGCTAGAAACGGATATTTTTTGTTATCGACTAGTCCAATTTGCTGCACTTCTTCACCTTCTACTATTACTCTGAGAATGTAACTTGTTCTTGCAACTGATTCCATCTCAGAGCCTTACCTCATTGCATTTGTCTGGATATATTTAGATAGTCCCCATGAATGTTTCTTGAAAAAGTTCATTTTTGCTGAATCACTGGTCAAACTGGTTATTATTTTAGTTAAAGACGAGGTTAAAAAATATCTTCTCATTTTCTTCCACTTTTTGCTGCCTTGATCAGTTCCTTTGATAAGCACCAAGCTATTCAATGACAACTGAGTATTGAAAAATGCCCTCATATTTTCCCTGAATTGCAAAACTTCAATTCTCAATATATTTATATCATCCTCATATGAAACAAAATCTTCATATTCTATTGTGAGGAAGGATTGAAAAATGCATTGCTCTTCATTTTTTTGGAGATCAGCCACGAAATTATTCAGGTTTATTTCTCTTGTATAACCTGTAGGTCTAGGATCGAAACTGGATCTGAAAGAGGGAATTTTGATATTTTTGTATTCTTTAACTGCCACACTTCCAGGATCTTTATCTTCAGCTCCAAGCCCCCCATCTCTCAACTTGCTTGTAGGTGCCAGGGCTGAATGTCCTTCTGTGATACAATATTTTTCCAAAAATAATAGTACAGCACTAACATGACTGCAACATCCCAAAGCTGATGCTTTGCACTCACGTTGACCTGATATCACAGCTCTTTACAAGTTATTGAGTTCAATGTTAACGGAATATTTTTCATTTTCTTGAAATGAACTATAACAATTAGCTTTGAGCATGTAACTGTTTCGGACCAACTTATCCATCACATCATGAATGTAGTCACTATCAACATACTGTCTACCACGTCGGAAAGGTTTTTCAGTTGTGCTCTCGTAAGTAACCTCACAATCCTCATCTTCAATAAGAGTTCCAACGATGTAAGAATAAATGTGTCCTCTATTGAAAAACTTGGGTATATTTACTGATGGAAACTTATTCCACTTCCCAACAGTGTGTGTTGAAGGCTGTGTTGAAGGCTTGGTTGAAGGTTCTGCAGATGTTGATGCAGAAGAACTAGAGGCCTGATCAGCATGTTTCTTTTTTTCGTACCACAACCCTCCATCAACTCCCAAAAATATACTGTTTTCTCTACCAGCATCTATACAGTTTTTCATCCTAGAATATAGAGAGTTAACATACATTAATTTTAATAGGTATGAAAAAAAAAATTACCTTTCGATTAACTTAGACTTTTCGCCCGTTTTTTTGAGACCCCGACATTCTAACCACCTTTTCAACTCTTGTACACCGTGATCATGCAAACTGACGCCTCTTGCCTCTTCTCAAAGTTGCACCGGGAACGTCTTCAGGTAGTAGCGTTATGTTTTGGTCATCCATCATACCTAAATACACTTGAGGCACTTTTAAAATAATAAAAAAATTCTAATAAATTGCACAATACGTATAATAGAATTAGCACTGAACGATTAATTGAGATAAACAGTAAAAGTAAACGTCTTTCGGTCTTTGACTTTTGACATATCATATATGGTCGAACTGTTAGTTTTGGATTTTTAACCATAGTTATATATACATTGTTAATGTTGGCTACACTGTAGAAAGGAATGGAATAATTAAGAACTTTCCTCTCTTTTTTTTCAAGGTCGTAATAAGTCGGATATCTCCATTGAAATTTTCTCGACAACGAATATAAGAGAAAAAGACTTTGTGAATGAGTTTTGAAAAGTGATATATTTTCCGAAGCGTTAACAAAAGTTTAATGATTACTGAAACCTCCGGTTGAAACGCGACTGGAATCGTTCTTCTGTCGACGTTTCGGCTCCCACTTTGTCATTCTCAAGAAATCTTGACAGAGTGAAGACTGTGGTTTTGTAGATAGAGGAATGGTATTCATGTCTATATGGGAGTCCGACGTTGTTGAAACTGTCGGACCCCATGTAGGTCTGGTTTGAAAAGGATTAATAAAGGGATTTTTCCGATGGGTTAGTAATAATTTCCAGGAATTGGGAAGCCTTTGTGAGTCGTCTCGTTTGTTGAGGCATTGTGGTCGTTTTTCAATTTCTATTGCTTCGCGAATTAATACAATATTATCACATATAATTCAACCCCCTCCGTGGTATTAGCCAGGGCAGTAATTGTTCTCTGGCAGGTGTTGTCAACCTATTGTGTGGAGGTATAGTTGTGACTACCACTGAACGAATTATTCTGAGATGAATTGATCAACTCAGTCAATAACTGAGAATAATTTTTATGGCAGTAACAGTTCACAGTATGCCCTTTACAATTCCAAATAATTTTGGATATTGAATAATCTGTTCGGAAGTACACGGTGCGATGCAACAATCGCAAATTCTGGGTTCTACCTGACTACATTTTTTCGCAGATAATCTTTTTGTTCAAGTTTCGAGTAATTCTTCAATCGAAGGGAGACTGGAAATTTTGTCAAAAAATAATACTGCCGCCCGGTCTACAGGTGGTTTTAATTGAAAATCTTCAAAACATGCATGTTCAAATTGCACCATACTGAGGAGAGTATATATGAAAATCAATAACAAAACAGTTTCCATATATATTACCACCTTCATATTATAATTAAAAAAAAGTAATTTATTCTTATTCGAAGAACTTAAACACGAAAATCTGTCATATATCCAATTTCCAAGAAAAAATTGCAATTCCGAAAACCAACTCCTCCATAAATTATTGTTACTCATCACTATATCCGTTGAACGATTCCACAAAAGCACAAAGAATGATCATCGACAGGTGAGTAGTTAATCACACACTCCAGAGATTACATTAGAAGTATATGGGCAACGGATGTAAATTCATTGTAATGCATGTTCGCATTATTAATTTTCTCGTGAAGTCGCTTTTGTTCGGGGGCACTTTGCCTGCATCATATGGATAAATCCATATATCATGGTCGTGATGAATGCCTAACGATGTTCAGTAATTTAACTTTACTATAGGCGACTCGTGCCAGCTTTTGATTCATATCAATGGCTCTCGTAAGCGTTTTCAGAATGGAGAGTATTATACAATATTGCCCGGAGAAATATTCGTGGAAATCGAGATATTATATCCACTAGTATTTTGAAATCGTCTAAATTTATCATTCGCTACCCAATTATTAAGTACATCAATAAAAAAGTAGATCACAGAGTCTGTTCATTACTTTGTTTCCGTTCCCTTTCGGAGGAGGTATAATGTAGTTTTCAGATAATTTATTCAGGAAAAATAGATACTACTGAGTTGACACTATAAAAATATTTTTTGGCTAGTAGTCCAGGAAGTGGAGCATTTTGGCTCGAAATTTTTTCGTCCACCATGGATTTACTTGAAATTTCCACAGAAGGTAGGAAATAGCTCAAGGATCATTTTCTATATCATGCCGCTGTACGCTAGAGCCTTGGGGGTGGTTGCCACCCCATCTCGGGGCTGGAAATTTTTCATTGCATTTTAACTGTAGGAATCGACGGAAAAAGTTGTTTTGAGAAAAACATGTTCCATAGGTTTTTTGCGTAAAAGCCATATTCGAAGTTGAAAGTAACAGTTTTTTGACGAAAAAATCGAATTTTTTGAATGGTTTTCAGGGAATAACTCTGAAAATATGCATTTTATCAAAAAAAGTGTAGGGGGCCAAAATGTACAAAAACAATGCTCTTTAAGAATTTTTCTAGAACAAATACGAACTGAGATATAGTAAATTAATGCTTAGCTTTTTTCGTCAAATGTATAAATTGGAAGATTTAAAGCGAAATAACGAGAAGAATATGCATCTTCCGAAGAAAGCTCATGAAATCTTTTTCGAAGTATTTAATGAGAGCTTTCAACCAAAAAAATAGGTCCCTAGCATGAAAATTGACCGACTTATGATCAAAATGAGATCGGTACCAGCTTTTTTCTACGAAAAATATCTGTGAAAACAACCCCCAAAGTACCCCCTAATTAAAATTGACAGTCACCCTTCTGAGATTCTCTTCACATATGTACTATCAATACACCCACGAAGTTTGACCTATTGAAAATACCTAATTTCAGAAAAATTGGAGTTTGAAGAGAAAACGATTTTTTTTTAATTTCGTGTTTTTGACCCTTCTCTTAAAAATATCTTCCGAAATACTAAAGATACGAAAAAAACGATATTGTACGAAATTATAGCTTTTTCAATTAAAAAAATGTTCCTGTGTGCAGATTGTTTGTTCAGTGAATATTCGGCGAGATATAGTCGTTTAACACCTACATTTACGATCGAATATCACCCTTATTCTAGCGCTTTAAAGTCTCCCCATTTGAAAATTAAGGGGATTTTATGTAATTTAATTCACATAGTCTTATAGATCTTGAAAAGCCTTACAAAATCGTTGCTGAAAAAAAGTTCTATCACCTAAAATGAAGGACCTATGCCTATAAATCCGATCAATTATTTTTTGGTAACCGGTATATTCAGCCGTTATACGTTAATATGTTCCACTTTTTCCATTCATATTGGAAGACAGAGAAAAAGAAACATCTACTAACGTGTATGCGTGTGTGAGTGTATATTTCGTTGATTTCTCACCAGTGTATTCTAGTTCGAAGACTTCATAAACATTTCAATGTTTTCAAGGTTAGTTTTTAATAGGGGTTGGTTGAAAGATTATGAAATTGTATTCTGAAGCATGAAACAATCATTATTCAACTATTTTTACCCATATTTAGGTTTTTAATGTCATTTTATAATTTTTGACGATAGGGGGTACTTTTCACCCCCAAAAACAAAAAGCGTACAACGGCACAATATAGAAAATGAACTAGAGGGTGAAATGAGCCTAATTACAAATTTTTGTACAAATCGGCGAAGGACGAAAAAATTGCGAGGTTTCACTATTTTATTAGCTTCATTTTCTGAGCTAAAGGAGTAATAAGTACGACGTTGAGATGAATTTTGTAATAATATGAATGAAAAATTCAAAAATAGAATGTTCTGGAGTATAATGAAACCTATAAGCAAAAGGAATGACAATATCAAGAAAAAATGAGAAACAAAACAGAAGTAGTACAAGCAAAGACAATATATTCAAAAATAGACAGAGATTATTACGCAGAATTATACAAGCCTTTTATTGAACCCAACAAAAAGTTTTCTCATTCAAATAATTGGCCATTTTACGCGTCACCTCAAAAGTCCCAATCAGCGTAAAATTCGTCTTTTTTTCAAGTTTAAAAAATGCACTCTGTTAGAATACCATTGCTATTAATTTTTCCGTGTAATATAACACGCCTGAAAAAGCTATTGTAAAGGGAAACGTGTGGCGGAAATCATACAAAAAATTATTTTTTTTAACGTTATTACGTTGGATATTGACGAATGCTGAGTCAATGACAAAACTTATATTTCAGAAATCTAAGCAATTGCGATCAATAATAATAATGATATCGGAATGATATCAGAATTTTGATAATTGTTTCACGAAATTGGATTTCTAAGAATTTAGTCTCTTTCTCGAATGAGGAAGGCCGTGATATAAGCGAATTTAAGTTTCTCTGGAAATAGACTCTACGTTGATTTCTATAGGAACTCCCATAGGTATTCACAACCGAACAAAAAAAAATACAAAATGGAAGTTTGTAATGAGCCTTGAATCGTCCTGAGTTCAAAACCACAAAAAATTCAAGTTATCAACCGAATGATTGCAATACCAGCAGGACGTTGCAAAGAAATAATCAGTTGTCACCTATAAAAAAAGGGCCAAATTATAAATTAGCTGCCTATGAATTGTTCATTATCACAAGTTAACATGATTTATTTCGTGAGAGCTGAGCACTTAGAGCTGCTAAGTCAGAATGAACATTTACAATCAGAATACAACGTTCCCAAAGAGCTAGCAGTGATTATTCAAGTCATAGGACTTCAAACTTTTTTCAAGTCTCAGATGAAATCAAAACTGTGCACCATGTCTCAAATTAAATTCGGAAAACATGTGGCGCCGCCTGGTATTTCAAATGTTTGTTTAGTAATTCATAAGCTAGTGAAATATTTTTGAACGGAGAGGAAAATAAATTATCTCAGTCCTTTTTAGGTCGAGGTTCTTGAAATATGATTTTACAATTACAGATATCAGTGTTTGAAGCATTATCAACTTAGAAACATTTCATGAACATAAAAATAGACAAAATGAAATAGAGTTTTGTTCATTCATTCATTCAAAATTTAGAATATGCACTCCATCTTTCAAACCAAGCTCGAATAGGTATAGTCCACCTCAAAGGTAGTAGTAAGAAGTAAGTATAAAACTGTTTTTTACAACATTTTCAATTAGTTCAAAAAAAAAGGACGCATCAAGCAGATTCCTTTCTAGAACATAATAAATGTTCGTTCATTCAAACATAACTGCATAATTCATAAATATACAAACCAGCAACTGTGAGTATTTCATGGTTTTCAAAAACGTCTGTATACAAGGTCCCTTATTCTATTACGGATTCCAGCTATAATAATTTCAACGTTTTTTTTCCTATAAAATCATTCAATATTTTTCATTCAAGGGGAAGCTAGTATATAATCAATAATAGCACCCAAAGGAAATTGTCTCCAGAACATGTCATTTCACAAACAACCAAATATTAAAAACATCAAACTTTAAAAAAGTCGCACCCCTACATGAGAAAAGTAAACAGAACCTGAGTGCTAGTTATGGAGATGAGAAAGGAAAAACTTCTTCGTTCTAAGTACAGCTTTCGAATTATGGGTAGCAGCAATTATCTTTTTGTGAGCTAACACAGAATTTAGAAGTCGTTTGCTATTTTCGACAAGCTGTAAATATAATCTTTCGAAGTGACTATCGATTCTTATGACCCTTTCTGCATATTACTTTCGGAATATTCATCTATAAACAGGATGAAACATGTCAATTCCAACGCTAGCAAAGTCACTGATTACCCGTTTAAGCTGAAAATTTCTGAGTGAATGAATATATGCCCGGGGGAGTTTTCGAAATGAACACTGAAATGGTGTCTGTTAGATAGGTTCTAATGACGTCCTTGTATGAACGTCTCTCCTTGAATCCGATTAGTCGTAGTTTTTTCTGTTCAACTGGAGAATAATCTTCGAACCAATTTCTTCATTCTCAGATTTTGCTTTTTGAAACTTATTGCCAAGGGGAAGTCTACAACGTCCAACAAAGTCGACTCATAAGGATATGAATCTGTTTCACTTCTGAACATGAAGATTAATCGAACCTTCCTTCAATCTTTCGCTCAATTTTCTAATACATCGCAGAAAATTAGAGCATTTTCCACTACTTTATTCACAATTTCTTCAATGATTCCGGCTCATTCGGATTGACTCAATGTGTTTCTCCGTTGGCAGTTTCATGTTTATAGACGAATCTTTTCCTGAGACAAGCTTCAGAAATGATACTCATAATATTATCCATTGTGTTGATTTTTTCATCGTCAAAATGTGACTTCATCGATATGCACTTTCAGAAAATCACAAATGGTCACTTTGGCGCTTTTGATATTCCCACACTGAAGTCATTTCAATTAAAATGTATTTTTTTCTCCTCACTTCTGCTTCAGATTAAATATCATTATGACACAGAATTCCTCCCTGCAATGATTGATTTTCAAATCAATATCCTACATTTATGGTTCTCTTACATATTTATGGTTTCACTGCAATGTGAAATTTATCCCTCATGATACTAGTGGATTGAAATCGATCAGATTGTCGAAGTCGCTTGAAGCTGTTTTTCATGACCTATCCGACCTATTGCAAGTCGTTCAACTCATCAGACATCACGTATTCCTCTGAGACAGAAATTTAGCTTCGATTGATATGGACCTACGTTATCTCTCTACGACAGAGGCCTAATTAGCTGGGATCACTCTAGTTGCCTGGGGCTCGCAACAAGACACGAAAAAACCGAGGAATTAGGAAATAACATACAATTCCTTTCAAATGGTATGTTACCTCGGTGAAGTCTTCCTTATTGTCAATCTGATTCCTCATGTCAGCTTCGGTATCTACCACTTCAATCTTAATTCGTGCTAATACCCGGACATTTACTCTGATTTATTCATTCCGTGCTTGAAATGAGAGTACTTACTCTGGTACTCATTTTACTTAATCTGTGCGTCTTCATTGTAATATGTATAATTTTGTTTCTTCTTTATAGAGCCAATCACATACAAATTATTTTTCATACAATTTCGGGAATATTATTCGATGATAGATAGAAATTTTTCTCTGAGCGAAACGAGCCTATCTGGCTAGGAAAATGTAACGTTATTTCGATAGAAATATCCTGTGAATGTTATTTTTTTGATTCGATGTGTCATTTTGAGTCATTATTGCAAAAGTAATTATTATTAGTGCAAAATAATTTTTTTTCGCCATCATCATGTGAAATTGAACAACTTTTCCTTGGAACTCTACTGTAAAATTATGCAGGCAGAAACTTGAATTTTTTTACTTCGATTAGCCGTTATTTGAAGAATTAGAGCCATTATTTTTTATATATACAGATTCACACGAAAGGAAAGCCCTTCAATGTTCAAAGAACACCGCATGAATCAATGGAAAAGAGGTACGAATTAACATTCACTTTAAATTTTTAGAGTTTGTGAACCTCAGGAAAAACTTATCTCGGCAAGAAGTTCCAAATTTCAGCTGTTCTATTGAGAAGAGATCCCTGAGCAAGAGAGGTTCAACAGGTCTCCAAGCCAACAACAATGAGGAGAGAATTCTGTACGAGAAGTGAAGTATTATATCGTACGAAATAGAAATCCAAGCTCCTTGAAAGCACCCTTAGCGATTGTTCTGTCATGGTTTTCCCATGAGAGATTATTAGTGATCGTAATTCCTAGCATCAAGATACTTGACTTTGTAGGAATACTGAATATAGAGAGATCGGCTTTCTTTGAGAAGAGACATGCCTGGGTTTTCGTAGCATTAAATTCCACCAAGTTGATGATACCCCATTCTATTATTTTTGCCAAGTCACCGTTAATTCTATTGATGTTGATGCTCCTCTGAACTATTGTTTCTCCTGCTGGTATGGGGACTCTGCGAGAGAAACTAGTATGAAGAGTACCCTCGTCCGCAAGACTATGTTCTGAACACTTAGTTTTCACCAGCAAATTGTTGATATGGAGCAGAAATGAAGTAGGCGCTAGAACTGAACCCTGTGGAACACCTGCATTTATTGGGAGAACATCAGATGATACTCCATCAACAACCGCATTCTGAAAAAATAAGAATAAATGTTGGAGTCTATACACTTCTGAAAGACATCAAATCCCAATATTTTGACATTCACAAGAAATAAACCGAAAAACGAATCTGGAAGATAAAATTTATGAAAGAATTTTGTGAACGGAAGCGGATTTGGTTTTCGGAACGTCAACGATTTTGATAAATTCTTCTTGTATTCTATTGATAGGTAGATTTAGGATATACGAAAACTTGCTGAATGATTGAACGTGTTCCAATATTCCAATATCAATTTTTTAAGATTGTGGTAGGTTAAAAACCCAAATAAACAGGAACGAATTCAAGAACGTGTTATGAATTTTTTCTACCTTTGTGTCTATAACAAGACTGGAATAGATATTTTAACTACTTTTCTGTGAGGACATTGGTTGGAAGGTGGAGACATCTGACAAATTATATTGAATCAGAGGCAACAAGGAGCTTTTAACAAAGAATAATTTAGTGTTTAAAAACATTCGCTTGATAAAGATACAGTGTATCGAAACATGTCGCGAAGACAATAAATTTTGTGAAAATATAATCGTGTCTACCTTATAGCGTAATAACTATGGATTTCCATCAAGTAAGGGCCACCTCAATCCAAAAAAAAAAAGAGGCAACAAACATCATACTTATAGATAGGGAGTTTAATTACACTTTGTGAACTCCATTCAAAAATGACTAGATGGAAGAGAATTCAGGGGGATGGTTTCCATTATCTATATACAGAGGATTTTTCAAAACACATCTATATCCATGAGAAATTAGTTTTGAATATATGGGATGTTCAACTGAAAAGTTGAAATTGACCTTTTTGATAGAGTTTCTGGGAGGTATTGATCTGACTAGTCCTGTATCTCAAGCAGTACCGTTTCAGTGGGGGTAGAATCAGTCCGATCGTACATGTCTATTAAAAGTACTCTAGAGAAAAAAGAATTGTTATTTTTTTTTCCAAAAACTGTACTGAAATGAAGTCAATAAGAATTCAGGACGAAATATGCAAATGCACAGTTCCTTTAAGAAAATGATCAAGGTAATAGAATAGCAATATATCGAAATTAAATTCAATAAAGATAATGAAGTTGAAAACTTGAAATAATCGGGACAGAATTTACATAAACAGTAAGTGTACGAAAGTATGAATATGAATATTTGAAAAACAGTGAAATCAAATAAAACGAAAGGAAGAAATAAGGAAGAACTAATGAAAATAATGTTGAACTCAAGTTTCAAGTTGAGTGTAGTAATCGTCCTCAGGTAGGAATAAACAACAAAGAAAATTTTGCAATAAAAGCTCATTTCCTGTTCAGTTTGGTGTTAGGGCAACTGAACTCAAAGAAAGAGTTTCAGTAGTCAGTATACATCAGCAGTTGATTCATGTTGAATTGATAATTTTACCAATATCAACATATAAAAAATATACTAATAATAAACGAAACATCAACTTATCGATAGCGTACCATACAAGAACGAATATTGAAAACTTTATTCAACATCAATCTGAATCTTCCATTTTGCTCTTCTCAATGTCCTCACAAACACCCGTCGTGACGAACCCTGTAGGTATATAACCGAAACAGATTGTACTCTGCACACCCCATTGCATGCATTTGAATAGACGAACGGTTTAGATAGTATAGTATGTACATTCACGATTGTTTCGCTAAAAAACTTTCATGAAAACAAAATCTAGACAGCTCGACCTTCTTCCAGTAAGTGAAACACGAGTTAAACAATAGGCGCGGCCTTCTCGATCGTAGTCAAACAGAAACCAACGCGTGACTACAAATTGCAAAAGACGCTACTGAAATTTCAGACAGGATCTAAGTTACTGTTACAAAAAATATCGTTCTCGTTACTCTTGGGTTTCAGTGATGTCCCTGAAGATTTCTGTCTGACATAAGCGTAGGGTGTGTCCGATGAATTGCAATGCTGTTAACGCCAAACACAATGGGATGAAGAATGGAAAGAGATTTTCATAGATAAGTTCGTCCACTACAATTTGGAGTAGAAAGATTGACTATTGTTTTGCAATATATGTTACGTCCGCAACATATGTTACTTTGGCCCCACATGAAATATTGATAAATTAGAACTGTCAACATTTGTTTTTGAAATTTTCATTTTCCTTTCGAGAACATTAGCCTGCATAGTGTTTGAAGGTGATTTTTCTGTTTTCAGATGTTTAAATATGGAATTATTTAGAAATTCGCGAGACTAAAAATTATCCACTATAAATTTATGAAATAGTTTTTATGAGAACTGCGAATATTTGTTGAAATATCGGAAGCTAGAACTGTTAACGTTTTCGAAACTCTATTCAGAATTCATAATTGAGAGATTGAATTTTGATAGAAGCAAAGTTTTGCAAACGGATTCGATTTCAGAAACGTCAACACAAAAAAGTTATGATTATTGGCATATTCATACCATTGTGGCAGGATAATTCGAGTTATGGAAGTTGCTGTAGCAAGATAACGTAAGCTATATGCAAGTTATTTTTCTTATTTTGATACATTCTCTTATCAGTTTCATAGAGTGAAATTGTCTACTCCACAGTATTATTCAATTATGTAAGTAAGTATCGGTTCATCATATCGCTTTTCAACAAGACGTCTTTCACAAGTATGTGAAATCCAATTGGAAGCGATCGTTTGCGAAACAGTTGGAGAATGTTGAGTTAAGCTGATTGATACGGGAAAAACGAGAACATTTTTTTCACGTTATATATTATATAATGTGTATGATGTGTGATAGTAGTTTTTACAACAAGGGTGGATATGATGGCCCTCTCGCACGGGGACGAAGTTTGAGCACAATGCCGTACAGGGAGCAAATATTCGATTAGTTTTTTGGAAAGAGGCTGTATTCACAACTCTCTCAGACGAATCCTCGGACCACAATTCCTCAATCATACCTGCAAAAGTATTCTGAATCATTGAAGTACTAGGACTATTAACCTTCGAATAAATGTTCTTTCAGATACTCCAACATTTTACGTATCATCTCAGGGTTAGCAGTAGAGTGCCACCAAGATTTAGCTAACGCCTCGGTAGATAACAATATCGTACTAAGGTGGGTAAAAGGGCACGACAGGAGCAAAGGTAACCGCATTGCTGACTCTTTGTCCGGGATGGCGGCTGGACTGAAAATTTTGGGACCAGGTGACACCCATGGCTTGACGATTCGACAATTGCGGAACTAGCCAAACGTTAAACCCACACTCAATACCTTAAGAGATGGGATGAAACCAAAGGATGCAGTTTTGCCAGGTTTACCCTGGGCGACCCTGGGAAGCTGGATCCGAATAAATATTGGGCGATGACCAGGAAGAACCTACGTTTAACAGTGGGATTTCTGACTGGACACTGTCAACTAAGGAAACACCTCCATGTTATGGGGCTAGTGGACACACCTCTTTGCAGGATGTGTGAACAGGAAGATGAAACTGTCAGGCATGTCTTATGTGAATGTCTGGAGCTATCGTCGATAAAAGAGTGTGTGTTCGGTGAGTCTTGGCCTACACCTGCCGATATCAAGGAGATGTCTCCTGGTGACCTGTCCTCCTTCCTGGATAAGGCAGTTTGGACAATGTCCTAGGAGGACGACTCCTTGGGAGGATGTACAATGGGCAATATTGTGGCCTAAGTGCTGTGGGTCTACACTCATCCTCCCTACTTACAGATAAAGATACATTTGTCAAATTTGAATTATACGAGAAGTTTTCGACTGATAGAACGTTTCCAAGGAGGAGAACTATCTTTTATTAACTTTCGGAGTAGATTGAAAATCTGCCTTCTAGACTTCTATATTTTACAATATCGATTCTCATTTTTTCAGATTGTGGAAGGTTGTGAACCAATAAAACTTGCGAAGAATAAAACAAATATTTCCAATATTGTCCAGTTCTTTGAGGAGAGATGTCACGGAAGTTTCGGTTGCTGGATTATCGGTATTGTTGCGATCTTTCCTTGGATTCTTTCATTAAAATTCCAAACAACACTAAACTTCCTCTGTCACAACTCTTCATCACAACACATCATAATACAATCACCTAAACTGCTCCGCTATCTTTTCAACGCCCGGTACTAAACCTCTCTGTAATAGAAATTCTCTACTTCGACTTCTGCACTTAGCAATACCAAAGCTCTCCGAGATGAAAACTCTGTAAAACTCTCCGCCTCTCCACTAAGCTATAAACTCTGATAAACTTCGAATAACTATCCGAATAACTCTGTTGAATAACTCACTCTCTGAATAACTGTCTCCTCCGCGATGGAGTGTCTCCTTATATACCTGCGTACGCCTATGGAGAATCTTCGAGAGAGGTCTCGATGATGAATATCGAATTCTCCACGCGAATCAAGAGTTCCTGGAAAAATGACGTTCGTTCTTCGACCCCAATTATTATTCTGCGTTTATGGGCGACAGAGCCGGTGCTAGGACATTCCATAACAGTATCTTTGGCCTTATTCAAACACCCCTACAGTGAAACCTGGAATGAATATTATGATTCGCATGTGACACAGTTTTACTTTGATTTATACATAATATTTCTCATCATTACTTGTGACAACAAATACTTTGGTAACAGTTGAAATCGATACCAAATTTCCTTCCATTGCTGAAATAGGTGCATTTGACTAGTAGTCAAGGAATCGCATATCAATATATCAATTTGTAAAAAAAAACGGTACGCAACAGGCAAAACAGTTGGAAAATTATCCTTATATTGCCCTTACGTATCGAAACAAATATACCAATTTATCACAGCAGAGAAAAATAATTCAAATAATTCGTATTTTCACTTGAAATACCACCAGTGCTTGATTTATTACCGGAATTTTTTTCGTGCTCAAGATAGGCTTGGGAATACATCACAGATTGAACAATTGAATCGAAATTGCCTTGTTCATTTAATATAGGTTATTGTGCGAGCTTCAACAAAATGAATCGATTCGGTCAAGAAACTACCGTGTCAGTGGCCCCTGAATAAAGATTTGGATTATTATTGTTTTTTCATCAATCTGCTAAATTGTTCTTGTGCCCTATTTGAACGTTCCATTTTGTTTACCTCTGCTCAAAGTGGGTGAGTGTCAAACAAAATATGCTCTGCTTATGTCGAAAAAAATGCAACTATAGCTTCAGGTCAGTACGGATTTATGCAGCACGAATTTAGACTAAAAGAATTTACATTTACACTTCAACTTTAACTGAGAAAATTAACCTCTCTTTTGAAATGGTTCATTCTATGCAGGTAAATTAAAACTAGATCAAAATTAGTAATTGGCCAACTTTTATCTTTTAAATGTTAATTATTGACACTACTGCGCAATTTTTGGCGCATATTTTGAATTCCGCGGGCTGAACGGAGGAATGACATGGAAAATAGTGACATATTTCAATATTGAAACCTATATAATTTTACCATAGAATACGTTCGCATACAAGGGGGCTGGAGGGGTCTGGCTGAGTGTGACAAGATGTGACAAGGGGGGACGGGGGGTATACGGCAACGTGACGTTCGCCGTTTAATATTTTTTGACACGAGCGCTAGCCGCTAGCTATGTGGCGCGACTCTAGCGGCGTTGCGATCCGTCACAAACGGGTTTCTTTGTTTTTCCAATACTTGAGGCAGTAACGTTTTCACGTACCCTGCGCTCTCGATTCAATAACTGACTTCTGAATAATAGAAATATTATTTATTATTTATATGTTCGTTATGAAAGATATTCATTAATTCATTTAAATTTTATTATAATACCCAAATAAATATTTTTGATTTTCAGAATTTGTTTACTATAATTTATAATTTATCATACTCAGCAGGGGGGGTCTAAGTTTTTGTGACGAAATATTTCTAGGGGGGGTCACAAAAAGTGTGACACAGCGTGACAATGGGGGGGGAGGGGGTCAAAAAAAGCAGATTTTAGTGTGACGTATTTTATGAACGGCCCCTAATCTACAAATCAACTTGGTTTGGTGGACGTTAAATATTGAATAAGGCCAATCGAAGATGGGATGTTGATGAATTCAATGAGAAACGAAAATCTAAGAACCAAAAAGATAGGGTAGGTTAATGTAAGTAGTTTGTTCTAAGTTGTCTGCATAAAAGCCCCACAAACATAAGTTAAATTTTTCCTCAGTTGAGCTTTTGTGTAAATTTGTGCTGCATAGATCCGCCCTTATCCATGCGGGAAATTTCTTTAGATAAAATTCTCAAAAATACTCGAGTTGCCATGGTAACGCAAAATAAAATAAGCATTTCATTGGTCGAAAACTGTTGGTATGAAATTTTCACATAAATTTGGGCATGTTAACTTTGGCATTCAATGGACTTCTACCCACACACTTTCAGAACAAACACCGCGTTTGATCAATTCATGGCTTCTGGCGATTATATGCTTCGAAATGTTCCGCACTCATATGACTGAACATTAGTTCTACGTGGTCGTACTCGGACAACAAGCGACGAAAACTTGTATATCATCATCATGCACGGATCACACGCAAATACGTGCGCTGTCCATCCAAGCAAGCGGCGCAGCAAATTCGATAGACCAGTCAAATTAGCTCGAAATGTTGAACCATGAATTACCTGGTGGTATGTCGTGATTTTGGTTGGAACTGCTCGATTGCTGTACTGACCCACTATTGTGACTATGTGGCTATTTTTAGGATAACTGCAAAATAATTTTTTATAGAGAGAAAAATCTCAAATCGATCTATTTTTGACGATTTCTGTAGTTTTACTCACGATCATTTCTATAATGGTCAAAATATAATATAATATAATATAATATAATATAATATAATATAATATAATATAATATAATATAATATAATATAATATAATATAATATAATATAATATAATATAATATAATATAATATAATATAATATAATATAATATAATATAATATAATATAATATAATATAATATAATATAATATAATATAATATAATATAATATAATATAATATAATATAATATAATATAATATAATATAATATAATATACACAGAAAAATGAAAAAGTTTGCTACGAAAATGCATATCTCAAATTTGCAAGAGAAAATTGTCAAAAAGGCAGGGCTTAAGAAATAATCAAAAAAATTCAAAAATCAGCTTCGTCTTCACACATGTAGTTCAGATTGAGAAGGAAAACCAGTCTATTTGATGATGTTTTTTCGAAACTTCTGAATGGAAAAAACTCGGAGAACTATTTTCTTTGAAGTTGGTGAATGATCTCAATTATTTAGTAAATCATATATCAACATTTATAACAATATTAAAGGCAGAAGGAAGATTCGTACACCTCCTATGACTATCTTATACATATGATCGAACATCCAAATTAATTTTTTCAGTTTTATTTGTGTTATCAGATATAAATGAAAACTAATTCTATTTGTCTTTTACCATTTTTCCATACCAAACTGAAATTCATTCTGCTAAACTTGAATGAAACAATATCAATGTCATTACTCACCAAATAATTTTATACTTCAAGGAATTGAGAGGTGGGTAAAAAAGAATAACTCATTTATTATTTGAAGATAAATCAATTGAGTTAGATAAAATAGGAAAATTAATATCTGAATCATTGCATCATATGTAAATTGTTATTAACATTGATTCATGACTTAATTGCGATTATGCAGCCAGGATTTCTTGTATATAAATCCATCTGATTATCATCGTTGTTTACTTTATTTTTGGAATGTTGCACTACTGATTTTCGTAACAGATTTCATGGCCTGCAACGTTTTTTATAGATGTTTTCACCTCAATGCTGAATTTCTGCAAGTTTAATAAAGATAATTGAACGAATAATATAGTTTGCTCCCTATAAACATATAAACGATGGGTAAACGACGATATTGTAACCTTTCATGTAAAAGTTGAAAATCCTTGTGGCGATCAATTACCGTCACACCAAACTGATATTCAGAAGGAGAAAATTGAACCAAAACCTGAAGACTAGGGCTAGCCATTTATATACTTAATTTTCTTGTAGTGCAGCCACTACCTGCAAAGTTTTTTTGGTCCGATATGGATTATTTTGATTAATTTCTCAACGATAAAGTAAGAAGCGGACTGAAAGGGATAGGTTATTTGCCACCATTCCTGCCACTTTGGCATTTTGCTATTTCTAGACTCTCTCATACAGCGAGTAACCTTGTGTCATGCACATGCTTTCGGTTTCAGACTGCTTTCAATTCAATTAATTTTTGTGGTCATTGTCCAGAGTATGTTGGGCGACACTGTATTTTTGTATCCTTTCGTAACTCATCTGTGCAAAATTCATTTTGAAACAGGTTTTCATAGCTCGTTGGCTCTGACCAATGTATTTATTGTTGCAATCTTGACAACTGATTTTGCGAATTCTTGACTTTTCTGTGTTTTCTAATTCTCTTCTGGAAAACCAAGGAGCTGTTGTAATTTATAATGAGTCTTGTATGCAGCTTTCATAATTATAATTTGATTAAATGATAGGGGCATTCAGGCAAATTATAATTCAAGAAAAATAAACTCCCTAGAGCGGTGTTCGATCCTACGTCCTAAATTAACTAGATGGGTGCTCTAACCACTGAGCTATCGAGGACACTGATTGACTAGCGTATATTCGGAAGTAATTTCTTTCAAATTATAGTGCTACTTGTTATCATTCAATCGAAAATCTTCGGCACTTTGGGTCATTCATAATATCAAGTGGTCTTAGTACCAAATTGTACTTTTCCACCAATGCGTCGTCGATATATTGTCAGGTATCAGGTGTAGATACCAATTTTTCTTGAATTCTTATTTGTCTGAATGACGCTATAATTCCATTAATTTGTTAATTATACAGGTACTAATACATCTATCGCCTCATATTTACGTCGTCAATGTACTGAAGTTCATATGGTGTTACTATACACTTTTAAGTACTCTTATATTTTCGAAAAGTCGAAGATTAACTATGTGTTTCTTATTATCTCATCAACTTTCTCTGTATTAAAATCTTCCAGTTCAGCTGCGTACCTAATACATCTTCGTTCGTGACTTCCCTATAAAGGTCAAATTCTATTTCATTCTGTCCGCTCCTCATAACCAATTCATCTGAAAATGGCAACTGTTGTTCTTTTTCTACTTCGTACGTCAATTTTATACTCCTAAACCTACTAGGAAGATATTCTTAATGTCGGTTATCCTTGTATCTACCACAGTGAATATTTCATCAACATAGCAGATCCAGACCCTAGGGAAGTATCTGAGTTATTTACCATCATCCCTCTCTAACCTGCCCATGAACATATAATTTTGCGGCCAATGAAATGACAACCACGACGATGATTTGAAACAGCATTATCTATGATGTTTTTGAGCATCTTCAATAAGAATCTTCATAGAGGAACGGGATGTTAACCTCAAAATGCAACTCCACTGGACTATAGAATGCGAAGCCCCCTAACTCCAAGTAGACGTTAGCCGGATTACACACGGGGTGTGGTTGCAATTCTCGACCACCCACTCGATAGCCGGTGAGGTTTACTTATGGTTTATTAGTACAATAAGTTCCTGTCTACTAGATACTGCAGGTAGGACGCCCGTAGCTGGTTTATTGCCGAACAGCACATGTAAAACACCCAGTTGCTATTTTCGATTCGAGGATTCATTACGAAATGCAAACGAACTGCCTCCTGCGTTTCCGTTTCGTCATTGAGAAAGCGCTGTTTCGATTCCAACTATTGAAGAGGAGGGCATTTCTTGCAAAAATTCCTTGGATTCTGAATCCTTGTCTGTCCATATGATGAGTTGGATTCGAACTTCCTTTGTTTGAACCCATCATATAAGTACTGTTTGAACGTCATTATTTTGTGGTGGATCAATATTTATTCCGTAGTTTGCTGGGTTTGTAACCTACCACAATTTGAAAAAATAAGAATTAATATATTGGAATCTATACAAGTGTAGAAGGGCAGATTTTTCATCTACCCCTAAAAGTTGCTGCGTCTATTGAGAAACAATTCTCTCTGGATAGAACAAGTCCAATTAGTCAGCAACTTCTCGTATATCTCAAGTTTTGCCTATCTTAAAATAATGATTACTAAAAATTATATGAAAATATTTATCGTTTCCGTTCGGAAACCAAATCCGATTGCGTTCTCAAAACTCATATGCAAATTCCTGTTCAAATGCAAATATCTCTTGTTGTCTTTCTTCGTAATTAAAAGAACTATTTTTCAATAGACGCAGCAACTTTTCGGGGTAGATAAAAAATCTGCCCTTCTACACTTGTATAGATGCCAGTTTTAGTTCTTATTTTTTCAGATTGTGGTAGGTTACAAACCCCAAAAAACTCCAGAACAAGAACCGTCATATAACTCATCAGAAAATTGGAAGGCATTGTTTGAGTCAGCACTTGAAGACGTTTGCGGATATCAGCAATGAGCTGATCACCTCAGAACTATGAGAAAAAAAAATTAAACTTCCACGAATTGTTTACTATACCTGAAGATATGCCTTATCAAACGCCAGACTTTTCTGATCCTCTGGGGCCAAAAATCCCAGTTATTGATGGACGAAGTGATAGAAGATGAGTGCTGATTTTGATACCTTTCGAGTGGTGTGTATCAAGGATAGTGTTGACGATCAGTATTCACTGCATTTGGTTAGGGCCTGATTAACCTTTATGCTAATCAGGAAGCAGCCTAGGGCATGAGGATCGGGAGATGGAGCGCTGAAATCGTGTCTCTCCATGTAGGTAATTAATTTAACATCATTTAATCTACCCAACATATTTGAAGTAGATTGGGATAAAAAACTTGAACTGAAGGAAATAAAGTGGCTCTTTGTAGTATTCAATGAGATCTACCAATTCATTCTCTTGGTAATCTTCGGTAAGTTGGGTGGTTTCGGAGATTTTTCGTTTTCTCTTGGAATTTTCCAAATTTTTCGATTTTTTTTGTCGAATATTTTTTGAAAGTATGTTCGTTATTATATTTAGGGAAAAAATACACACGATGATATATAATTTATTAGATTTTAACGATTTTTCAAAGCTCACATTGGCTAAATGTGAGAGATGATGTTGGCGTCCTATTTTCGATTTTTTTAAATTTTTCATTACACGGGCTCGCTTTTCGGAAAAATGTTTCTCAATGGTTTTCTCTGTATTTTCTGATGAATTGAATTTTATTTTTTTTTAATTTTTTCATTCGAAAAATCCCGTGGTTTCCCCTTTCTCCATAGCGGAAGTTCCATCTTACAATAAAACACTTTTTTCATAGGTAAAAATTCACCTTGATCCCCCCTTTTTTAATTCTTTCAGAATATATTCAAGGGACAGAAACTTGATTTCTGCATAGAAGCCGTTCATAAAATACGTTCGCATACAAGGGGAGGGGAGGGGTCTGGCTGAGTGTGACAGGATGTGACAAGGGGGGACGGAGGGTATACGGCAACGTGACGTTCGCCGTTTATTATTCTTTGACATGAGCGCTAGAAGCCAGCGTGACCACTTTTGGTAGAAATCTACTTTTTTAAGTAGATTTCTGACGAAAATTGAAAAAATTTTGTATGAAAGAAATCTTCAGTAGATTTTGGTAGAAATCTACATGTGCGACATCTTCTGACGAATTCCTAAACTCGTCAGATTTTTTAATCAAATCTAAAGTGGCTCCATCTTTGCTAATGAATTTTCAATTGAGAATGCGAAATAATCTTGTTACAGTACACTGTATTTCGCTATACAAATAAAACAAAATAAAGCGATTTTTTACTGTTTCATTGTGTTATTGAGCATTAAATCTTCTGATTATGTAAAATATGTATATTATTTGTGGCCATCCATAAATAAATATTTTAAATTTTCAGAATTTGTGTACTTCAATTTAGACATTATCATACTCAGCAGGAGGGGGGTCTTAGTTTTTGTGACGAAATATTTCTAGAGGGGGTCACAAAAAGTGTGACACAGCGTAACAATGGGGGAAAGGGGTTGAAAAAAAGCTGATTTTAGTGTGACGTATTTTATGAACGGCCCCATATTTGTCATAGTAAAAAAAGTTCTTCATGACTTTTGGAGCACGCCCCTCCTCCAAAATTTTTTTTTTGGAATTTTGTGGATATTTCACGTTCAAGTACATGATTTTTTTGACGAAATCTGTCAAAAAAAATTCGACGGTCAGTAGGGGTGAGGAGGGGTTGCGCCTAGAACTGATCGATACAACTTTTTATGGAGATGATGAAAATTAAAAATTCTATATTCAGAGATATCGAGAGGCCCCCAAGAGCCCCCCCAAATTTTTCTTCCCACAGGAGGGGTCGGAAATAATTTCAAATATCTTAGGAAACATTCATCTTCACAGCCATGTATAAAACAACCTATCTTACTACGGAATGAACCGTAATCGTGTGAAGGACAACTTTAGTTTCCCCTGCAGATCGATCTGAGAAGTTTTATAGATGATATGATCAACGTTAAAATTTTCACACTAGTAAACAAAGTCAAATGTAATATTCAATTTTTTAGGCTGCCACTGAGTCATCTGATGTGGACGCATTCTCATAATCAACCTAGAGCGGTCAGAACTCTTAATCAGGGCCTGCATTTGCAGTCTTCGAACCATCAAGCAACTGCTTCTGGTTGGCAGGAGAGAATCTGAAATGTCTCAATGATCTCCTTTTCCCATGTATGATCAGCAGATCTTTCCCAGAAATTATTGATATCACTCGTTTACAAAATCTTAATGAGGTGTTTCAGATATATTTCAGATATGAGTGAAATAAAATTGAGCCAAAGTTGAAAACAAGATAACAAAATAACAATTTGGGCCTTTTCGCGCTATATTTTTATGTTGAAGTTCAAGTATGGAACAGTTTTGTTAATTAAACAAGAATTCATTTGTCAAGCGTACATAGGAAACGCAATTTGGATATTTAGTGTATGTATAATCAACAATTGAATGAAATGTTTGCAGCATCCATACAACTTGAACTCTACAAAAATAAACTTTCTCAGGTAGGATTCGAACCAACAAACCTCTATTCACTAGATGAATGCTCTCTGAGTTCTCTATCGCATATTCGGAAGTCATTTCTCTCAAAATCTATTGTCAGTTGTCATTATTCAATCCAAAAACTGACGAAGGTGTTGGATAGGGAAGGTACTCATTCACTATCAACTGTTCTAATGCTTGGTTCATAGACCAAACTTTTACTTGTAAATTACCTTCTACTTTAACTTCAAGGAAGTTTTCTCAATGCCGTTATCAATGGAAGCGTTCATACACGACACTTACTTCAACATTTTGTGTATGAACGTCTCCATTTATTAGCATTGTCAGAAATTTAGAGTGAAATGAAGTGAAAGAAAAAGTGTTGTCTATGAACCAAGCATTAGTACCAAATTGTACCTATCAACCGAAGCATCGTCGAATATGTCGACTTCAGCAGGTATGAGGTGTAGATAACAACCAGATGATTTAAAGCCTGATATAGGAAACGTCATTTGGATGTTTAGTGTCAGTTTAGTCAACATTTGAATTGATTATTTTTACCATTCAGACAATAAAGAAATTCGAGAAAAATAAACATCCCCAGGCAAGATTCGAACCTACAAAATTCACTAGATCGCATATTCAGATGTCAATATTCTCAAATTTTGAAAACGCTTGTTTCTGAATTTGAAATTTTCTTCATTTTCCACTTCCACTTTCCACTTCAAAAATTTTGACAGAAATATTTGAAAAATATCGAGGAAGTATTATGAGTTGGGCCCAAGCTAAGTATTATGTATATGTTTATCGATTGGCAAGTAGATTTATTTCTCCATATCCAAATACTCTTACTTGAAGTTATTAAGTGTTTCATTATCGATTCAAAGAACTGCCTCAATCATGAGCATACATCCTTCATTATCTGCACATCTGATTTATTTTATCTGCTGTTCACAGAAGGACAAATTCATGCGACAAGTAGACATGTGTAAACAATGTATGAAATGCCGATGAAACAATTACAAATGACAACAAATAACAATTTGTATAGGTTGATTGGTTCGAAGAATTCGTTTTCTAGTTGGCAGTGATGACTGAGGATATCAGGAGGTGTAGCAATATATGAATTCACCATCGCTGTGTATTCAAATGAGTTTCTTCAGATCAGAAACTGATTTGGAAGAGTACGTAACGGAATCCAAAAAAAAAACAATGCCTTGCCAATTAAACAATATATTTCTGAATGACCTACAGATGATGGATGGTGAAGAATATCTGACGAATCACCTTTAGTTTGATGTGACAAATGATTGGTCTTGATTTCAGGAATGAGTTTTACAATTTTTGTTCACAAAGAATCATCAACCGCCTTCCTTGACTGGAGAACATATGCGATGGAATTGATGAAATATTAGGTCATTCCTTGAACCTTCAGTTATTATTGGTACTTCAGTAGAACTATGAGATGATCAATTTATGTGATGTGTTGAATTACTTTCATCGATTCACCAGATGCTTCTGATGAAGTCAGGCCTTTTGATTCGAGTTGCGAGTTCATAATCTATAAGACTGAAAGTTCGTTTGGAGTGGAAGTAACAACTTTTTTCAAAAATAAGTTGCCCTAACACCAATCTGATATCTGACAATCGCTAAAGATGCATGGAAATACCTGGTACCGATGGGCTTTTGTTTGGTATGAATCTGTCCACTTTCTGGTTTACACGATAATGGGTAGATGTAGTACAAGTCGACCTTAGTCAAGTTTCGAACAAAAACAAATGCCAGTTAGAGACGTACTATCAGTTTACTGTCCTCAATACCAATCGACAATTTGACATCAGCTATCACCAAGTAGGTCTTCGACCTCTGCCAGAAAGAATTCAAAACTTGACAGTCAAAATCCATTATCAACATAATTCAAGATGATCGAACGTCGGGGATTTCTTTTAACGACATTTCACAGTTATCAGTTGATATATAAAGTATTTGTTCTACCTATCTTGCAACCGCATGCATGGTCGAAGCATAAAAAATCAAAACCACTTTCTTTTGTCGGACAATACACTTTGTATCAGAATTGTCAATGTTCACCACAAGGTAGATATGTACACCGCAGTACAGAATTTGAAATTTTTAAAATTAACATATAGCGGACCCATAAATATCACAAATATAACGTCACAACAAATTGAAAGAAATCTACTGGATTTGTCGATAGACACTCATCTAGATCACAACACCATCAAAATTACAATTATATAAAATAGCAGCAAATATACAGACTTCTGTCATATGGTAAATGAGGGGATTGTCCCAAAAAGCTCTCAAGAAGCTTGTCTATGGACAGTTTCTACAATTTAGACAAGGATGGGTTAAATCAGTCGTGTGCATATTTTATTAATCAGAAATTCCGGTGAGTGGTAATAAGGGTGTGTATACATGAGCATGTGAGTAAAAGAGGGATAAAAATCATTAAAATCAAAAATTTTTAAAAATTCTGAAGGATTTTTCAGAATGGGATTCAAAAAACAATAATACGAATTAAATCTAAGTAGGTACATTAAAACAGAACAGCTGAAACTGCGATGAAAGACATAGACATATAATTTTGCTTAAGACTAAAGTTGGTCATAAGTATAAAAAATAAAACTGTTGAATGTGTATATAAAACGTTGTCATAACACTCTATGTTAATGGCGTTATAAGTAAGGTACAACAAAATAAACAAAATATAAAGTTTGTAGGAATTACTATGATGATAAGACATTGTTTTGTCAAGAGTCAATGAGATTGTGCAAAGTAATCCTATCGAAAGACAGGATCCGAGCCTTCAGTTTTTTCTGAACAGATTCAAGGAATTCATTGATTTAATTGAGCCTGGTACCATATTCTTCAACCTTGAGGCAATATAAGTAAAGGATCGTTGGCCTATTGATTTGAGGGCACGTGGTAATAACTTTTGCTAAAGTTTTTCCTCTTGTGCGGTATGCGTGCTCCAGAATGGCTGGGACTTTTTTTCTATAAGTGAATGTTAACACCGATTCACAAAAGAGCTGTCGTGGATCCGTTATCTGGATTTCATTGAACAGGAGATCGGAAGCGTATTTGGGTGGTAAAACAAATACTCATGGGGATGCTTGAAGACTGGCTTTAAATCAAATATTCTAAAAATGAACAATTTGTTCAGGCCAGCCTCAACTCACCTACACTGTAGGTTGACGGACTAACACCTATCAGAAAACAACTACTCCCCTGGCTAATACCACGAAGGGCATTGGATTACATCCAACAGGTGTTAGTGTGGGATTCTTCACAGAAGAAATTCCACATATGCTCTTGGCGATACACCACCAGAATTGATTTTCAATTATTGGGACGGGACACACTTGCAGACCGATTTCGGGCTATTTGGCCACTGGTCAGTGCAAGGCAGTGCCATCATCAACATGAGTCGATGACTTCCCATAATTAAAAATCACACTCGAGCAGAGTATCTTCCCTAGACCTAGGCTGATACAAACAACTAGCAAAATAGCAGTTGCTGCGCCATCTGCCCGTGGACTAGGTACTAACCAAGAGCATATCCGCATGGCCCCAATTCCTTGTACAAGGAAAATACGAATAAAACAAATACTCATGGGGATGCTTGAATATGTGGAATTTCTTCTGTGAAGAATCCCACACTAACACCTGTTGGATGTAATCCAATGCCCTTCGTGGTATTAGCCAGGGGAGTAGTTGTTTTCTGATAGGTGTTAGTCCGTCAACCTACAGTGTAGGTGAGTTGAGGCTGGCCTGAACAAATTGTTCATTTTTAAAATATTTGATTTAAAGCCAGTCTTCAAGCATCCCCATGAGTATTTGTTTTATTCGTATTTTCCTTGTACAAGGAATTGGGGCCATGCGGATATGCTCTTGGTTAGTACCTAGTCCACGGGCAGATGGCGCAGCAACGGCTATTTTGCTAGTTGTTTGTATCAGCCTAGGTCTAGGGAAGATACTCTGCTCGAGTGTGATTTTTAATTATGGGAAGTCATCGACTCATGTTGATGATGGCACTGCCTTGCACTGACGAGTGGCCAAATTGCCCGAAACCGGTCTGCAAGTGTGTCCCGTCCCAATAATTGAAAATCAATTCTGGTGGTGTATCGCCAAGAGCATATGTGGAATTTCTTCTGTGAAGAATCCCACACTAACACCTGTTGGATGTAATCCAATGCCCTTCGTGGTATTAGCCAGGGGAGTAGTTGTTTTCTGATAGGTGTTAGTCCGTCAACCTACAGTGTAGGTGAGTTGAGGCTGGCCTGAACAAATTGTTCATTTTTAGAATATTTGGGTGGTGTGTTGAATATTATTCCCAAGATCCGCTTCTGGACAATTTCCAGAGGCTTCAGTTTGGTTTTCCTCGATCCTCCCCAGCCTATCAGGCCATATTGTATGATGAACTCCAGTAAGGAATAATAAATTATTTTCAAATGATTTAACCCTAAAGAAACATTTTATCTGCTTCAATTTGAATAACAACCTGCGCAGTTTGTTGACTACCGTTTGAACGTGAACATCCCACTTCAAGAATGAATCCACAGTGATGCCAAGATATTTCGCTGACAGTGTGACTGCCCCCTGTGGTACTCCACAGGTGACAGTTCTACTACCGCTCATCTTCCCATTCACATGAATTGGCTGTTTCCGATTTTGTAAGTAATTCTTGAAAAATTCCAATAAATTTCCTCTGATCCTAATACTCTCCGATTTATCCAGCAAAATCCTGTGATTTATGCTATCAATGGCCTCTGCTAGATCTAGGAATATACCCAGGCATGGTTTCGAGTTGTCAACGCTGTATATTCTTGATATTAAAGCACCTATCGCGTCTTGAGTGGAAACCGAACTGGTTGGGTGGAAGGAATTTGTGTTTTTCTAAGTATTTAGTTAGTCTCTCTTTCATTATTTTCTCAAAAACTTTTGATAAACCGGAAGTTAAGGATATTGGTTTGTAATTCTCCAGGCAATCTATTTTTCTCGATTCAAAAAGGGGCTTGATGGTAGCTATTTTAAACTGTCTCGGAATTATTCCAGTATCAATTATCAGATTTATTATATGACTTATAGGTTTCGATATATAAATCAACGGTGGATTTCGAAAAATAAATCTACTAATCAGGTACAGCTTCAATTATTTTTTGAATGTTTTTTCATGTTATATGATTCTGAGTGATTTAGGTAAGTGATTGAAAATCTTGACGCCAATTCATTTTGGATCTTTAAAGGCGATATTGATTCTTGATATTGGCGGAGGTAAATCATCACCACGGCGGGTATTATTTTCATAAAAATTTCTGTTATCGAAAAATGAATCCTTTTTTTTAACGAAAATGCATACTTTCAATATGTAAAGACCTGGACAAGTTGATGTATCAAAAGTTTTGAAGGTCTGTCTACATGAATGATCTCTTCTGACCCTAGCAATACAGCATGAAGATTTCTGAACACTAGAAAATATCCTCATATTATTCAGAATATTTGTCAATTGTTTCTGTTATGAAGATGATACCATAAAGTTTTCCTGAAACAACTTTATTTCAACTGGATTCCTATACAGCCATCGAATATCAATAAAGTGAGTTGATCAAAATGACAGGAATACCAATATCATTGCATTCTTCTCAGAACGCAGACCGCTCAATCATTATCGCTTCACCATGTAAGGAGCTTGATGGATTTAGGAATTGAACTCTGAACGAGAAGTAATCAATTTTAATTTAATTTAATCACTCCTGGGTAATTAAACGACAAGCTTCTAGTTAACTAATTGATTTCAGGTATCAGGATTATTCAGTTCAGTTCACAAGGGCATATAAGAGTACAACCAGTACTTTTTTCTAATTCTCCACCATTTCCATGTTTGAGTGGGTAACATAATATGTTGTTAGCTTACGGTGAAATATAAAGTGAGATCGTTGTTTTTTCTTCCGCATTCTCTCTATTTCCAATAATAATTAGTAAAGGAGATACAATAATGTGTTTTTCTGGATACTCGATGAAAACATATTTATTATGTTGGAGTCATTCGTCGCCCAGTCACTTTAGGGTTTCACCTCGAAATAAAGGATAGAGAAATGTATAAACTTTCACAAACTCCTGTGTCTTTATTTTGAAAAATGGCTTGAAATTTTCATAAGTCAAAGTCAAAATATACTCTATTGTTAGAGGGAAATAATTCTCATTGACAAAGCATTAATATACAAAGTAGAATAGAAATGAATAAGTAAGAATAAATCATATACAACATTTATGTGTAAAAATGTGAATTGAATATCAATAAATACAAAGTTGAATAAAAGGAGTATATATTTCTTTTATTCGGTTTGGTTTATATTTATTCGAAGGATAGGTCATCAAAAAAATCCTGAGTAGAATAATATGATTTTTCAACTATAAGATATTTTACCTCCTTTCTGAAAACTTTATAGTCCTCGATTTTTTTCACTGCCGCTGGTAGGTGATTGAACATTTTGATTCCATTGTAAATAATAGAATCTTTAACGAGTGAAGTAGTTGTAGTTGTATGAAGTTATAAAAGATCTGCCAAGAGAAGATTTATTTTTCACTATCAAACAAACTGTCTCGAAAATGAATATTGAGGTAACTGTTAGAATACCATGTGCTTCGAATAAAAGTTTACATGTATCTCTGAGGCCTGCTTTACAGATGTTAAAGCTCTTTAGAGCATACTTCCCAGAAAGCGATTCCATATCTGATATTATCATTGATCAGCGCAAAATATGCGGTTCTTGAATGGGAATATTCCTATTCTGAGGATATAATTCTCAAAGCATGGCAACCTGAGGCTAGTTTTTTGCTCAGATTGATTGTATGAACTTCAAACTGGAATGATTGTTCCATGTTGAGACCAAGTATGGTTATGTTTCTCAATAATTTTATTGCCTTGCCCGATTTCAGGAATAGAACATCGGATATTGAGTATGTTGGTTTTACGAATATTAAATTATGATCTATTAGAGTCCCACCATTCTTTCATCTTGTTGATATCTTCAGAGGTAATATCATATGATACCTTTATATTTTTGTTGTGCCATATTATAGTACTGTCATCTGCAGAGAAGGTAAATCTATCTGCGATATTCATTAGAGTCAATTCATTGATATATAAAAGAAATGAAGTTGGACCTAATATCGATCCCTGAGGAACTCCACAATTATAAGGTTATTCTGCTCTCAACACTTGGCTACGATCTGCTAGATAAGATTCAAACCATGAATGCATGAAATTCCACAATTTTTAATATTAACTAATTTTAATTAATTTACAAAATTTGCTTCAAACAAAAGGTATCCTCGGTTGAGATAGTCAATGTGTCCTCAATCACAAAATTTCGATTTCATCTGCGAATGATGTAACCAAGCTCTGAAAAACATTCACAATGTTTTTTTTCTTCCTTCCCCTCTCTTTCCCCTCCGAGGGTGGAAAATGACTTTTTTCACGTTTAATTTTTTTTTCTCAGAATATAGATCTCGAAAAATATTGAAAAAATTCACATATGTAGAAGACAGAATAGTATTCGGAAGAAAACTTTTTGAACCCTGTGGCCCCCATAAAGACCTTCGAAAAAACAATTTTAAATTCGAAAAAAATGGCAGAAATTCCAGGTGTCTAGGGTGATATTATTTCATCATTTCAAAGGCAAAAAAATGTTGGAATTTCAACTTCAGATGGGACACACTGAAATTCAATTGACTTATTCTGGGTTTGTAACTTTCCACAATCTGAAAAAATAAGAATTAATATTGGAATCTATACAAGTGTAGAAGGGCAGATTTTTAATCTACCCCGAGAAGTTGCTGCGTCTTTTTAAAAACAGTTCTTTCTATATAGAACAAGTCCAATTAGTCAGCAACTTCCCGAATAACTCAAATTTTTCCTATAAAAAAATAATAAGAACTAATATACACATGAAAATATTTATCGTTAACATTTGAAAAATATAAAATATGAATAATAAGGAACTTATTTATTTTCGTGTAGGAATAGTATATTCTTCACTAGGTAGAATCTTGTATGAAAAAAGTGACACCAAAAAGATTTTCATTTCTGACCGGGATATTATAAGCTTATATCGTCATAGTTACACTATCAATAAAGAGGGTCATAACTCCCTTGGGACATTATAGATTTTATAATTCCCTCTACCTTTCACAAGTAAAAATAAAATTATATATATATATATATATATATATATATATATATATATATATATATATATATATATATATATATATATATATATATATATATATATATATATATATATATATATATAGTGAGTAGTAACATTTTTCCGTGTCAGCCAGTCCAGATATATCTTGTATTCTTTTTGGTATACGGCTTCACTTTTCGATGGAATTAATGATTCTCTTGCTTGTTCAGCTTTTTTCAAAATATCCTCCATTATATTTGGGGTAGAAAACACGTTTTTACCGCAAACACAGCTTGATAACAAAGTTGTGTTTATAAACAAGTAACATAGCAACAACCTAGCAACAAGAAAACTCTACTATAATCAACGGTACCTGATTCAAATACACCGGGAAGGTAATGAATTGGTACATTTTTCCGTTTCAAAAATGAACAAAATTTTATTGAAATCGGTCAGAAATAAAATTATCTATGTACCACGGGAATAAATGAGCCTTAATAACCTCAGGCAATTGCTGTCCCTTGGGCCAGAGGCCCTCGGGACGCAAACTTTTCATCGGTAATTAAGGCCCTCCTAATTCTCTTGATACATAAATAACTATTGATTCACTTTGGAATGATCCCCGAAGATACATAATTGTTTACCAGTCACCCGCAATGTTTTTTCCATGTTTACCTTTTCCCATACGCTGACTGGCTGTCCGAAATCCAGTTTTTTTTCAGTCGCCCCAATCTTCCCTAGGCAACGTTCTGACCTCATGCGTTTGAAATGATCGCTTTTCAAAACGGTAGAATGGATTCCCCCGTAAGTGTGCCACTATTATAATTTGTGGGTGGAGCAAGGCCGAATGCTGCACGAAAAATCGATATTTTTTGTTTGACTTGATTGATAACTCTAACTATCGAAACAGAAACAAAAATGCCTTCAGAGCCTGGAGCGATCTGCATTGTTCTTCGAACAGAAGGCAACCCAACTCTTTTGTTGATAGTTGGCTATTAACTGATGACTATTAATTTAGGAGGTCGGGTTACAATGAACAGGCAATTCACTTTGCACATTTTCCGGATTATATTAAAGCTGCACCACGGTAATATGATGATATGAAAAAAAAAGCATTTATATTTGCTCACGTTGATCACGCAGAAACTAATGAAATTAGTAATCTAGTGTTTTTTCCTTTCCAAAGGGCAGTTTTTTTACCGTCTACAAAGGAGAGCATGAATATTTGTTTGAAAGTGGTCAACAATATTCCTTGCTATTGTATCGCATTGAAATTTCATTTTATGCATATAATTCACCCTTTTGAAACCTTTCGAAACATGATGAGCTCGAGAGAATCCATAATTAAACAATTAAATACTCACAACTGACTATAAAAAAACAATGCAGAAATGAATACAAATAATGGAATTGAAATACATGGTGCACCAATAAAATGCAGAAATTGATGAATAAAACAAATATTCATGGGGATGCTTGAAGACTGGCTTTAAATCAAATATTCCAAAAATGAACAATTTGTTCAGGCCAGCCTCAACTCACATACACTGTAGGTTGACGGACTAACACCTATTAGAAAACAACTACTCGCCTAGCTAATACCACGAAGGGCATTGGATTACATCCAACAGGTGTTAGTGTGGGATTTTTCTCAGAAGAAATTCTACATATGCTCTTGGCGATACACCACCAGGATTGATTTTCAATCATTGGGACGGGACACACTTGCAGACCGGTTTCGGAGTGTTAGTCCGTCAACCTACATTGTAGGTGAGTTGAGGCTGGCCTGAACAAATTGTTCATTTTTGGAATATTTGATTATAAAGCAGTCTTCAAGCATCCCCATGAATATTTGTTTTATTCGTATTTTCCTTGTACTAGGAATTGGGGCCATGCGGATATGCTCTTGGTTAGTACCTAGTCTACGGGCAGATGGCGCAACAACGGCTATTTTCCTAGTTGTTTGTATCAGCCTAGGTCTAGGGAAGATACTCTACTCGAGTATGATTTTTAATTATGGGAAGTCATCGACTTATGTTGATGATGGCACTGCCTTGCACTGACGAGCGGCCAAATAGCCCGAAACCGGTCTGCAAGTGTGTCCCGTCCCAATAATTGGAAATCAATCCTGGTGGTGTATCACCAAGAGCATATGTGGAATTTCTTCTGTGAAAAATCCCACACTAAAACCTGTTGGATGTAATTCAATGCCCTTCGTGGTATTAGGCAGGGGAGTAGTTGTTTTCTAATAGGTGTTAGTCCGTCAACCTACAGTGTAGGTGAGTTGAGGCTGGCCTGAACAAATTGTTAATTTTTGGAATATTAGAAATTAATGAATTTGCTGAAGTTCATTATCAAAAACGATAAACAATGGAAATTTGTCAATAGGAATGTTGAAACTTTCTGTAGAGATAAATTGCTAGGGTAATTGATATCTACAAAAGTTTTAACTCTCACACTGAAGGTTCTGATCTCACCGTTCAATAGGAATGTTCATTAATTGTCAGAACTGATATAAATCAATAGAGTTAAGACTACAGAAAGGCATAACTAGCATTGGATCGTTCAATGTTCTTGATTGGCGACAATAATACACAAATAACATATCAGTCCCACTCGACGCTAGAAAACGGCTTCCTACAGCGAGGTCGCTGTAGGAAGCCGTTTTCTAGCGTCGAGTGGGACTGATATGTTATTTGTGTATTATTGTCGCCAATCAAGAACATTGAACGATCCAATGCTAGTTATGCCTTTCTGTAGTCTTAACTCTATTGATTTATATCAGTTCTGACAATTAATGAACATTCCTATTGAACGGTGAGATCAGAACCTTCAGTGTGAGAGTTAAAACTTTTGTAGATATCAATTACCCTAGCAATTTATCTCTACAGAAAGTTTCAACATTCCTATTGACAAATTTCCATTGTTTATCGTTTTTGATAATGAACTTCAGCAAATTCATTAATTTCTAATATTCCAAAAATTAACAATTTGTTCAGGCCAGCCTCAACTCACCTACACTGTAGGTTGACGGACTAACACCTATTAGAAAACAACTACTCCCCTGGCTAATACCACGAAGGGCATTGGATTACATCCAACAGGTGTTAGTGTGGGATTCTTCACAGAAGAAATTCCACATATGCTCTTGGCGATACACCACCAGAATTGATTTCCAATTATTGGGACGGGACACACTTGCAGACCGGTTTCGGGCTATTTGGCCTCTCGTCAGTGCAAGGCAGTGCCATCATCAACATAAGTCGATGACTTCCCATAATTAAAAATCATACTCGAGTAGAGTATCTTCCCTAGACCTAGGCTGATACAAACAACTAGCAAAATAGCCGTTGCTGCGCCATCTGCCCGTAGACTAGGTACTAACCAAGAGCATATCCGCATGGCCCCAATTCCTAGTACAAGGAAAATACGAATAAAACAAATATTCATGGGGATGCTTGAAGACTGGCTTTAAATCAAATATTCCAAAAATGAACAATTTGTTCAGGCCAGCCTCAACTCACCTACACTGTAGGTTGACGGACTAACACTCCGAAACCGGTCTGCAAGTGTGTCCCGTCCCAATGATTGAAAATCAATCCTGGTGGTGTATCGCCAAGAGCATATGTAGAATTTCTTCTGAGAAAAATCCCACACTAACACCTGTTGGATGTAATCCAATGCCCTTCGTGGTATTAGCTAGGCGAGTAGTTGTTTTCTAATAGGTGTTAGTCCGTCAACCTACAGTGTATGTGAGTTGAGGCTGGCCCTAAACAAATTGTTCATTTTTGGAATATTTGATTTAGAGCCAGTCTTTAAGCATCCCCATGAATATTTGTTTTATTCATCAATTTCTGCATTTTATTGGTGCACCATGTATTTCAATTCCATTATTTGTATTCATTTCTGCATTGTTTTTTTATAGTCAGTTGTGAGTATTTAATTGTTTAATTATGGATTCTCTCGAGCTCATCATGTTTCGAAAGGTTTCAAAAGGGTGAATTATATGCATAAAATGAAATTTCAATGCGATACAATAGCAAGGAATATTGTTGACCACTTTCAAACAAATATTCATGCTCTCCTTTGTAGACGGTAAAAAAACTGCCCTTTGGAAAGGAAAAAACACTAGATTACTAATTTCATTAGTTTCTGCGTGATCAACGTGAGCAAATATAAATGCTTTTTTTTTCATATCATCATATTACCGTGGTGCAGCTTTAATATAATCCGGAAAATGTGCAAAGTGAATTGCCTGTTCATTGTAACCCGACCTCCTAAATTAATAGTCATCAGTTAATAGCCAACTATCAACAAAAGAGTTGGGTTGCCTTCTGTTCGAAGAACAATGCAGATCGCTCCAGGCTCTGAAGGCATTTTTGTTTCTGTTTCGATAGTTAGAGTTATCAATCAAGTCAAACAAAAAATATCGATTTTTCGTGCAGCATTCGGCCTTGCTCCACCCACAAATTATAATAGTGGCACACTTACGGGGGAATCCATTCTACCGTTTTGAAAAGCGATCATTTCAAACGCATGAGGTCAGAACGTTGCCTAGGGAAGATTGGGGCGACTGAAAAAAAACTGGATTTCGGACAGCCAGTCAGCGTATGGGAAAAGGTAAACATGGAAAAAACATTGCGGGTGACTGGTAAACAATTATGTATCTTCGGGGATCATTCCAAAGTGAATCAATAGTTATTTATGTATCAAGAGAATTAGGAGGGCCTTAATTACCGATGAAAAGTTTGCGTCCCGAGGGCCTCTGGCCCAAGGGACAGCAATTGCCTGAGGTTATTAAGGCTCATTTATTCCCGTGGTACATAAGATAATTTTATTTCTGACCGATTTCAATAAAATTTTGTTCATTTTTGAAACGGAAAAATGTACCAATTTATTACCTTCCCGGTATATTTGAATCAGGTACCGTTGATTATAGTAGAGTTTTCTTGTTGCTAGGTTGTTGCTATGTTACTTGTTTATAAACAGAACTTTGTTATCAAGCTGTGTTTGCGGTAAAAACGTTTTTCTACCCCAAATATAATGGAGGATATTTTGAAAAAAGCTGAACAAGCAAGAGAATCATCAATTCCATCGAAAAGTGAAGCCGTATACCAAAAAAAAGAATACAAGATATATCTGGACTGGCTGACACGGAAAAATGTTACTACTCACTATATATATATATATATATATATATATATATATATATATATATATATATATATATATATATATATATATATATATATATATATATATATATATATATATATATATATATATAATTTTATTTTTACTTGTGAAAGGTAGAGGGAATTATAAAATCTATAATGTCCCAAGGGAGTTATGACCCTCTTTATTGATAGTGTAACTATGACGATATAAGCTTATAATATCCCGGTCAGAAATGAAAATCTTTTTGGTGTCACTTTTTTCA
>JAVJAQ010000601.1:258039-364328 GCA_032362365.1 Zygogramma bicolorata
GCATAAATACAACTTGCGAAGAAACAATCTCCAGTCATCGGAGTGAATTCCAAGATGAATGAACCTCTGAAGAAGCTAGCCACTCGAGCCAGCGAAACGTCAGGAAGAAATTCCAAAAAACGACGGCCTTCGAACCCGAATAAAAGTAGTGATACTGAAAACCTCGGCCGCGAAAGCCTCAACTATTTTGTCAATGGAAGTCCTGTTGCTAATAACAAAAGGACAAAAATACAAATCGAGTAAGGAAATCAAATCCAAACGAAAGGTTGATATGGATTTTTTGGTCAATAATGAAATTAAGGTTTGATTGGTCGAAAAAATAATATTGTTACAAAATATTGAGATATCGAATATGAAATATTAATCAAAAAATTCAAATAAAAAATAGATGATATAGTATGGATAAATGTTGAAATCAAGTTTCAACTTGGGTTTACTCACCATGTTTCGATTGCTGAGGACAAACCAAAAAGAAACCCCGCGTCTGGGTGATATTTGTTATTCGATATCTCGATTTTTTGTAACATTATTATTTTTCATAAATCAAACCTTAATTCATTATTGATGAAAATTCCATTCCAACCTTTTGTTTGAATTTGATTTTCCTACTCGATTTGTATTTTTATCCCTTTGTTATAAGCAAGAGGTTTCATTTAAGTTAATAATATTATAGACCATGGAATTCCAAACCATTATACCATTCAGAGCGTTAATATATTAGGATTAGGTCAAAATTTCACAAAAAATGATAGGAATGTGGATAGGATGATATGACCCTGGTTTTGAGAATAAATCCCCATTCATAGATGATATTTCATTGGAATTATCATATAAGAATAAAGGTACTTCATTCATTCTACCGTTTGACACACAACTATGCTCAGTCCATCTAATATGGCTAATTTGAAAAATTTCTATACTCTGCATACTCAATAGACCTTAATGTAGAAAAACTCAATAATTATCAGAGGCGAATTGATTCAATCAACTCCAATGCTATTGATAGTAATCATTTCTCAATCCCATTGATATAATATCTTTTCTGAATTGAAACATCGTTTTATCATTTCGCTCCGCTTTGAACTAGGTAACTGTGCACTCGTTAAGATCAGATCCATGCAATACACTCATTAATATAACTGATATTGCTTGGAACAAAAAGCATGACAAAGAATTTCTCAATTAGATCTTAGATATGCATTTTCCATGTGCATGAAATTTAACAGAGCTTATTACATCATAAAAGTTAATAATTACAAATGAGATTGGTCGAGGAAAAATATTTGTTTAATTCTAGTGTGGCATTGATGAACCCGAAGAGAGAGTTTGATTTCTATTTCTTCCGACTCATAAATATTACTAGGATTTCAATCTGAGCGATACGCCTTCTGGTGGAAAGTTTCCAACAATGTCAAAGTGGTGCTTATTAGTTGAAGACTTGGGCGAAGTAGCGCTGCGATATTATTTTGGAATAATGAAATATTAATAAAATTATTACTTATTATTATCGAGAACAATTCATGGTTAACGTTCACATAAAAATTGAAAAAACACTCGAAACTGTAATTGTCGCTCAGAAACTTTACGGTTTGTAACTCACAAACAAAGTTAAAGTCCTATCCTTGATTAACTATAGTTGGCAGTGTTGCAGATTAGTTGGAATTTTCTCAAACGTGGCGCAGCGATCTCAATTGTAAATCTCAATATCAAGCAAAAATGTTGATAGAATATTATTGTTTCGGATGGAAAAAATTGGCAGAACTCAGGTCTCACCTGACGTCAGTTGCGTGAACTTTTCAGAAACTTCGTCTCTGAATAGGTACAGAAAGAACAATAGTTGTGTTAACCCACCACGATCTAAAAAAAATTAGAAATTAATATTGCAATCCATACAGTGTAGAAGTTCTTATAAATCTGTTCAATATTCTTGGACAGTGTGGAAAAATTATAAGCATAAAATTCAATGAAGGGTATTCGAATCTACGGCCACTAAACCTCAAGAAATTTATGCGAGTTTATGTTAATGATGATGAGGTATCGGACCATAATTATAATGACCGTCGGATAAAATATATTGTGACTATTTGGAATGCAGAAACGTTAGAATCAGTTCAATGTTTTTGCTTCAGGAAACTATTGTATAGCGACACACGTGTGGCGGTTTAGTAAACGCTGATATGTAGAAACCTTACAGGCAACTGTATATTATTCGTTCACTATGAATTTTGTTCAAGTATCGACCACTTCCATTACTGAAACTTTAAAGTGAAGAAAATGTCGATACAAAATATCGAATATAAATATCATTCTGAAAGGACATTTTCAGAAATAAATGCTCATAAGTCCGGAACTTAACTAGTCAGGTATACGTATGATATACATAGAAAGAAAGTAAATTTTTAGAGGTTCCTGAATCTTCAATAATGTACAGGGTGCTCCATTTGAAATAATCAAGTTTTTTCCGAAGAAAAAAATTGAGATTAATTCATATTTCGAAAACGGTAACAGTTAGGTATAGGAAAATATCAGAAAAAGTTGTCGGGTTATTGTTGTAGGTTCCTTGTAGATTCCAAAAATGAAATTATATAAAGGATGTTATATTTGAAAAATCAAAGTTGCTTGTACTTTCTAATGGAAGTGTCAAGACTGCATGGTCGGAAATATTTTGGTTGGGTAGGGAATGTCCGAATATGCTCTCCATTTAATTTTCAAGGTGATCCGTTATCTGGTTCCCCTGAAACGTTCAATGTGCCATTTACCATGAATAACTCTCTTTATAGAAATTCTTAGCTTTGTTGACGTTGAGGAAAACATACCTGTTTTCGTTTTCAAAACTTATCCCGAATACTTCAATTCTATGAAGGTAAATATTTCAACATCAATTTTTCCAGATGAAGGTTAAAAACCCAAAAAACTAGAAATGAGGAAATAATAGTAATTTTCCTAACAAGTGCGGAAAGACACTTTCCGCATGAGTTAGGAACAATACTTTTTCTACAAGCGTAGGAAACAAATTCATTTTTTCAATTATTTATTCATGCAAATGGAAACAACTAACAAGAGTAACATTTTCTATCCACTAATTATTCGTAATATTTATTGTAAATGTACAATTTGATGCATTATGTAAATTTATAGCGGAAGCCAGCATATTGTTTGAAGATGGCTGATTTCCTGAAGAAGAAGGTAACTCGGGCAATACATTATCGAAAGAAATCGAATGTGCAGGCACAGGCATCAAATCGTCGCCGATCGATATAGACGTGGATGGTTCTAAAATGCACCCGGAAGACGATGTAGTGTTCAAATTGAGAATTTTGTTGGACATTTCTTTTTTTCGATTGGTGGAGTCTTCTAAATACCCCTCTGCAACTGAAGTCGATTTCCATCCTCCTAGGCGTTTGATATTAGTTATACCCACACCACAGTCAGCAAGTAAAGTGGCTGAGGAACGCCTGAAGCTGTGACCAGTGTAAAGCTCTGGATTTTGAAGGCGCAGATATACTGCTATTTCGGAGGGTATCTTTCCTATGGTATTGATTCCTACACATTGCACAGTACATTTTCCACTTTTGTAATAAAAGAATAAACGACGGTGAGGAGTCTCTTTTGGACGTAAATGTACATAATTTCTGTATACGTTCAAAAAATAACCATCATTTGCTTCTTCAGATATCACGAAGGATCTAGAGGAATGATTTTTGGAATCCTTGATATTAACAATTATCAGGTTTTCTTTGTCGTCTATGTCGTCAATGGTGAGTTTTGTCAGCTCTTCTCGTCTGCAAGCACCAGATAATCCAAAAATTGCTACTTACTTAATCATGAGGTATATGTCATCGGGTTCTTCAGTCATAAATTTTGAAACGTCTTCTTGAGTGAAGATTTCGGCCTTTTTCGGTCGAAAACCGACATTCTGTCTTTTAATGAATGCAATTATTTTGTAAAATTTGCTAATATCCAAATTTTGCTTTACTTTGAATACACTCTTCAACATTGAATATCTTGCCCATAAAGTGTTCGGCTTCCATGTTTTAGACATTTCTAGAAAATAAGCCAAGAATACTTCTTCTTTATTTGGTGTTTTCACTTTTTTATTGTTGCACCATTCAATGAAACTCGTGTATTGCTTCTCATACCTTTGTTTAGATTTCGTTGGCAATAACTCTAAGTTCGCATCTGTAGCTGCTTGCACGATTTCTTGTGGAAGTTCTTCATCAGATGAATAATCCATTGTGGCAATTTCACTGAATCAAAAATTTTATATAAGTAACGCTTTGTCTGTCACTCTGACAATTACAAACAAATTTGTGTATTGATCGGCATGACAACATCAATTGTTACCTACTCGTTATCAGATCAATCAAAGCCTATATATAGGGTGATTTTCATAACAATACATTTTTATTTATCAATATTTGTTCATTTTTTCAATAAATAGTGCAAAATGATGGATGATTTTGAACAAACTCACTTAGTATTGAAACAAAAAAACTTGAAGTTTTATGTTTTGTCACCCACCACTTATATTTTACGAGGATATCATATAAATAATCTTCCCGCACTAGTGTGGGAAAAAATTTCCCGCACTAGTGTGGGAAAAAATTTCCCGCACTAGTGTGGGAAAACTTTTCCCGTACTAGTGTGGGAAAATGACACTTTCCAAACTGAATTGCGTGCGGGAAGTGGGTGAATCACGCACGCTTGTATGAAAAAACTTATCAGAAAAGTATCAAATATTTGACGGTTTTCCCAATAGTTGTAGAAAAAATAATTTGTGTTCTAGAATGAACCTAATATCGTTGTAGTAGAACCCGTTAGAGTATAATATCCGATTGCATAGTCTGATATTATTACAATGCACACTATCGCAGAGCAGCTTCTAACCAGCTCGGCCGTCATTCCTTGAAACATCTTGTCAGCTCAGAATGATTTATAAGATGGGCAAGGAGTTTAATAATATAATGAGAGTCTGTAGGTGAACCTGTGATATTAAAGCCATAATATTCGAGAAATGCGATAATGCAAAAACGATATTATTGAAACAATTACGGTGAGAGCACACATGAACACGTGAAATATAAAAAGGAATCGGCCTTGTCTCTTCCTAAACGAGTGCGTCTGCCGGGAACGTGCGTCATACGTATCATATACAGGGTCCGTTGCGAAATATGGAAAATATGGCATATGTATCGAGTCCAGCATAATTTTTCATAGTTTTCACGATTTGTAATTGCTACAATATTGAGAAATTACAGGAAAAAAGGCTCAAATTCAATGCACTGAAAAGATTGAAATAAGTGTTTCCTCTAAAACATTCATGCATTCACAATCAACATTTTATGGTATAAAAGTTTGTTTATCGCGAGATTCAAACAATTATTTTCTTGTGTGTGAAAATTACACAAATCAAAATGAATCAGATCAAGTTAATGGATTTATTCCTTCATTTACAAAGGCGAATCTCATGGCTTTTATATTATATACATTGTGTGTAATGCCGTTATTTGTAGTAGAAGTAAAAGTATTAAAGGAAAAGTATATTTTATTTCTTTCAGGTGCTTTCAAATGAAATATTGTTCTCGATATTTTTTTCACTTTTGCTTCGTTTTTCCTTTTTTTATATATACAGATCCACACAGAAGGGAAGCCCTATAATTTTCAAAGAACACCTCGTGAATTAAGGGACAGGAAATACGAATTAACATCAACTTCGAATTTTGCTTGTAAGACTCAGGAAAAACCTCCTTCGATAATAGCTCCAAAGTTTAACTGTTCTAGTAGAACAAGTTTTCTGAGCTTGAGAGTTTGGACAGGTCTCCAAGCTCACAAGAAAGGGGTTGAAATTTCGAAATTCAAATCCAATCTTCTGGAAACACCTTCAGCGATCATATGATTCACCAACTCAACCATTCATAACCAATAATTACCCATATTTCAAAACGCTACCATTTAATGAAATCATAGACCAGGATCTAAATAATATTTTATGTCATTGCTCATTGATTTCAATAAAAAAAAATCATGACATATGGGGAGCTTTTGGGTAAATACATGAGAATTTTATCAGATTAATATATTGTATGCACCTAGCTTTTCAATTTTGTTTGTGATTATAAGCAAAAAGGCTCGGATAGGTAGAGTTTGATCGTGAGGGGGAGCACATTTTGGACATATTTTTCAACATATGAATTCAACCCACGAGATGTCACAACCCTGAAATTCAAATCAAGAGCGGTTTCGAGTGATACATCATATTAAAAGAAAAATTATCTTTCTAATGATACTCTACTATTGAAATTTACTCAAAGATATAATGCAAAAACGGCGTTAATAACATTAACCCAATAGTTTTGCTATTGATAAAAAATACAAATGAATTTTTGGTGGAAGGAATCAAAACAATTACAATTAGTGATAGGTTCCAATGTTTATTATTTGTAACAGTGCTTTGTAAGAAAAGTGAAAACTTTGTTGAATTGACAAAATGGTTAAGACTTTCGCGGCCGAGGTTATTAGTATAACTACTTCTCTTCGGGCTTGAAGGCCGTCGTTCTTTGGAATTTCTTCCTGACGTTTCGCTAGCGCGAGTGGCCAGCTTCTTCAGAGGCTTATTCATCTCCGATGACTAAACAGTTCGATTTCTCAAGGCGTATTTATATATTGATGCAGGTAGTCTGGAGTGTTAATTACTTCTGTCGGGTTCGGGGAATAATCATCATTATTAGTTGCCGCACTACCTGCTGTGATTTTATTAGTTATTCTTGATTTCTTCAGAATTGGGTTCCAAATTCTGTTTAGAGTCAACGCTTCTTCCTTTCTGTTAAAATTGTCCGCATGTTTATGGATCTCTACCATATCTCTACCATAGCCGACTGGTACGGGAAGCAATAGAGATCCAAAAACATGCGGACAATTTTAACAGAAAGGAAGAAGCGTTGACTCTAAACAGAATTTGGAACCCGATTCTGAAGAAATCAAGAATAACTAATGAAATCACAGCAGGTAGTGCGGCAACTGATAATGATGATTATTCCCCGAACCCGACAGAAGTAATTAACACTCCAAACTACCTGCATCAATATATAAATATGAATAAGCCTCTGAAGAAGCTGGCCACTCGCGCTAGCGAAACGTCAGGAAGAAATTCCAAAGAACGACGGCCTTCAAGCCCGAAGAGAAGTAGTTATACTTTGTTGAATTGTTTTATCGAAACGTTGTTTCAACAAGAGTTGATACAATGTTATAGATTTTGTTGAAATTCATTTCAAAAATTTTGTTCTGATGAGGTTCTGCAGTTGATGTGACACATTACAGACAAATCAGGTATGACAAACCTCTTCACAAACCAGACAACATGAGAATCATTTTGTTGGGATGGATGTCGTGCAATAAGCGAGCAGTAAGTCTAGCAAAATAATTTTTTCGGAAATGAAAGTTGTCCATTTCAACTCGTTTTGAATGGAATTACCCACGTTTAATGGTGGAGTGGAAATAATTTTCAAAGGAACCAAACTGAATCAGTGAAAATACTGAAATAAAATTCTGCTTGACAGATTTTCCTACAATTATCCGCAGTTTTTCCAACAATAAAAAGCAAACGATAATTGGGAGATTTTATTGTTATGAAAATTTCCAACATTGAAATCTTGGTATCGTTGAAATGTTTGTAGTTATCCTGATTCTCAAATTCCAAATCTTATATGTATTTTTCATCAGTACCAAAATTAGCGGGTTGATGTTTTTAACGCCATTTTTGTGTGAATTTCAATGAAATATTCTTCCATTATATTCATCCTCAATGTTTTTCATTCGGGAGCAAGTTTGTTATACAAATTGAATCTAGTGAAAAGTATTTGAAGTAAAAAATTATGAGTGAGCAAAATAATCTTATTCAACAATGTAGATGACGTCAATATATTTACTTTATGGGTAGACTTTTTTATGCTCATCCTCATATAGTTCTTTACTGATCATTAAAAGTAGAAATATCGCTGTATTGTTCTTCATATTGAATGGTTTTTGTAACTATACATTGATGAAATTTAATTTTCAGATATCACATTTGAAAATTCAACAATCTGAAGCATTTTGTAAATGGGAATAGCATAGACGTAATGGCAAAAACAGAAACGAAGTACAAATTCCAATAGTGTGAATTTAGATGGTTCTTTGGAAGGGATATAGAGACCAAAGGGATGGAGAGGAGCTGTACAAATTACAAATATGAAATTATTGACACTACAACCATTATTAGTGATATAAGTAAATAACTGATTTTTCTAATCATGATGGAATTTCTGTGAAACTGAAAGAAATTAAAATAAAACCTACGTTCATCCACTACATGATGAATATGCCCCACCTAAGTATGTACGCTGTACAAAGCCTTATTCTCATTGACCTACCCAGAATCTAAATCTTATAATGGAGTTGAAAGACAAAGCTGAAAAGAAATATAAATAAACCAAACAAAGTGGACATTATGATTATTAGAAACAATTGAAGAATAGTACAACATTTGCAGTCAAACAAGAATTAACAGCTTATTATAAACGCCTGTCAAAAGGTAAAAATTCAAAAAATATATGGGATGAACTGAGAAAATTAAATATATGCCACAAAAATATAAATATCTATATCCTAGGTCATCTTAGAAATCCCAATGAAATCAATAACTTTTTATCGGAAGTGTCCCAAAAACCGCGAAGACAAATAAGAACTCATACAATTTTTAAATGAAAATGTCATAGAAAACTCGTTCAACTTTTATTTAGTGGACGATGAAGCAATTATAGAAAAAGTAAATAACATTTAAATCACTGCTGTAGGCTATGATGGGTTGAATATACAATGATAAAAATATGCTATCCCCCCTAACTCATCATTTTCCTTGCTGTTATAAGAATGGTTGTGAGAATTTTTGCTATAATTCGCGAAATTTCTATGAATATTGATAAATGTACCCAACTAACATTTTTAATTATAATTACGTTAATCTTACCTTCGATCAGGTCGGCGACCTTTCTGAAAGAAAACTAAATTACGTAATTTTTACCTTGTAATTACCAATGTGGGGAAAGAATTCGAAGTAATTTGGACGTCGAAAATTGGAATATTTGGACATTTAGTTTACTAGGTTGAGGGTGAAAATAAGTAATTTTGACATGAAATTGTTCAGAAATGAGTAAATATCAAGCTTAAATCAACCTTTCTGTTACCAAATATTCCCTTGGACGAATGAGTAAACAAAGAGAGGTTTCTTTATATGAATAGCATACATATATACATATTATCTCTATCTCAAATTCTCATAATTTGGTTGCCACAACGAATCAGCTATGGTCTACATAAAATGCTGACAATAAGTATGGGAATATAGAAATTATTGTCATACGGTAGCTACATGCTCTTTCCTCAACAATATTCTCCTTGCGGCGCGAAATTTTCTGTAAAATGATGGTTCTTACCTTCATAAAATTCACGGGCCTCTTTGGATATGCGATTTAATGCAAAAATAATTTAAATTGATTGCACATGTTTAAATTTTTTCTCCAAAAAACAATCTTTTAGCAAAGTAATGGTTTTAAAATGTCATATGCAGCCATTATATAGAAATAAATCGTCCGAATAAACTAAAATTCAATATATTATCGATATTTATTGATGGGTAAAACAGATATTCTAATTAAATTATGCGTAATTTTTGAAATGTACCTATAAGTCAATATTCTTCTTCTTACGGTATGAAATCAAGTTAATAATCGAACTATTGGACCTGTTAAATAATCTTTATATTCCCTGACCGTATCGGCTTATTTCTAGTCACATTTAGGTAAATATTCACCAAGAGAGAATACCAAAACATTCATTGGGTTATGATGACATTTGCTTCGTAAATTATACCCTAAATGATATCAGAATTCAAACCGCCCCAATCCTTGCGACGGTTGGGTCATTTTTGAAGGAGAAAATAGGTAATTTCTCACATGTTTCTTGCTCTAAAGTGGCTTATAGAATTCGAAGGGGATTTACTGGTTATTACTTTCCTGTTATTAACCAAGGTTGCTACTTATAAATTATTTATACTTGAAGTTAAATATTCAAGGCCTGTACTACCAGTATTATCCTTTTTTTAGACATTTCTCCCCGGCATGTGGAATAACTGTCCTAAAATGTTAGTTGGGTAAATAAAGGCAAGAGCCCTTATCTCTGCTTTCCGGGAAAGAGTCTCTGAAGCCTGCTTTCACAATCATCCTCACAGCTTTTTTTTGTGACATGGGAATCCGTTTCGAGTGATTTGAAAAGTGCACACTGAATTTCGGGCACACCAGGTATCATATCGTTTACTTGAGATCAGCGTCACTTATTACTATGACAAACGCCGGTCACATCGGTGCAAGAAGTATCCGCAACAACTTTTTACAAAGCGCGCTGAGCCGCACTTAACGTCTTCAATAAGTGCGTTTTGCACCGCGATTATTTCAGTAATTGGAAAAATGAGATGCTATAAATCGCAAATCTTGAAGTCATGATGTGCTCCTCTGCTTTTTATGCAGGGTTACTTATAGGCTTCGATATTACGGCAGTAAACGGAGGCAATCACGTACCTCGTTGCAGAACATGATCTTTTATTTGAATACTAATAAATATTCGAGTTTGACAAGACTCAAAGCGGAGTTCTTCATCTTTGAGCACTGGTTTTTCTACAGGAGTATTGTTTTCATGATTCAGTTCTTATTGGTAATATAACAGAAAACCTCCTTTGTCAGTTTATAAGTGTCGTTTCTGAAACCTCAAACGGATTTTGTGATGTCGAACACTTTCATGCAGATATTTCCAGAGTTCGTACAACAAGATACAGAAGATTCCTTTTGCGAAAACATATTTAAGATAAGATACATGTGTGTCAAGAGGTAGCAAAATAAAAAAAAAACACTATTTTTGTTATTATTCCTGAGAAAGACTAGAGTTCTGATTGAAACTCCACAGGTCTATTTGTTGAGTCTCTTCAATCAGTGGTGGGTTTGCGGGGTGAAATCTCTCTTGGATTTTTTACGCCCCTGACCTGATAATCAATCTAATCAATCCACTAAGTTTTTTTGTTCAACATGTTATAGAATATATGCAATGGTTCTCAAGGAGAACGTAAATGTAATGTAAATGCCATCGTCATCCCAATGAATTGAAGTGATCAAAATCGAAAACAGAAAATAGTCCTTTCAGGTAATAAACCGCGTGCAGAATTTTGAACTGTTCGACGTTTCTACTCTTATGCTGGGGTCATTATCAAGAACGTCAAACAGTTCAACTTTCTGCTCTCGGATTAATAATACCCGAAAGGATTATTTTCTTCTATATTAAAAACATTGGGATGTTCATTTGCTTTAACAATCCTGATAGACTTCTCCAATTTTTTTTGCAGTACAGCATAAGATTCCTGTTGTCCAGTCACCAATTCAGATATTTGTAATTTTCTGCTCAATTCTTGGTGTAATTGGGTGTTCGAGATATTTCCAAACTAAAACACTTCATTTGCATACATTAAAAAAAATCTGACAATCTTTTGTCAATTGAATAGTCAACTGAATAAAAATCACACAGCGTGCGATATTACTTTATGAAACACAATATGTTTGATAATTTATAATAAGTGACAATATCTCCTAATGGAGACAGGTTACGCTAATGTATGCAGTCAATTATCATTCTAACAACTGTCAAGAGTGGTAACATGAGATATTGGGAGAGTCCAGAATTGAGAAATATTTTAGTTGAGCATTTTAAATCGAACTGTTAAGCCTGTCGCTTTCATGGAAGATAGGTGATATTCGGAACAGTTTCTTGAATGAAACATATATAGTTCTATCTTTTCGGATAGCACTGACAAAATTCTCAGAGGGATAGGTAGATATTTTGATCCACTACGTTACATGCCATGGGTTCAATTGCAGCAAGTCAGGAATAAAGGAGATGATATTCAAGAAATGAATCCTAAAATAACTGCTATATAAAAATGGTACTGTTTGAACGTCATCATTTTGTGGTGGATCGATATTTGTTCCGTTGTTTTCTGGGTATTGTAACCTACCACAATCTGAAAAAATAGGAATTAATATTTGAATCTATATAAGTGTATATGTTACCGGCAAAGTGTAATATCAGGCATTGTTAGAATACCTAGGCATTCTATACATTGCCGAAAGTAAGCAGGCAAAGTGTGAAATTTTAAACATTTCATACTTTGCCTAGGCATTCTATATAATGCCTGCTGGAGTTCAGGCAGAGTTAAAAATCTGTCTGTTCCATTGTTTTCAAGTTAAGGTTAACCTAACCTAACCTAAGCTAAGCTAAGAAAATGAAAGCTATTTATTCACTAATATTTCACTTTTAAATTTTACTCTAGTAGAATATGAGGATTTTCAGATCCTATGTTTAATACATTTCATGTTTGTTATTTGCAATAAACAATTTTTAACAATGTTGTTCATTTTATACTTTGCCTGCAAAACTTTCGACATTCTATATAATGCCTAGGCATTATACACAATGCCTAGGCAAAGTTTGTACAATTGTTAAGAAATGAGTTTATTTCATACTTTGCCTGGATTCACTCGGCAATGTATACAATGCCTAGGTATTCCATACAATGCCTGAATTGTACACATTGCCGGTAACATATATATATCAGAACACTTTCTTACTGCCGATGGAGATCACACAGTAGAATGGAATGACACTGAAATTATGACGAAAGAGAGGAATGGCAGGAAACGAAAATTTGAAACCCACGTGTGGAGTTTGAGGAGGTATAAAGACGACTATTAAAATTTTCAAATTTCATCGCCCTGTTGAGACCTCTAAACGGCTCATTCACAGACATACATGTCCTACTTCATTTTCCATCATTTGGTAAAGTTGAAGTTTGGAACATGTCATATGTTTGAATCGCACTGAGTGATTAGAAATACATTTTCATAAACATATTCTGTGGATATTCCTATCTGGATATATTGGTATGAGAATTTTTGATGCCTGGAAAACTCTTCGGGTGTTTCTGCTTGATAATCCAATAGAACTGGTGAAACACTAGTAATAACATCAAACAGGTTCTGGAATCTTTATTCGTAATTTTTTGGGTTCGTAATCTAGCACAATCTGAAAAAATAAGAATTGATTTTGAAATCTATACAAGTGTAGAGGGACATACTTTTCATCCACCCCAATTGGTTTTGATCAACTTTTCCAATTTGTTTTCATATTTGTCTGTGTCTATGATAACTGCGACGAAGAAGCAGAGAGAAGTTTGATATTTTCATCATATCGTGAAGAATTCATTGTAATTTTTTTTTGTTCAAAATATTTCTGACTCTACTAGGTCATGTAAGTACCTTTTTGCAATCAGATCTATAGTCACTAGCTATTACTGGTGTCAAATTATGGGCTGTGTTTTATATAGCTGTTATCATTTCAAATGTAAGTGTAGTTTTTGAAGAAACTGCAAAAATTTTAATCTTTTGCTAATAAAAATGATACCTTGTTCCTCCAGTGGAATTAAATTTTCTACCTCACCTTGACATACCCTGCCCTTTGGATGATTCTTCCACATTGTTGAATATGATATGTAAGTTTCAATCTCGAACCTTTGGGGATGCTTCTATTATTCCGACATTTGCAAAGAAAAGTTTAACTACTATAGGAACTTGAAAGTTTCTTCTAGATTCTCTTAATTTTTGAAATCTCCCACACATTGAGGCCTACGCAGTGCTTCTAGGTACTGATCAAATGTATAGATTCCAGTATTTTTTTTATTCTTCATATTGTTGTCGGTTGAGAACTCGAAAAGACTATGAAGAAAGAATTCATCCACTACAAAATAATAACATTCAAAAAAGTTCTGGAATTCTTCATTTTAATTATTGTTATTCAAAAAAAGGGTAATCAAATTGAAAAATGATTATGACATAGTTGAAAAAGGTGTTTGAATGTTACTAAACAGTTCACGAAACAGCCTCACATGTTTTACTATAGCTTCTTTAGGCGTGTAGTTGTACATAATACTACATACAACACAATGAACTGTTTTTCAATTACGTTCATCAGTAATTTGAAAACAGTGGAATTATTGATTGTCAATCAATTATTTTTGTCATTATAATCGATGTAGATATTTTTCGTCAAGTCTCCCTACAAATATATATAGTTGATTGAACCCATTCACTCCGAAACAGTCGAAACCTCTTATCTCTCTAATCTCCGTCGGTGAATCCCGATAGTAAATAAATTTATCTGATGTCATTTTTAGTGCTATTCTCGGTTAATTTTATCTCAAACGACATTTCCTCTAATCGGATAAGCTCCTGTTATATGTAAGAGCAATGTAATGTATTCAAATGGCCGTCTACGGCAGCGTAGTATTGCCAATCTAAGATCATCATGGGTTTGACTTACAAGATACTCCACTTTACCATAAGCTACCGTTTCAGATAACAAAACACGGCAGTTTTTGAATATTAAACAGTCGGATTTGCTCGAAACGTGGGTAAGTTCAGTGATGGATGACACAAAAAAAGTTTGTTTGAAGTCCAAGAGAATGTTCACTACACTGAATAAGGAGAGTGATCAAAAATCCACTTTACTCCTGCCAGTTTTGGAAATAATTGCAAAGAGATATTATCAGAACCAACACAAATGTCTGATTCTTTACCCTCAGTAGCTGTGCAGATCCCTGAAAATCACAAGGAATTTTTAATCCTATGAGATTATTCATCTGAAGTTTGTTACAATATCATTAAAAAAATGGGTTTCTAAAAGTTTGGTACACGGCGAAAGATAAATTCGCTTCCATGACACATAATTTTCAAAACAGAATTACTTCATCAGATAATGAATAGCTGTTCAAGGTGTGACTTCCTAGGTTTGTTCGATTTTTTGCTATGAGCGTTCAAGAACCGTCAGGAGTGTGCAGAATAACGAATCAAATATCGAACTGCTTATGAATCGATTCGCAATTTAAAATCCTGTAATCGACTTCTTGGACATTTCTTCCGACGTATGATTCTTGCATTATCAAAATACTACTTGCTGAAGAATATGCATCGATTCCGGATTTTTGTTTGCAGCAGGTTCACTGTTAAGAAGACATTATTTGTTGGTAAATAAATCGTTTCTTTGTAGTTTTCTGGGTTGTTAGAGAATTGAAATTTTCTCAACAACGAATATAAGAGAAAAATACTTTATGAATGAGTTTTGAAAACGGATATATTTTCCAAAGCGTTAACAAAGATTTAATGATTATTGAAACCTCCGGTTGAAACGCGACTGGAATCGTTCTTCTGTCGACGTTTCGGCTCCCAGTTTGGAGTCATTCTCAAGACATCTTGACAAAGTGAAGACTGTGGTTTTGTGTATAGAGGGATGGTAATTATGGCTATATGAGAGTCCGACGTTGTTGAAACTGTTGGACCCCATCTAGGTCTGGTTTGAAAAGGATTAATTAAGGGATTTGTTCTATGGGATAGCAATAGTTTCCAGGGACTGGGAAGCCTTTGTGAGTCGACTCATTTGTTGAGGCATTGAGGGCGTTTTTCAATTTCTATTGCTTCGCGAATAATAACAATATTATCACATATAATTCAACCCCCTCCGTGGTATTAGCCAGGGCAGTATTTGTTCTCTACAGGTGTTGTCAACCTATTGTGTGGAGGTATAGTTGTGACTACCACTAAACGGATTGTTCTGAGATAATTTGATCAACTCAGTCAATAACAGAATTATTTTTATGACAGTAATAGTTCACAGTATACCCGTTACAATTCCAAATACTTTCATTATGAGATTGAGGAAAGTCTATTGGATCTTCTGTTCGGAAGTACACAGTGTGATGCAACAATTGCAGGTAATGTTAAGTTTATCGGGCACCAAGCAATAAAAAAAAATTTTTTTGCGGGAACTTACGTATTTCGACCTCCTGAACAAAAAAATTAAATAAAAATTTTGGCGCTCTCCAATATTTTTTAAGATACAGGGCATTTTTTGGGTCAAAAATGGGACTTTTGAATACACGTTCCTGCATCAAAATTACACTTGAAATTCATCCTTCTTTTTTATCAGCACAATGTACACATCCCTAATTATCCGTTCCACACTTTTTTTCATTCGGAAACACTGGTTTTATAACGAAAAAATGCACTTTTCCTCAACAACAACAAAAACATTGAAAATTCGGCATGTCACTGCTAAATGTTTAGTGTATTTTTTTTATGAGGGGTTGGTACCTTGGAAAACCAGAGCACACTATTCAAATTCAAAATATCGCGAATTAATTTTCCTTCATTTTGAAGTTTTTACATAAATAATTAAAATGATGAAATTATTCGAATATATAGCCTTAGTGCATTATAAGAGGGCATTAGTTAATTACCTTACAACAAACCATTTCAATTTCAACAATCAAAAATAATAAAACAATTGCTAATTGTCGATGGTAAAATGAAGGAAAATTAATTCGCGATATACACTAAACATTTAGCAGTGACATGCCGAATTTTCAATGTTTTTGTTGTTGTTGAGGAAAAGTGCATTTTTTGTTATAAAACCAGTGTTTCCGAATGAAAAAAATTGTGGAACGGATAATTAGGGATGTGTACATTGTGCTGATAAAAAAGAAGGATGAATTTCAAGTGTAATTTTGATGCAGGAACGTGTATTCAAAAATCTCATTTTTGACCCAAAAAATGCCCTGTATCTTAAAAAATATTGGAGAGCGCCAAAATTTTTATCTAAGTTTTCTGTTCAGGAGGTCGAAATACGTAAGTTCACGCAAAATATTTTTTTTATCGCTTGGTGCCCGATAAACTAAACATTACCCAATTGCAAATTTTGGGTTCTACCTGAGTACATTTTTTCGCAGATAACGATTTGTTCAAGTTTCGAGATTGAAAATTTTGTCAAAAAATAATTCATTGCCGCCCGGTCTAGAGGTAGTTTTAATTGAGAATCTTTGAAACATGCATGTTCGAATTGCACCATACTGAAGAAAGTATATACTTATGAAAATCAAAAACAAAACAGTTCCCATAAATATAACCACCTTCATATTCTAATTAAAAAAAAAAAGTAATTTATTCTTATTTGAAAAACTGAAACACGAAAATTTGTCACACATCCAATTTCCAAGAAAAAATTGCAATTCCGAAAACAAACTCCTCCATAAATTATTGTTACTCATCACTATATCCGTTGAACGATTCCACAAAAGCACAAAGAATGATCATCGACAGGTGAGTAGTTAATCACACACTCCAGAGATTACATTAGAAGTATATGAGCAACGGATGTAAATTCATTGTAATGCATGTTCGCATTATTAATTTTCTCGTGAAGTCGCTTTTGTTCGGGGGCACTTCGCCTGCATCATATGGTATAAATCCATATATCATGGTCGTGATGAATGCCTAACGATGTTCAGTAATTTAACTTCACTATAGGCGACTCGTGCCAGCTTTTGATTCATATCAATGGCTCTCGTAAGCGTTTTCAGAATGGAGAGTATTATACAATATTGCCCGGAGAAATATTCGTGAAAATCAAGATGTTTCCATTTTCTAATGATATCCAATAGTATTTTGAAATCGTCTGGATTTATCATTGGCTACCCAATCATTAAGTAAATTAATTAAAAAGTAGATCACGGATTCTGTTCATTACTTTGTTTTCCTTCCTTTTCAGTGCAGGTATGATGTTGTTTTCAGATAAGTTTTTGGGGAAAAAGGGTAATACCGATATGTTAGGTGTTGTAACTATGAAAAATCTTTTTTGGTAAGAAGCAATGAGAAATTGAGAAACTGATGTGAATTTTGCGATGGAATATATAAAAAATGCAAACATGGAAAATTCTGTAGTAAAATATACAAAAGCTATAAACAGAAGGAACTGAACTGACGAGGAAAATGAGAAACGAAACAGAAGTAATACAAGCAAAGAGAGAGGATATTACAAAAATATTGACGTGTTTTTATTCAGGATTATACAAGTAATTTGTCGAAACCGATGAGAATTTTGAAATTTGCATTAAAAATTTGATTCCTCCAACTGAAGTCTATTTCAAGAATCAAGTAGAAAAAATGGAGACGTTGTTTAAACGGATTTAGTTTCTCTTGGAATGGACTATACGGTATATCATTCTGAGAGCTCTCATAGGAATTAACCGCAAAACAAAAATTGTTATCAAAATTCAAGTATGGAGTGAGAGTCACGAATCGTTGGAGATCAGAGTGAATTTATATTATTCTTCAATGAAAAGGACGTTTTAATATCAGAATATTATAGTATATATACATACATAGGGAAATGGTAACAAATCATCAAGTTGGTAGTGGGTAGAATTTTTTTTTCAAGTGGAATTTTTCTCAATCCATACTCGAAATTTTCCATCGTAGGTAAGTTTTCAACTGAGTCATACAACTTATCTAAAAATTCAGGGTCGAGATACAGAAAACTTTTCTGAATAAAGTTGTTTTTTTACTATTGGGCATTAGAAGATCTCTGAAACGGGTAGTTCAACAATATTGCTGGGCTGAAAATAAATGATTGTTCATGTAAACATAACTGCATAACTGTAATATATAACCATGTTTTTTGAAAAGGTCTCTACATGAGCCCCTGCACCCTATTCCAGCTATAATTCTGACGCATTTTTTCTGGAGAATGAGCACATTGAACACTCTCTCAGCAGAAGAGCTTATTATTGCATGGTACAGACTCGATAAAACTTTCTCACTGAAGAAATCAGCCCTAAGCCTGAGAGCATAACAGTTTTTCAATAGTTTATCACAAAGATTCGTTATTAGCGCTTAGTACTTAGCGCTACATTTGTTCATTGCTAGTATATTTACGTGCGCGTTGTACATTTTTCTCCTAGAAATACACTCGCCCTCAGTTGTCTGAAGTTTTGTTCTCGACGTTTCGGCTCCGATTTTGGAGCCAGTTTCAAGAGTAAATGTGACTTCACGCTGAGGTCTCAATCTGCCTACTCCTCAGGTGTTGTCACAGGGGACAAGGGTTTGTGACTTGACGCCGGGGCCTCAATCTGCCTACTCCCCAGGTCTCGTCACGAGTTCTTTCTAAGGTCTCAATCTGCCTACTCCTTAGATCGAACTGAGGTATCGAGGGATGTTGGGTGGTATTTATAGCAGCGGGTGCTGCTAAAGCACCGTCGGATGTCTTGGTGGGGACTGGGCATCTGGAAATTAGCTGAAGATGGGTCTGATTTTCGGACAGCAAGTTTATGTTCGTATACTCTACTTGTCACACGTCTGTTGGTCTGGCCTACATATGTTCTATGGCAATCAGAACATGGTATTTCATATATACCCTGTGATTCGTTGACGATTTTGTCCTTGGGGGAGCGGAGGAATGTGGAGATTTTATTGCTGGCTGTAGGTAAATATAGTTTTTATGTCCTGATTCGAATTCGACTGATTTTGTCAGTAACTCCTTTAATGTAGGGAAGGAAAGCTTTGTGGAGAACATTGTGAGCCCCCTGTGACAACACCTGAGGAGTAGGCAGATTGAGACCTCAGCGTGAAGTCACATTTACTCTTAAAAATGGCTCCGAAATCGGAGCCGAAACGTCGAGAACAAAACTTCAGACGCGGTTCAATCCGAACTCCCCGAACTCAACAACAACATAAACTGACCGCGGAAACCTATCCGAACATCTTATTAGTCAATAGACATTATAACTAATGGACTGGCCTTTATGACAGTTTTCCATATAACTCGATGCTGCGGAATACAATAGAGAGAGAAAGGATATGCACATTGAAGTGATATTGTGAAGGAGAGAGTGATGATTCTAGACTCGAATTACTCTAACTTTCTGAATCTCTCTTTATCAGCTAGATTGAGAAAGGAATTCGCTTAGAGGTTATACTTGAGGTATTCTATCCTGCTCACTCTGCAGTCCTCTCTCTCTCTCTCTCTTAGAGCCAGTCCATTAATTATAATGTCTATGGATTAGTCGTAGCTTTTTCCTGTTCAACTCTAAAATAATCTTCCTACCAATTTTCCCTTCCTTAGACTCTGATTCTTGAAACTTATTGCCAAGTGGGAGTATACAACGTCCAACAAACTCAGACTCAATAGGAATATGAATCTGTTTTTTTCTCGACGTGAAGATAAAGTGATCCTTCATTAGATATTCCACTCAATTTTCTATAAAATCGCAGCAAGTTCAAGGATATTCTACTACCTCATACATAATTTTCTCAATGACTCCGGCTCATTTGAATTGACTTGATATGTTCCTTCATTGGCAGTTCCATTTTTGTAGACGAATTTTTTCCTGAGACAAGCTTCAGGAATGCAATATAGCATTACCAATATCTATTGTCCGATACTCTTGATATTATTCATTATGTTGAGTTTTTCATCGATATGCACTTTCAGAAAATCACAAATAGCCACATTGGCGCTTTTCATATACCCACACTAAAATCATTTCAATTAAAATTGATTCCTTCGCACTACTTCTGCTCAAAATATCATCATGACACAGAATCCCTCCCTGCAATGATTGATTTTCAAATCAATATCCTACATTTATGGTTCCCTTACATATTTATGGTTTCATTTCAATGTAAAATTTGCCCCTCATGATACTAGTGGATTAAAATCGATCAGATTGTCAATGTAGCTTAAAGCTGTTTTTCATGACCTATCTAACCTATTGCAAGTCGTTCAACTCATCAGACATCACGTATTCCTCTGAGACAGAAATTTAGCTTCGATTGATATGGACCTACGTTATCTCTCTACGACAGAGGCCTAATTAGCTGGGATCACTCTAGTTGCCTGGGGCTCGCAACAAGACACGAAAAAACCGAGGAATTAGAAAATAACATACAATTCCTTTCAAATGGTATGTTACCTCGGTGAAGTCTTCCTTATTGTCAATCTGATTCCTCATGTCAGCTTCGGTATCTCCTACTTCAATCTTAATTCGTGCTAATACCCGGACATTTACTCTGATTTATTCATTCCGTGCTTGAAATGAGAGTACTCCGGTACCCATTTTACTTAATCCGTGCGTCTTCATTGTAATATGTACAATTTTGTTTCTTCTTTATAGAGCCAATCACATACCAATGATTTTTCATACAATTTCGGGAATATTATTCGATGATAGATAGAGAGTTTTGTCTGAGCGAAACGAGCTTATCTGGCTAGATGTAATGTAGCTAGATATAATGTAACGTTATTTCGATAGAAATATCATGTGAGTGTTATCTTTTTGATTCGATGTGTCATTTTGAGTCATTATTGCAAAAGTAATTATTAATGTAAAATATTTATTTTTCGCCATCATCGTGTGAAATTGAACAACTCTTCTTTGGAACTCTACTGAAAAATTATGCAGACAGAAAATTGAATTTTTTTTACTTCGACAAGCCATTATTTGAAAAAATAGAGCCAATCTGACGTATTCATTCACCTTCCTTTATTATTCTATTCTATTATTTTTTATTTAACGTTGGTTTATTTCCGCAACCAAGGCCAATCACCGACGCCGGTGAGCACACTTCCCCCAACCGGAAATTTTGCCGAACCCTCTGGTATTCCAACCAGAGGTAGGGATCTTTAACGAGCCCAACATCCATGGACTCGGGACCGACGGCTTTACGTCCCCTCCGAAGGACGAGATATCCTCAATATATCCTGTGCTCATTGATATATTGTATGCGAGCTATGATATGCTACTTCGCTGCAGCTATACGGGCTTTCGACACGGTATTTCCGTGCATGGTCACCCATCCAAGTACTAACCGCGCTCGGCGTTGCTTAACTTCAGATAGAAAACCTGAAGAGCTGGGCCATGCCCTTCCTTTATCATTTGAAACATTCAAATATCTACTGTTAGAATGTCATTATTTTGTGCACTATTTCTTACATATACAGATTCACACGAAAGGGAAGCCCTTTAATGTTCAAAGAACACCGCATGAATCAATAGACAAGAGGTACGAATTAACATTCACTTTGAATTTTTAGAGTTTGTGAGCCTCAGGAAAAACCTAGCTCGGCAAGAAGTTCCAAATTTCAGCTGTTCTATTGAGAAAAGATCCCTGAGCAAGAGAGGTTCGACAGGTCTCCAAGCCAACAACAATGAGGAGAGAATTGTGTACTCGTCAGGACATCCGTGTAGATATTGCCAAGGGTGGAACGATTGATAACAAGTCAGAAGAGCACCGGTCGTATCTTCAGAATAGTCTCCGAGCTTTCTACGATGCTACAAGAAGTGAGCGAACTTGTGAGAGAAGAGTCATCAACAAGACAGATTGAGTTCCACTGAATAGAATCAAGAAGCTTCAATAAACGTTGTGATGCCGAGCCCCATACATGAGAACTATATTCCACGACAGTGTCTTTGCCTTGTAGATCATCTGAAGCTGACGAGAAGTGAGGTATTATATCGTACGAAATAGAAATCCAAGCTTTATGAAAGCACCCTTAGCGACTGATCTGCCATGGTTTTCCCATGAGAGATTATTAATGATCGTAATTCCTACCATCGAGATACTTGACTTTGTAGGAATACTAAATATAGAGAGATCGGCTTTCTTCGAGAAGAGACATCCCTGGGTTTACCCAGCATTGAATTTCACCAAGTTGATGTTACCCCATTCTATTATTTTTGCCAAGTCATCGTTAATTCTATTGACGTTGATGCTCCTCTGAATTATTGTTTCTCTTGCTGGTATGGGGACTCTGCGAGAGGAACTAGTATGAAGAGTACCCTCGTCCGCAAAACTATGTTCTGAACATTTAGTTTTCACCAGCAAATTGTTGATATGGAGCAGAAATGAAGTGGGCGCTAGAACTGAACCCTGTGGAACACCTGCATTTATTGGGAGAACATCAGATGATATTCCATTAATAACTGCATTCTGAAAAAATAAGAATAAATGTTGGAGTCTATACACTTCTGAAAGACATCAAATCCCAAAATTTTGACATTCATAAGAAATAAACCGAAAAACGAAACTGGAAGATAAAATTTATGAAAGAATTTTGTGAACGGAAGCGGATTTGGTTTTCGGAACGTCAACGATTTTGATAAATTCTTCTTGTATTCTATTGATAGGTAGATTTGGGATATAATAATAATAATAATAATAATAATATACTTTATTCTCTTGCCAATATACAAAATAAAATTCGAGTTTTTGCGTTACAAGCAATTGAAAGGGCGAAGTTCAGCATTACAACAAAGTTGCTTGCTGTTCTTCCACTCAACCCGGGTAAGGTAGAATCACATCCGAATGAGACAGACAAAACACAATACTTTCTCCTTTTTCTTTTCCTGGCTACAAAGTAAGACCACTCCTGGCTACGAAGTAAGGAATTTTTTGTATTTCTTTCGGAAAATGGGGCTAGAAAGAGTTTTCAATAGTATGGGTAAAGAATTGAATTGTTTCACTATATTATATGAGAATGATCTAGTGAAGATTGCAGTTTTGTGGGAGGGAGGAGTGAGATTTCCTTTAGATCTAATATTTACATTATGTACATCAGTTCGAAATCTTATTCTTCTATATAGACATTTGGGTATACCTGTATTAATTATTTTGTGATACAAAATACCACAATGAAATGTTCGTCTATTTTTCATGTTGAGCCAGTTGGTTTGTTTTAATTTATGACTGACAGGACGACTTTTTTTAATGCCATATATAAATCTCAAGCAATAGTTTTGAATTTTTTGGATTCTTTGTTTTGTATGGTCTGTAATGCAATGCCCATATACAGTATCACAGTAATTAAAGGTTGACAAAATCAATGAGTCACACAGCAAAATTTTAGATTCTGTGTTTAGAATATGTCTTGAATTATACAACAGTTTCAACTTGAAGATAGATTTTTTAATGCATGAAGAAATGTGGCTTTCAAATCTCAAATCGTTATCAATTGTTAAACCTAAAACTTTGGCCTCTTTCACCAATGGAATATTTACATTATCGATCTCTATATCGACTAAATCAGAAAATTTCAATTTGTCAATTTGTCTTCCAAAAAACATTGCAGAACATTTTGTTGGATTCAAATGAAGAGAGTGTTCTAGTGATATGTTAAAGAGAGTTTCAAGGTCATTGTTAATTAATTTACAACTTTGTTGAAGTTCATTTGGATCAAAAGAGAACATTAGCTGAGTATCATCAGCATACATTTGAACACTAGAATGATGTATGTAAGATGGAAATGAAGATGTATATATAATAAACAGGATAGGTCCTAATATAGACCCTTGCGGAACCCCACTGTTATTATATAATGATTCAGATATATTGTTATTGTATACCACTCTTTGTTGCCTGTCTTTCAAGTAATTTTCTAATAATTTTATCGCTTTATGATCAAACCCAATGAATTCCAAAATTTGTAGTAAAATATGATGCTGTATAGTATCAAAAGCCTTTGAATAGTCCAATAACACTAAAATTGTACATAGACCTTTATCTATTGAAGTTATGATATTATCAGTCAAATTAAGTAGAGAAGTTACGCAACCATGTCCAGCCCTGAAACCTGTTTGCTGTTCAGGTAAGATATTATTGGAATTTAGGTGATTTACTATTTGTTCTTTCATTACATGTTCGATAATTTTTGACATCACCGGTAGAATGCTTATAGGTCGAAGTTCATTTACACTTTTTGGGGAATTAACCTTGGGAAGTGGAATTATGTTCGCTAATTTCCACTGGCTGGGAAAAACTGAATTCGTGAGACAAAAATTAACCAAGTGAGAGATGAATTCTAGTATAAATGGACAGCACATTATCAAAAAGTTAATATGTATGCCATCTGAGCCTACTGAGCGGGATTTGATGCTATAAAGGTATTTACTTATTTCAATTTCCGTTACTTCTTTGAATGTCAAAGTAGAAGATATATTTTGTTTGACACCATCATAATAGTTAGGCAAAACATTATAGTTATTTTGTGGTTTACAGTTTACAAAATGTGAGTTAATATTGTTGACATCAGCTATACCCGAAGGAATTACCGACATTTTCTTTTTATTGTAGATATTTAATTTTTTTAGGTGTTGCCAAATATTCGGCGATCCATTTGCATTTTGTAAATAAGCCTTCATTTCTCTTCTGATAGAGCTATTTGTTAAATTGTTCATATTTCTATATTCCTGAAAATGTCGGGGGTTTTTGGTTTTTTTATATTTTTGTAGAGCCTTATTTTTGAGTTTAATCATATCCTTTATATCATCCGTAATCCAGGGTTTGCAAGGTTTTTCAAAATAACATAATTTCTCTGGAGCATGTAGTTCTAACAGGTCATAAACATTGTTATTGAAGAAGTTTACTTTATCATCAATGTTATTTATGTCATAAATATTCTTCCATGGAATAGATCTTACATGATCATAAAGCAGTTCTACATCAATATTTTTGATGTTTCTATAACTCTTAATTATCTCTACATTTCTTGGTACGTTGAATAACAAATGAGCATAAACGAGTTCGTGATCGCTAATATTGTTTATTGAGAGTGCACCACTGTCTGAAAATTTTCTCTCTTCGGATATTATGATGAAATCTATCAAACTAGCACTATTTTCAGTGACTCTTGTTGGACTACTGATTATTTGGTTCAAACCGAAACTTTCTAAAATACTGGTTAAACTAGAGATGGCAGAATCATTAATATCTAACAAATCCATGTTGAAGTCCCCTACAACTATTAATTCATCGAATGATGGTATTAAATCGATCAAAATACTTTCAAAAATATTGTTAAAATCGTTACAATTGAATTTTGGTGTTTTATAAATACACCCAATACATACTTTCGAAGTGTTTAGTTCAAGACTCACCCAAATATCTTCTATATCCCTATTGTTATTCATTACAGTGAATGCAAACGTATTTTTTATATATAATCCAACTCCTCCTCCCCGCAAACCTGCGCCTCTGCTTCTGTGAGTAAATGTGTATCCTTCTAATAGAACATCTTCACCTGAAATATTAGGTGTTAGCCAAGTCTCTGTAACCCCGATTACATCATATTCCTGTGAAGAAAAATGATCAGAAAAATCATTGAAATGAGCCAGTAGTGATCTCACATTGATGTGACATATTTTCAAATGGCTTGTCATAATTTATTCGTTACTTCAAAATCGAGAGAAAGTACTGTCTTCAATCAGTATGTTTTTGCACTATGTTTCTATCACGGTGATACAATGCAATAAAAAAATAAAAAAATAGATGAGTATAATGTGCCACCACCCTCCAAGTTTCATTACCTGATGAAAAATAAGTAATTGAAATATGAACTACTCCTTTAAAAATAAAAAGCTGATTGTGAGTCACTTTTGAATATGAATGGACATAATATGGCATAGGAATGTAAAAAACATAAATGTTTCAAAATAGAAAAGAAATTGAAGCTCCTAGTAGGTACAGTAAGGAATCACAATATAACATTGTTGTTGAATCAGTGTTAAATACTGAGTAGTACCTACTTATCATTACCAAAACCCATATATTTATCACCAGTAGCAAGAAAAAAAGGAAATTATGCTCAGAGTATATGCATAGAAATATTCCGTATGTTAATCTGAACAAATCAACCAATAAAATTATTATATATCCTAGAAACAGATAAACATCATTCTCATCGAAAGTCATAATAGAAAAACTGTCATTTATTTAGGTAATTTATTTTTATTCCTTCCCACTCTTTCTCTGTGCGCACTGGAATTTTTCTTCCCTCAATTGTCAGGAACACCACTCCACGCTGTGTCCATGCAGAGTTTCCCATAACAGACTTCACTTCCTTGAATAATTCCAAAGTGTCGTGTGATAACCTCTCAGTAATTATAATGCCCAAGCCTTTAAGTTTGCTTTTGGCATAAAACAGCTGATCACGTATCCAGCGTTGTGCGAAATCATACGAAAACTTGCTGAATGATTGAACGTGTTCCAATATTCCAATATCAATTTTTTAAGATTGTGGTAGGTTAAAAACCCAAATAAACGGGAACGAATTCAAAAACGTGTTATGATTTTTTTCTACCTTTGTGTCTATAACAAGACTGGAATAGATATTTTAACTACTTTTCTATGAGGACATTGGTTGAAAGGTGGAGACATCTGACAAATTATATTGAATCAGAGGCAACAAGGAGTTTTTAACAAAGAATAATTTAGTGTTTAGAAACATTCGCTTGATAAAGATACAGTGTATCGAAACATGTCGCGAAGACAATAAATTTTGTGGAAATTTAATCGTGTTTACCTTATAGCGTAATAACTATGGATTTCCATCAAGTAAGGGCCACCTCAATCCAAAAAAAAAAAAAGAGGCAACAAACATCACACTTATAGATAGGGAGTTTAATTACACTTTGTGAACTCCATTGAAAAATGACTAGATGAAAGAGAATTCAGGGGGATGGTTTCCATTATCTATATACAGAGGATTTTTCAAAACACATCTATATCCATGAGAAATTAGTTTTGAATATATGGGATGTTCAACTGAAAAGTTGAAATTGACCTTTTTGATAGAGTTTCTGGGAGGTATTGATCTGACTAGTCCTGTATCTCAAGCAGTACCGTTTCAGTGGGGGTAGAATCAGTCCGATCGTACATGTCTATTGAAAACACTCTAGAGGAAAAAGAATTGTTATTTTTTTTTTCCAAAAACTGAACTGAAATTAAAGCAATAAGAATTCAGGACGAAATATGCAAATGCACAGTTCCTTCAAGAAAATGATCAAGGTAATAGCATAGCAATAGATCGAAACTAAATTCAATAAAGATAATGAAATTGAAAACTTGAAATAATCGGGAAAGAATGTACATAAACAGTAAGTGTACGAAAGTATGAATATGAATATTTAAAAAACAGTGATATCAAATAAAACGAAAGCAAGAAATTAGGAAGAACCAATGAAAATAATGTTGAACTCAAGTTTCAAGTTGAGTGTAGAAATCGACCTCGGGTAGGAATAAACAACAAAGAAAATTTTGCAATAAAAGCTCATTTCCTGTTCAGTTTGGTGTCAGGGCAACTGAACTCAAAGAAAGAGTTTCAGTAGTCAGTATACATCAGCAGTTGATTCATGTTAAATTGATAATTTTACCAATATCAACATTTAAATTATTTACTAATAATAAACGAAACATCAACTTATCGATAGCGTACCAACACAAGAACGAATATTGAAAACTTTATTCAACATCAATCTGAATCTTCCATTTTGCTCTTTTCAATGTCCTCACAAACACCCGTCGTGACGAACCCTGTAGGTATTTGTACTCTGCACACCCCATTGCATGCATTTGAATAGACGAACGGTTTAGATAGTATAGTATGTACATTCACGATTGTTTCGCTAAAAAACTTTCATGAAAACAAAATCTAGACAGCTCGACCTTCTTCCAGTAAGTGAAACACGAGTTAAACAATAGGCGCGGCCTTCTCGATCGTAGTCAAACAGAAACCAACGCGTGACTACAAATTGCAAAAGACGCTACTGAAATTTCAGACAGGATCTAAGTTACTGTTACAAAAAATATCGTTCTCGTTACTCTTGGGTTTCAGTGATGTCCCTGAAGATTTCTGTCTGACATAAGCGTAGGGTGTGTCCGATGAATTGCAATGCTGTTAACACCAAACACAATGGGATGAAGAATGAAAAGAGATTTTCATAGGTAAGTTCGTCCACTACAATTTGGAGTAGAAAGATTGACTATTGTTTTGCAATATATGTTACGTCCGCAACATATGTTACTTTGGCCCCACATGAAATATTGATAAATTAGAACTGTCAACATTTGTTTTTGAAATTTTCATTTTCCTTTCGAAAACAGTAGCCTGCATAGTGTTTGAAGGTGATTTTTCTGTTTTCAGATGTTTAAATATGAAATTATTTAGAAATTCGCGAGACTAAAAATTATCCACTATAAATTTATGAAATAGTTTTTATGAGAACTGCGAATATTTGTTGAAATATCGGAAGCTAGAACTGTTAACGTTTTCGAAACTCTATTCAGAATTCATAATTGAGAGATTGAATTTTGATAGAAGCAAAGTTTTGAAAACGGATTCGATTTCAGAAACGTCAACACAAAAAAGTTATGATTATTGGCATATTCATACCATTGTGGCAGGATAATTCGAGTTATGGAAGTTGCTGTAGCAAGATAACGTAAGCTATATGCAAGTTATTTTTCTTATTTTGATACATTCTCTTATCAGTTTCATAGAGTAAAATTGTCTACTCCACAGTATTATTCAATTATGTAAGTAAGTATCGGTTCATCATATCGCTTTTCAACAAGACGTCTTTCACAAGTTTGTGAAATCCAATTGGAAGCGATCGTTTGCGAAACAGTTGGAGAATGTTGAGGTAAGCTGATTGATACGGGAAAAACGAGAACATTTTTTTCACATTATATATTATATAATGTGTATGATGTGTGATATTAGTTTTTACAACAAGGGTGGATATGATGGCCCTTTCGCACGGGGAAGAAGTTTGAGCACAATGCCGTACAGGGAGCAAATATTCGATTAGTTTTTTGAAAAGAGGCTGTATTCACAACTCTCTCAGACGAATCCTCGGACCACAATTCCTCAATCATACCTGCAAAAGTATTCTGAATCATTGAAGTACTAGGACTATTAACCTTCGAATAAATGTTCTTTCAGATACTCCAACATTTTACGTATCATCTCAGGGTTAGCAGTAGAGTGCCACCAAGATTTAGCTAACGCCTCGGTAGATAACAATATCGTACTAAGGTGGGTAAAAGGGCACGACAGGAGCAAAGGTAAATGCATTTCTGACTCTTTGTTCGGGATGGCGGCTGGACTGAAAATTTTGGGACCAGGTGACACCCATGGCTTGACGATTCGACAATTGCGGAACTAGCCAAACGTTACACCCACACTCAATCCCTTAAGAGATGAGATGAAACCAAAGGATGCAGTTTTGCCAGGTTCACCCTGGGCGACCCTGGGAAGCTGGATCCGAATGAATATTGGGCGATGACCAGGAAGAAGCTACGTTTAACAGTGGGATTTCTGACTGGACACTGTCAACTAAGGAAACACCTCCATATTATGGGGCTAGTGGACACACCTCTATGCAGGATGTGTGAACAGGAAGATGAAACTGTCAGGCATGTCTTATGTGAATGTCTGGAGCTGTCGTCGATGAGAGAGTGTGTGTTCGGTGAGTCTTGGCCCACACCTGCCGATATCAAGCAGATTGATGTCCCCTAGTGACCTGTCCTCCTTCCTGGATAAGGCAGGATGGACAATGTCCTAGGAGGGCGACTCCTTGGGAGGATGTACAATGGGTCATATTGTGGCCTAAGTGCTGTGGGTCTACACTCACCTTCCCTACTCTACAGATACAGATACTCCAACATTTGTCAAATTTGAGTTATACGATAAGTTTTCGACTAATAGAACGTTTCCAAGGAGGAACTATTTTTGATTAACTTTCAGAGTAGATTGAAAATATGCCTTCTAGACTTCTATATTTTACAATATCGATTCTTATTTTTTCAGATTGAAGAAGGTTGAGAACCAAATAACCTGAGGAGAATAAAATAAATATTTCCAATATTGTACAGTTCTTTGAGAAGAGGTGTCATGAAAGTTTCGGTTGCTGGATTATCGGTATTGTTACGATCTCTCCTTGGATTCGTTTATCAAAATTCCAAACAACACTATACCAGTTTTGTCACAACTCTTCATCACAACACATTATAATACAATCACCTAAATTGCTCCGCTAACTTTCCAACGCTCGGTACTAAAACTCTCTGTAATAAAAATTCTCTACTTTGACTTTTGCACTTAGCAATACCAAAGCTCTCCGAAATAAAAACTCTGTAAAACTCTCCGCCTCTCCACTGAGCTATAAACTCTGATAAACTTCGAATAACTATCCGAATAACTCACTCTCTGAATAACTGTCTCTCCGCGATGGAGTACCTCCTTATATACCTGCGTACGCCTATGGAGAATCTTCGAGAGAGGTCTCGATGATGAATATCGAATTCTCCACGCGAATCAAGAGTTCTTGGAAAAATGACGTTCGTTCTTCGACCCCAATTATTATTCTGCGTTTATGGGCGACAGAGCCGGTGCTAGGACATTCCGTAACAGTATCTTTGGCCTTATTCAAACACCCCTACAGTGAAACCTGGAATGAATATTATGATTTGCATGTGACACAGTTTTACTTTGATTTATACATAATATTTCTCATCATTACTTGTGACAACAAATACTTTGGTAACAGTTTAAATCGATACCGAATTTCCTTCCATTGCTGAAATAGGTGCATTTGACTAGTAGTCAAGGAATCGAATATCAATATATCAATTTGTAAAAAAAAACGGTACGCAACAGGCAAAACAGTTGAAAAATTATCCTTATATTGCCCTTACGTATCGAAACAAATATACCAATTTGTCACAGCAGAGAAAAATAATTCAAATAATTCGAATTTTCAGTATTACTACTTTTATTCGGGTTTGAAGGCCGTCGTTTTTTGGAATTTCTTCCTGACGTTTCGCTGGCTCGAGTGGCTAGCTTCTTCAGAGGTTCATTCATCTTGGAATTCACTCCAAGATGAATGAACCTCTGAAGAAGCTAGCCACTCGAGCCAGCGAAACGTCAGGAAGAAATTCCAAAAAACGACGGCCTTCAAACCCGAATAAAAGTAGTAATACTGAAAACCTCGGCCGCGAAAGCCTCAACTATTTTGTCAATTCGAATTTTCACTTGAAATACCACCAGTGCTTGATTTATTTCCGGAATTTTTTTCGTGCTCAAGATAGGCTTGGGAATACATCACAGATTGAACAATTGAATCGAAATTGCCTTGTTCATTTAATATAGGTTATTGTGCGAGCTTCAACAAAATGAATCGATTCGGTCAAGAAACTACCGTGTCAGTTGCCCCTGAATAAAGATTTGGATTATTATTGTGTTTTCATCAGTCTGCTAAATTGTTCTTGTGCCCTATTTGAACGTTCCATTTTGTTTACCTCTGCTCAAAGTGGGTGAGTGTCAAACAAAATATGCTCTGCTTATGTCGAAAGAAATGCAACTATAGCTTCAGGTTAGTGCGGATTTATGCAGCACGAATTTAGACTAAAAGAATTTACATTTACACTTCAACTTCAACTGAGAAGATTAACCTCTCTTTTGAAATGGTTCATTTTATGCAGGTGAATTAAAACTAGATCAAAATTAGTAATTGGCCAACTTTTATCTTTTGAATGTTAATTATTGACACCACTGCGCAATTTTTGGCGCATATTTTGAATTCCGCGGGCTGAACGGAGGAATGACATGGAAAATAGTGACATATTTCAATATTGACACCTATATATTTTCACCATAGAATACGTTCGCATACAAGGGGGCTGTAGTGGTCTGGCTGAGTGTGACAAGATGTGACAAGGGGGGACGGGGGGTATACGGCAACGTGACGTTCGCCGTTTAATATTTTTTGACACGACCGCTAGCCGCTAGCTATGTGGCGCGACTCTAGCGGCGTTGCGATCCGTCACAAACGGGTTTCTTTGTTTTTCCAATACTTGAGGCAGTAACGTTTTCACGTACCCTGCGCTCTCGATTCAATAACTGTCTTCTGAATAATAGAAATATTATTTATTATTTATATGTTCGTTATGAAAGATATTCATTAATTCATTTAAATTTTATTATAATACCCAAATAAATATTTTTGATTTTCAGAATTTGTTTACTATAATTTATAATTTATCATACTCAGCAGGGGGGGGTCTCAGTTTTTGTGACGAAATATTTCTAGGGGGGGGGTCACAAAAAGTGTGACACAGCGTGACAATGGGGGGGAAGGGGGTCAAAAAAAGCAGATTTTAGTGTGACGTATTTTATGAACGGCCCCTAATCTACAAATCAACTTGGTTTGGTGGACGTTAAATATTGAATAAGGCCAATCGAAGATGGGATGTTGATGGATTTAATGAGAAACGAAAATCTAAGAACCAAAAAGATAGGGTAGGTTAATGTAAGTAGTTTGTTCTAAGTTGTCTGCATAAAAGCCCCACAAACATAAGTTAAATTTTTCCTCAGTTGAGCTTTTGTGTAAATTTGTGCTGCATAAATCCGCCCTTATCCATGCGGGAAATTTCTTTAGATGAAATTCTCAAAAATACTCGAGTTGCCATGGTAACGCAAAATAAAATAAGCATTTCATTAGTCGAAAACTGTTGGTATGAAATTTTCACATAAATTTGGGCATGTTAACTTTGGCATTCAATGGACTTCTACCCACACACTATCAGAACAAACACCGCGTTTGATCAATTCATGGCTTCTGGCGATTATATGCTTCGAAATGTTCCGCACTCATATGACTGAACATTAGTTCTACGTGGTCGTACTCGGGCAACAAGCGACGAAAACTTGTATATCATCATCATGCACGGATCACACGCAAATACGTGCGCTGTCCATCCAAGCAAGCGGCGCAGCAAATTCGATAGACCAGTCGAATTAGCTCGAAATGTTGAACCATGGATTACCTGGAGGTATGTCGTGATTTTGGTTGGAACTGCTCGATTGCTGTACTGACCCACTATTGTGACTATGTGGCTATTTTCAGGATAACTGCAAAATAATTTTTTATAGAGAGAAAAATCTCAAATTGATCTATTTTTGACGATTTCTGTAGTTTTACTCACGATCATCTCTATAATGGTCAAAATATAATATAATATAATATAATATAATATAATATAATATAATATAATATAATATAATATAATATAATATAATATAATATAATATAATATAATATAATATAATATAATATAATATAATATAATATAATATAATATAATATAATATAATATAATATAATATAATATAATATAATATAATATAATATAATATAATATAATATAATATAATATAATATAATATAATATAATATAATATAATATAATATACAAAGAAAAATGTAGAAATTTGCTACCAAAACGCGTATTTCAAATTTGCAAGAGAACATTGTCAAAGAGGCAGGGCTTCAGAAATAATCAAAAAAATTCGAAAATCAGCTTCGTGTTCACACATGTAGTTCAGATTGAGAATGAAAACCGGTCTATTTGATGATGTTTCTTCGGAACTTCTGAATGGAAAAAACTCGGAGAACTATTTTCTATGAAGTTGGTGAATGATCTCAATTATTCAGTAAATCATTTATCAACATTCATAACAATAAAAGAGGCAGAAGGAAGATTCGTACACCTCCTGTGACTATCTTATACATATGATCGAACATCCAAATTGAACTCTTCAGTTTGATTTGTGTAATCAGATATGATTGAGAACTAATTCTATTAGTCTTTTATAGTTTCTCCATACCAAACTGAAATTTATTATGCTAAACTTGAATGAAAAAATATCAATGTCATTAGTCACCAAATAATTTTATACTTCAAGGAATTGAGAGGTGGGTAACAAAAAATAACTTATTTATTATTTGAAGATGAATCAATTGAGTTAGATAAAATAGAAAAATTAATATCTGAATCATTGCATCATATGTATGACAAAAATCGTGTCAAGGGTGGAAAAGTTCTGACTCAAAATTGTTATAAACATTGATTCATGACTTAATTGCGATTATGCAGCCAGGATTTCTTGTATATAAATCCAACTGATTATCATCGTTGTTTACTTTATTTTTGGAATATTGCACTACTGATTTTCGTAACAGATTTCATGGCCTGCAACGTTTTTTATAGATGTTTTCACCTCAATGCTGAATTTCTGCAAGTTTAATAAAGATAATTGAACGAATAATATATTTTTTTCCCTATAAACATATAAACGATGGGTAAACGACGATATTGTAACCTTTCATGTGAAAGTTGAAAATCTTTGTGGCGATCAATTACCGTCACACCAAACTGATATTCAGGAGGAGAAAATTAGACCAAAACCTGAAGACTAGAGCTAGCCATTTATATACTTAATTTTCTTGTAGTGCTGCCACTACCTGCAAAGTTTTTTTGGTCCGATATGGATTATTTTGATTAATTTCTCAACGATAAAGTAAGAAGCGGACTGAAAGGGATAGGTTATTTGCCACCATTCCTGCCACTTTGGCATTCTGCTATTTCTAGACTCTCTCATACAGCGAATAACCTTGTGTCATGCACATGCTTTCAGTTTCAGATTGCTTTCAATTCAATTAATTTTTGTGGTCATTGTCCAGACTACCTATGTTGGGCGACACTGTATTTTTGTATCCTTTCGTATCTCATCTGTGCAAAATTCATTTTGAAACAGGTTTTTATAGCTCGTCGGCTCTGGCCAATGTATTTATTGTTGCAATCTTGACAACTGATTTTGCGAATTCTTGACTTTTCTGTGTTTTCTAATTCTCTTCTGGAAAACCAAGGAGCTGTTGTAATTTATAATGAGTCTTGTATGCAGCTTTCATAATTATAATTTGATTAAATGATAGAGGCATTCAGGCAAATTATAATTCAAGAAAAATAAACTCCCTAGAGCGGTGTTCGATCCTACGTCCTAAATTAACTAGATGGGTGCTCTAACCACTGAGCTATCGAGGACACTGATTGACTAGCGTATATTCGGAAGTAATTTCTTTCAAATTATAGTGCTACTTGTCATCATTCAATCGAAAATCTTCGGCACTTTGGGTCATTCATAATATCAAGTGGTCTTAGTACCAAATTGTACTTTTCAACCAATGCGTCGTCGATATATTGTCAGGTATCAGGTGTAGATACCAATTTTTCTTGAATTCTCATTTGTCTGAATGCCGCTATAATTCCATTAATTTGTTAATTATACAGGTAATAATACATCTATCGCCTCATATTTACATCGTCAATGTACTGAAGTTCATATGGTGTTACTATACACTTTTAAGTACTCTTATATTTTCGAAAAGTCGAAGATTAACTATGTGTTTCTTATTATCTCATCAACTTTCTCTGTGTTAAAATCTTCCAGTTCAGCTGCGTACCTAATCCATCTTCGTTCGTGACTTCCCTATAAAGGTCAAATTCTATTTCATTCTGTCCGCTCCTCATAACCAATTCACCTGAAAATGGCAACTGTTGTTCTTTTTCTACTTCCTACGTCAATTTTATACTCCTAAACCTACTAGAAAGATATTCTTAATGTCGGTTATCCTAGGGAAGTAACTGAGCTATTTACCATCATCCCTCTCTAACCTGCCCATGAACATATAATTTTGCGGCCAATGAAATGACAACCACGACGATGATTTGAAACAGAATTCTCTATGATTGTTTTGAGCGACTCCAAAAAGAATTTTCATAGAGGAACGGGATGTTAACCTCAAAATGCAACTCCACTGGACTATAGAATGCGAAGCCCCCTAACTCCAAGTAGACGTTAGCCGGATTACACACGGGGTGTGGTTGCAATTCTCGACCACCCACTCGATAGCCGGTGAGGTTTACTTATGGTTTATTAGTACAATAAGTTCCTGTCTACTAGATACTGCAGGTAGGACGCCCGTAGCTGGTTTATTGCCGAACAGCACATGTAAAACACCCAGTTGCTATTTTCGATTCGAGGATTCATTACGAAATGCAAACGAACTGCCTCCTGCGTTTCCGTTTCGTCATTGAGAAAGCGCTGTTTCGATTCCAACTATTGAAGAGGAGGGTATTTCTTGCAAAAATTCCTTGGATTCTGATTCATTGTCTGTCCATATGATGAGTTGGATTCGAATTTCCTTTGCTTCAATAAATTCAATATATCGAAACTCGTCATATAAGTACCGCTTGAACGTCATTATTTTGTGATGGATCAATATTTGTTCCGTATTTTGCTGGGTTTGTAACCTACCACAATCTGAAAAAGTAAGAATTAATATTGGAATCTTTACAAGTGTAGATGGGCAGATTTTTCATCTACCCCTAAAAGTTGCTTCGTCTATTGAGAAACAGTTCTTTCTAGATAGAACAAGTCCAATTAGTCAGCAATTTCTCGTATATCTCAAATTTTGCGTATCAAAAAATAATGATTACTGATAATTATATGAAAATACTTATCGATTATGTTTCGGAAACCAAATCCTATTGCGTTCTTATACGCAAATTCCTGTTCAAATGCAAATATCTCTTGTTGTCTTTCTTCGTAATTAAAAGAACTATTTTTCAATAGACGCAGCAACTTTTCGGGGTAGATGAAAAATCTGCCCTTCTACACTTGTATAGATTCCAGTTTTAGTTCTTATTTTTTCAGATTGTGGTAGGTTACAAACCCCAAAAAACTCCAGAACAAGAACCGTCATATAACTCATCAGAAAATTGGAAGGCATTGTTTGAGTTAGCACTTGAAGACGTTTGCGGATATCAGCAATGAGCTGATCACCTCAGAACTATGAGGAAAAAAAATTAAACTTCCACGAATTGTTTACTATACCTGAAGATATGCCTTATCAAACGCCAGACTTTTCTGATCCTCTGGGGCCAAAAATCCCAGTTATTGATGGACGAAGTGATAGAAGATGAGTGCTGATTTTGATACCTTTCGGATGGTGTGTATCGAGGATAGTGTTGACGATCAGTATTCACTGCATTTGGTTAGGGCCTGATTAACCTTTATGCTAATCAGGAAGCAGCCTAGGGCATGAGGATCGGGAGATGGGGCGCTGAAATCGTGTCTCTCCATGTAGGTAATTAATTTAACATCATTTAATCTACCCAACATATTTGAAGTAGATTGGGATAAAAAACTTGAACTGAAGGAAATAAAGTGGCTCTTTGTAGTATTCAATGAGATCTACCAATTCATTCTCTTGGTAATCTTCGGTAGGTTGGGTGGTTTCGGAGATTTTTCGTTTTCTCTTGGAATTTTCCAAATTTTTCGATTTTTTTTGTCGAATATTTTTTGAAAGTATGTTTGTTATTATATTTAGGGAAAAAATACACACGATGTTATATAATTTATTAGATTTTAACGATTTTTCAAAGCTCACATTGGCTAAATGTGAGAGATGATGTTGGCGTCCTATTTTCAATTTTTTTAAATTTTTCATTACACGGGCTCGCTTTTCGGAAAAATGTTTCTCAATGGTTTTCTCTGTATCTTCTGATGAAATGAATTTTATTTTTTTTTTATTTTTTCATTCGAAAAATCCCGTGGTTTCCCCTTTCTCCATAGCGGAAGTTCCATCTTACAATAAAACACTTTTTTCATAGGTAAAAATTCACCTTGATCCCCCCTTTTTTAATTCTTTCAGAATATACTCGAGGGACAGAAACTTGATTTTTGCATAGCCGTTCATAAAATACGTTCGAATACAAGGGGAGGGGAGGGGTCTGGCTGAGTGTGTCAGGATGTGACAAGGGGGGACGGGGGGTATACGGCAACGTGACGTTCGCCGTTTATTATTCTTCGACATGAGCGCTAGAAGCCAGCGTGGCCACTTTTGGTAGAAATCTACTTTTTTGAGTAGATTTCTGACGAAAATTGAAAAATTTTTGTATGAAAGAAATCTTCAGTAGATTTTGGTAGAAATCTACATGTGCGACATCTTCTGACGAATTCCTAAACTCGTCAGATTTTTTAATCAAATCTAAAGTGGCTCCATCTTTGCTAATGAATTTTCAATTGAGAATGCGAATTAATCTTGTTACAGTACACTGTATTTCGCTATACAAATAAAACAAAATAAAGCGATTTTTTACTGTTTCATTGTGTTATTGAGCATCAAATCTTCTGATTATGTAAAATATGTATATTATTTGTGGCCATCCATAAATAAATATTTTAAATTTTCAGAATTTGTGTACTTTAATTTAGAATTTATCATACTCAGCAGGAGAGGGGTCTTAGTTTTTGTGACGAAATATTTCTAGAGGGGGTCACAAAAAGTGTGTCACAGCGTAACAATGGGGGAAAGGGGGTCAAAAAAAGCTGATTTTAGTGTGACGTATTTTATGAACGGCCCCATATTTGTCATAGTAAAAAAAGTTCTTCATGACTTTTGGAGCACGCCCCTCCTCCAAAATTTTTTTTTTTTGGGTTTTGTGGATATTTCACGTTCAAGTACATGATTTTTTTGACGAAATCTGTCAAAAACAATTCGACGGTCAGTAGGGGTGAGGAGGGGTTGCGCCTAGAACTGATCGATACAACTTTTTATGGAGATGATAAAAATTAAAAATTCTATATTCAGAGATATCGAGAGGCCCCCAAGAGCCCCCCAAATTTTTTTTCCCACAAGAGGGGTCGGAAATAATTTCAAATATCTTAGGAAACATTCATCTTCACAGCCATGTATAAAACAACCTATCTTACTACGGAATGAACCGTAATCGTGTAAAGGACAACTTTAGTTTCTCCTGCAGATCGATCTGAGAAGTTTTATAGATGATATGATCAACGTTAAAATTTTCACACTACTAAACAAAGTCAAATGTAATATTCAATTTTTTAGGCTGCCACTGAGTCATCTGATGTGGACGCATTCTCATAATCAACCTAGTGCGGTCAGAACTCTTAATCAGGGCCTGCATTTGCAGTCTTCGAACCATCAAGCAACCGCTTCTGGTTTGGCAGGAGAGAATCTGAAATGTCTCAATGATCTCCTTTTCCCATGTATGATCAGCAGATCTTTCCCAGAAATTATTGATATCACTCGTTTACAAAATCTTAATGAGGTGTTTCAGATATATTTCAGATATGAGTGAAATAAAATTGAGCCAAAGTTGAAAACAAGATAACAAAATAACAATTTGGGCCTTTTCGCGCTATATTTTTGTGTTGAAGTTCAAGTATGGAACAGTTTTGTTAATTAAACAAGAATTCATTTGTCAAGCGTACATAGGAAACGCAATTTGGATATTTAGTGTATGTATAACCAACAATTGAATGAAATGTTTGCAGCATCCATACAACTTGAACTCTACAAAAATAAACTTTCTCAGGTAGGATTCGAACCAACAAACCTCTATTCACTAGATGGATGCTCTCTGAGTTCTCTATCGCATATTCGGAAGTCATTTCTCTCAAAATCTATTGTTAGTTGTCATTATTCAATCCAAAAACTGACGAAGGTGTTGGATAGGGAAGGTACTCATTCACTATCAACTGTTCTAATGCTTGGTTCACAGACCAAACTTTTACTTGTAAATTACCTTCTACTTTAACTTCAAGGAAGTTTTCTCAATGCCGTTATCGATGGAAGCGTTCATACACGACACTTACTTCAACATTTTGTGTATGAACGTCTCCATTTATTAGCATTGTGAGAAATTTAGAGTGAAATGAAGTGAAAGAAAAAGTGTTGTCTATGAACCAAGCATCAGTACCAAATTGTACCTATCAACCGAAGCATCGTCGAATATGTCGACTTCAGCAGGTATGAGGTGTAGATAACAACCAGATGATTTAAAGCCTGACATAGGAAACGTCATTTGGATGTTTAGTGTCAGTTTTAATACAGGTAATAGAGAATTTTGCTTTGCAAAATTAGGCAGGAGTTATTTCATTGCATGGATAGTTGCAGTCTGACGTACTCAACCTAAAAACACAAAATACTTACAAAAATGGCGAACGGAAGTGCCGCCATTTTGTGAAAAACCGTTTGGGCCTGTATCTCCGTAACCGTGCACTTTAGGCCCAAAATTATAGGGACCTTTTTTATAGATAATTAAATTTCCTATCTTTTTCATCCAATAATTTTCTTCGTAGCACTTACCGTTCACGACTTATATTATTATTACTTTTTGTTTATTCACTATTTTACCGATATCTCTTTAAATAATTGTTTAAACAATAAATTGTTCGAAATAAAACTTTTGAATCGATTGATTTTCCACAACTTTTATTCAAAACTTTTTTCTCTAAAGTTAATATTTCTGAACTTACAACGCGTTCAATGTCGTTCTACAGAGTACAAGGTTATTAAGAACGAAGTATGCATAGCGTAATGATGTAGCGAATCCGATACATAATACAAAAAATTGATTTTAGAATTTTTTTGATTTAATAAATAAATAATAATTCAAGTTCTTACCTGCAAGAAATAGCAAATACCCATTAAAATTTTTTCTTTGTATTTTCTTTTATACAATTTAATATTACTATAATTAATTTAAAAACTACTACCATAATTACACACGCAAATAAAAAAAATTGAATATTTATTGAAGAATATGTGAAATTTATTTTTACAAATGTACACCAAAATGAATCATATGTCTTCTCTGACTCTTTGGCGTTTCGAGGGTGGTGAATTTTCGATGTTGGTTACATTCTCCTCTTCCTCTTCGTCAGTGGCATATAAAGATTGTAAACGCCTCTATTAATTTGTCGTTAGAATCATCACCAATATCTTCATCGATGTCGCACAATTCTGTGTTGTTGACGATTACTTTCAGCTGATTAGTGCACGTTTTCTCTGTGCAGTTCTCACAGATTACCGTACAGTCCAATCTTGCTTTTTGGTACCCACAGGCTCTGCCACAGCCATTTCTGCATTTGCATGAAAAGCACTCTAGTTGATCTTCCACATACAAGACGATTGAAATTAATGCGTTGTAACTACGAAAATATTAACTTTAGAGAAAAAAGTTTTGAATAAAAGTTGTAGAAAATTCATCGATTCAAAAGTTTCATTATAAACAATTTATTGTTTGAACATTTATTTAAAGAGATATCGGTAAAAAAGTGAATAAACAAAAAGTAATAATAATATAAGTCGTGAACGGTAAGTGCTACAGAAAAAATTATTGAATAAAAAAGATAGGAAATTTTATTATCTATAAAAAAGGTCCCGATAGTTGTGGGCCTAAAGTGCACGGTTACGGAGATACAGGCCCAAACGGTTTTTCACAAAATGGCGGCACTTCCGTTCGCCATTTTTGTAAGTATTTTGTGTTTTCAGGTTAAGTACGTCAGACTGCAACTATCCATGCAATAAAATAACTCCTGCCTAATTATGCATTATGGACACGAGTAGCTGGCTCCCTATTACCTGTACTATTTAGTCAACATTTGAATTGAATATTTTTACCATTCAGACAATAAAGAAATTCGAGAAAAATAAACATCCCCAGGCAAGATTCGAACCTACAAAATTCACTAGATCGCATATTCAGATGTCATTATTCTCAAATTTTGAAAACGCTTGTTTCTGAATTTGAAATTTTCTTCATTTTCCACTTCCACTTTCCACTTCAAAAATTTTGACAGGAATATTTGAAAAATATCGAGGAAGTATTATGAGTTGGGCCCAAGCTAAGTATTATGTATATGTTTATCGATTGGCAAGTAGATTTATTTCTCCATATCCATATCCTCTTACTCGAAGTTATTAAGTGTTTCATTATCGATTCAAAGAACTGCCTCATTCATGAGCATACCTCCTTCATTATCTGTACATCTGATTTATTTTATCTGCTGTTCACAGAAGGACAAATCCATGCGACAAGTAGACATGTGTAAACAATGTATGAAATGCCGATGAAACAATTACAAATGACAACAAATAACAATTTGTATAGGTTGATTGGTTCGGAGAATTCGTTTTCTAGCTGGCAGTGATGACTGAGGATATCAGGAGGTGTAGCAATATATGAATTCACGATCGCTGCGTATTCAAATGAGTTTCTTCAGATCAGAAACTGATTTGGAAGAATACGTAACGGAATCCAAAAAAAACAATGCATTGTCAATGAATCAATATATTTCTGAGTGACTTATAAAATTATGGATGGTGAAAAAATCTGACAAATCATTGCTAGTCCGATATACAAGTGATTGGACTCGATTCAAGGAATGAGTTTTCGTTATTTTTGTGTTTGAAGGATCATCAACCGTCTTCCTTCACTCGAGAACATAGGCTATGGAATTGATAAAATATGAGGTCATTCCTTGAACCTTCAGTGATAATTGGTACTGCAGAAGTACTATGTGACGATCAATTTATGTGATGTGTTGAATTACTTTCATCGATACATCAAGGTACCAAATTCTTCCAATGAAGTCAGGACTTATGATTGAATCTGCTAGTTCATAATCTATAAGAATGGAACTTCATTTGGTGTGAAAGTGGCAACTTTTTTCAAAAATCAGTGGCCCTAACACTAATCTGATATCTTACGATCTGAGGTAGTGAAAGCTACAACCTGCGTTCTTCTTACCTATTGGACTTTTTCCGGTTCGACAAGGAATCCGTATTTTTAATGATATACTGATTTCTTGATATAAAATCAGATTGATCAGCAGGCTATATGGGATAAGCGTGTTATCATTTTATATTCTCACTTGCTGTTTCCAGACTTCAGAATGCATCGAGAAGTCTCCTATCATATACATCTTAGATCACTGTTAGATTGCTCTACCAATTCAATATTCATCATCCAGATAATGATGGTCAGCACTTGACTGTCATTCAGCACTACACAGCAGAAGCCGCAGAGCTTACCAAGTAAGAAAAGGGCAGGAGTTGTAATTTTCTTCATGACAAAAAAAAGGATGGTATTGATTTTGACATCTCTAGATTATACCCAAAAACGTTCTGGTATTCTGGTAAGAGCTTGAATTTTTCTCCACAATGTGTAGCTCTCTCTTCTCGATATTCTGAGTGCAAGCCATTATACAAACAAGAGCTCTCTCAGCACTCCTTCATTTTCAAGATACTACACTGGATTGGAAGTATGCGATGACGCACAAGTTTGGTGTACGTGAATTTCTCGTATTTAATAATCCCAGTGAGAATTGGGAAGTTGTGAAGGAAAAAAATGGTTGCACCGTTGAAATTTAAATTTTGTAACTCAATATCAGTATATTACAATTTTTGAAATGGTCTTGCGAATGATTTCAACACCATTATGGAAAATATGAACGAACACTATTCAGTAGGTAACAGGAGATAGAGTGTTCCAGGCAGAAGTAGTGGCCATCGAACACTGTAAAGGGGAAATAAACAGGCAGAAGTTAGTATATGAAACCATTGCCATTTTCTCCGACAGCCAGGCGGCAATTGAGGCGCTCAGCTCATTGCAAACCTATTCAAGATTGGTGGGAAGCTGTCTGAGCGCACTCAAGGAGCTAAGTACCCGAAATAGGTTTACTCTAGCATGTGTACCCAGACATGAGGGTCACAAGGGCAACGAAGAGGCCGATGCTCTAGCCCGTGAAGGCGCATCTAAGGCTATGATCGGCCCAGAACCCTTCTGCAGGGTAGCGAAAGCAAGCATAAAGACATCCATAAATTCATGGATGCAAAACGAGTCGAAAGATTGGTGGAATAAGCTCCCTGGAATGAGACAGGCAAAAGAGTTCATAAAAGAACCAGCGCCCAGATTCACGGAAGACCTGCTGAACCACAACCGTAAGGTTGTAAGGGAAGTGGTGGGTCTACTTACGGGGCATAGCCGACTCAGAAAACATATGAGCAATATTGGTCTGACAGAAGAACCCCAATGCAGGTTCTGTCAAGAAGAGGAAGAAACCGCACTGCATGTGCTCTGTGAATGCGAAGCGATAGCAAGGCTGAGACACGCAAGATGCGTGGAGGAGAAACCAGAGGCTATATGAAGGGGTCAGTGTCAGAGCTATGGAGTCTCATCAAAGAGATCAAGCTAGACAACGAGCTCTAACAGCCAAGGAGCATCACAATAGATCTGAAAAGGTCGCAGTGAATCAGGCCATGGGCCAGCTCCCCGATAATCTAATCTAACAGGAAATAGAACTGAAAGCAGTAAAGCAAATGTTTTGATCATTTGAAACTTCTCTCAGGCTAGAAGGAGCAAAGCAAATGTTTCGATTGTTTCGAATTTTTCTCGGGTTGAAAACAGCAAAGCAATTGTTTTGATCCTTTCATACCTTTCTCAAGGCTAGCTGCAAACAGTTATGTGCACCCCTTTACTTGAATCAGTTAGTATACTAACATTCGTTTTTCAAGTTATTGATGAAAACTTCGAGTACACCAAGTATGTAGGAAGAACGTTGATTCTGAATTTACCATAAAGTGCGATAAACGAAAGGAAAACAAAGAAGTCAAAGAACAGTATGGACAAAAAGCTCTATTGATGAGTGTCGGTCGGTGTGACCAAGCGGTCTGAGGCGCGGTCTTTACATTCAATTTGGCTACTTCGATGCTGTTTCGAACCGTGGTCGGGGCATAATTTTTCTGACCGGCTCGATGCGATGGGCATTTGTTAGTTGTCTAGATACCAATCCTGGTAGGTGAGATACCTGGATTGAATACACAAACCGACCCGGTTTCACGGTGGGTTCTTTTGAGCTTCTTCAGTTGAAATAGCGAATGCGCTACAGTGAAAATTAGTGAGACGCCCCAGAGCGCTTCGGCACCTAAGATGATTAGCCGACCCTTGCCGCACAAGGCTCAACCTCCTGGGCGCACTCGTTAAAGAGGTTTTTCCTAGAATCCATTTTCCATAAAAGCTTCTTAAATTTCACTGTAAGATGTTACTGATAGATTGCATGAATTTCAAAATTCACTTATGTGGTATGACATTCATTTGTGAAAAAAGCTATCGCTAAAGATGCATAGAAATACCTGGTACCGATGCGCTTTCGTTTGGTATGAATCTGTGGACTGTCAGGTTTATACGATAATGGGTAGATGTAGTACAAGTCGACTTTAGTCAAGTTTCAAACATAAAATAAATGCTAGTTGGAGACGTACTATCAGTTTACTGTCATTTGTCAATACCAATCGACAATTTGACATCAGCTATCACGTAGTAAGTCCTCGAAATCTGGCAGGAATAATTCAAAACGAAAATCAAAATCCATTATCAACAGCATTCAAGATGGTCGAAAGTTGGGTATTTCTTTAACGACATTCCACATTTATCAGTTAATACATTGAGTATTTTTCTAGCTATCTTGCAACCGCATGCATGGAAGCATAAAAAAAATCAAATCGATTTTTTTTTCTGTCCGACAATACACTTTAGATCAGAATGTCAATGTCTACCACGAGGTAGATATCTACACTACAGTACGAAAGTAAATTTTTTTGAAATTAACATATAGCGGAGTCATCTGTATCACGAATACAACATCACAACAAATTGAAAGAAATCGTCCAGAAAGTATATACTTCTACTAATCAGGTACAGCTTCAATTGTTTTGTGAATGTCCTTTCATGTATGATTTTGAGTGATTTAAGTGAATGGTTGAAAAATCTTGAGACAAATTCTTTTTGGAGCTTCAAAAGCGATATCGATTCTTGATATTGGCAGACGTAAATTATCACCACGGCGGGTATTATTTTCATTGGCACACTCCTCACGTGAGTCTGCGCGTATTACAAATTCAACAGTTGTGGTTGAGTGAGACCTAACCTTAGATTTCTGAACGTATAAAAATATCCCCATATTATTTAGTATATTAGGCCATTCTTTCTGTTACGAAGAAGAACCATACAGTTTCCCTGAAACAACTTTATTTCAACTGAATTCCTGTACAGCCATCGAATATAAATAAAGTGTGCTGATCAAAATGACAGGAATACCAATATCATTGCATTCTTCTCAGAACGCAGACCGCTCAATCATTATCGCTTCACCATGTAAGGAGCTTGATGGATTTAGGAATTGAACTCTGAACGAGAAGTAATCAATTTTAATTTAATTTAATCACTCCTGGGTAATTAAACGACAAGCTTCTAGTTAACTAATTGATTTCAGGTATCAGGATTATTCAGTTCAGTTCACAAGGGCATATGAGAGTACAACCAGTACTTTTTTCTAATTCTCCACCATTTCCATGTTTGAGTGGGTAACATAATATGTTGTTAGCTTACGGTGAAATATAAAGTGAGATCGTTGTTTTCTCTTCCGCATTCTCTCTATTTCCAATAATAATTAGTAAAGGAGATACAATAATGTGTTTTTCTGGATACTCGATGAAAACATATTTATTATGTTGGAGTCATTCGTCGCCCAGTCACTTTAGGGTTTCACCTCGAAATAAGGGATAGAGAAATGTATAAACTTTCACAAACTCCTGTTTCTTTATTTTGAAAAATGGCTTGAAATTTTCATAAGTCAAAGTCAAAATATACTCTATTGTTAGAAGGAAATAATTCTCATTGATAAAGCATTAATATACAAAGTAGAATAGAAATGAATAAGTAAAAATAAATCATATACAACATTTATGTGTAAAAATGTGAATTGAATATCAATAAATACAAAGTTGAATAAAAGGAGTATATATTTCTTTTATTCAGTTTGGTTTATATTTATTCGAAGGATAGGTCATCAAAAAAATCCTGAGTAGAATAATATGATTTTTCAACTATAAGATATTTTACCTCCTTTCTGAAAACTTTATAGTCCTCGATTTTTTTCACTGCCGCTAGTAGGTGATTGAACATTTTGATTCCATTGTAAATAATAGAATCTTTAACGAGTGAAGTAGTTGTAGTTGTATGAAGTTATAAAAGATCTGCCAAGAGAAGATTTATTTTTCACTATCAAACAAACTGTCTCGAAAATGAATATTGAGGTAACTGTTAGAATACCATGTGCTTTGAATAAAAGTTTACATGTATCTCTGAGGCCTGCTTTACAGATGTACAGTACTGCTCTTTTTTGGAGCACAAATATTATTTGTTAAAGCTCTTTAGAGCATACTTCCCAGAAAGCGATTCCATATCTGATACTATCATTAATCAGCGCAAAATATGCGGTTCTTGAATGGGAATATTCCTATTCTGGGGATATAATTCTCAAAGCATGGCAACCTGAGGCTGATTTTTTGCTCAGATTGGTTGTATGTACTTTAAACTTGGGTGAATCATCCATGTTGAGACCAAGTATGGTTATGTTTACTCTCAATAATTTTATTGCCTTGCCCAATTTCAGGAATAGAACATCGGATATTGAGTATGTTGGTTTTACGAATATTAAATTATGATCTATTAGAGTCCCACCATTCTTTCATCTTGTTGATATCTTCAGAGATAATATCATATGATACCTTTATATTTTTGTTGTGGCATATTATAGTACTGTCATCTGCAAAGAAGGTAAATCTATCTGCGATATTCATTAGAGTCAATTCATTGATATATAAAAGAAATGAAGTTGGACCTAATATCGATCCCTGAGGAACTCCACAATTATAAGGTTATTCTGCTCTCAACACTTGGCTTCGATCTGCTAGATAAGATTCAAACCATGAATGCATGAATGCATGAAATTCCATAATTTTTAATATTAACTAATTTTAATTAATTTACAAAATTTGCTTCAAACAAAAGGTATCCTCGGTTGAGATAGTCGATGTGTCCTCAATCACAAAATTTCGATTTCATCTGCGAATGATGTTACCAAGCTCTGAAAAACATTCACAATGTTTTTTTTCTTCCTTCCCCTCTCTTTCCCCTCCGAGGGTGGAAAATGACTTTTTTCACGTTTAATTTTTTTTTCTCAGAATATAGATCTCGAAAAATATTGAAAAGATTCACATATGTAGAAGACAGAATAGTATTCGGAAGAAAACTTTTTGAACCCTGTGGCCCCCATAAAGACCTTCGAAAAAACAATTTTAAATTCGAAAAAAATGACAGAAACCTCAGGTGTCTAGGGTAATATTGTTTCATCATTTCAAAGGCAAAAACATGTTGGAATTTCAATTTTAGATGGTACACACTGAAATTCAATTGACTTATTCTGGGTTTGTAACTTTCCACATCTGAAAAAATAAGAATTAATATTGGAATCTATACAAGTGTAGAATCGCAGATTTTTAATCTACCCCGAAAAGTAGCTGCGTCTTTTTAAAAACAGTAACAATAACTCAAATTTTCCCTATCAAAAAATGATAAGAACTAATATACACATGAAAATATTTATCGTTAACGTTTGAAAAATATAAAATATGAATAATAAGGAACTTATTTATTTTCGTGTAGGAATAGTATATTCTTCACTAGGTAGAATCTTGTATAAAAAACAAAAAGATTTTTGATTCACTTTGGAATGATCCCCGAAGATACATAATTGTTTACCAGTCCCTCTGCAATGTTTTCTCCATGTGTACCTTTTTCGATACGCTGACTGGCATACTGAAATCCAATTTTTTAAGACGCCCCAGTCTTCCCTAGGCAACGTTCTGACCTCATGCGGTTGAAATGATCGCTTTTCAAAACGGTAGAATGGATTCCCCCGTAAGTGTGCCACTATTATAATTTGTGGGTGGAGCAAGGCCGAATGCTGCACGAAAAATCGATATTTTTTGTTTGACTTGATTGATAACTTTAACTATCGAAACAGAAACAAAAATGCCTTCAAAGCCTGGAGCGATCTGCATTGTTCTTCGAACAGAAGGCGAACCAACTCTTTTGTTGATAGTTGGCTATTAACTGATGACTATTAATTTAGGAGGTCGGGTTACAATGAACAGGCAATTCACTTTGCACATTTTCCGGATTATATTAAAGCTGCACCACGGTAATATAATGATATGAAAAAAAGCATTTATATTTGCTCACGTTGATCACGCAGCAAATAATAAAATAAGTAATCTAGTGTTTTTTCCTTTCCAAAGGGCAATTTTTTTACTGTCTACAAAGGAGAGCATGAATAATTGTTTGAAAGTGGTCCACAATATTCCTTGCTATTGTATCGCATTGAAATTTCATTTTATGCATATAATTTACTATTTTGAAACCTTTCGAAACATGATGAGCTCGAGAGAATCCATAATTAAACAATTAAACACTCACAATTCATTATTAAAATACAATGCAGAAATGAATACGAATAATGGAACTGAAATACATGGTACAACAATAAGATGCGGAAATTTATGAATTTGCTGAAGTTCATCATCAAAAACGACAAAAAATGGAAATTTGTCAATAGGAATGTTGAAACTTTTTGTAGAGATCAATTGATAGGTTAATTGATCTCTACAAAAGTTTCTCACACACTGAAGGTTCAGATCTCATCGTTCAATAGCAATGTTCATTAATTGTCAGAACTGATAAAGAAAAATAGAATTAAGACTACAGAAAGGCATAACTAGCATTGGATCGTTCAATGTTCTTGATTGGCGACAATAATACACAAATAACATATCAGTCCCACTCGAGGCTAGACAACGGCTTCCTACAGCGAGGCTACTGTTTGTGACGTCATCTCCTTTATTGGTGCTCACCTGTCATCTTATGTTAAAACAATGCAATGGATATATTACTTACCACTAGTCTGTTGGGAGATTATGTGAATCGACTTAAAAACTCCATTTAACAACTATCGAATGCAGCATAAGGATTACGTTAGAATCAAACTATTCGATGTTAACAATAACAAACTAATACACACACTTTCAACTTAAACATTCAACATATGAATAACCACGGCGCGCTAAGCACGTAAACAACAGCTATGAAATGCCCTCATGCCAATTAATGAGGGTACTGACGTCACAGAGCGTTGAATTCCTGGAATTCAGTTCAAAATATTTAGTTCATGATGGAGATGGAGAAGGACAGAAGAATAGCTTTTCTGGACATATTGGTAGAAAGGCGGGAAAATGGAAAACTAGGGTATATATTCCAATCATCACCCGCGGCAGAAGAGCGAAGTAATAAAAACTTCGGTAGAACGAGCGAGACGTATTTCTGAGCCAGAATATTTGGAGGAAGAAATGATTCATTTAGCAAACGCCTTTTTAGGTAACGGCTACCACAAGGACGAAATTTACTGAGTCTTGCGACCCAGACAGGGATGTTCAATGAATGGCCCCCGAATCAGCCGTTAATGGGCGTACTTTCCTACCCTATATTAACGGTGAGATAGACCGCATTAGGATACTGCTGGAGAAACATGGGGTGAGAGCAATTTTCGAACATACGAAGAAAATTCAGGAAATCCTCAGATCTGCAAAACACCCACGAGATCCATTATCCACTCCGGTAGTGTACCGAATACCATTTGGTTGTGGATCTTTCTATATCGGAAGTACAAAAAGGAGCATAAAAACTCGGTTAACCGAGCACAAAAGAAGTTTATGGATATGGCCAACCACAAATATCGGCGTTGGCCGAACACAGCTATTACCCAGGCTCTATAGGGAGGCTTTAGAAATTCACAAACCTAAGATCAACTTCAACCGCAAAGAACATGGATACTTTAACCATTGCTGTATCGCCATTGAGAATGTATGCCGCAGATGTAGACGAAACTTCAGGCCCAAAAAATTGCGGACCGCGGCTCAGAAGCCCGGAAACTTCTAACAATTTATCAGTTGCCGGCCGTAAAAGTCTACAATCTTTGAACAATTCTATTCATTTCAATTTCCATATCTTCTTTATTTTGATTCACTCTTTGATCAACTTTTACTCATTCATTTTACATTCTTGAATATATATTCGAATTTTGCAGTTCAAATACAATACAAATTCGCATTGTTTGGCATCGAGGTCTCCTTTCCATACTGTCATCTTATTGTTTGCCTCCTCAGTTGTGTGCTTCGTTGAAGAGTTTCTTTTCTGTATGTGGTTGTTGATGGAGTATCGTCTGATATTCTCTCAATGAATGCAAGTGTTCCACAAGGTTCAATTCTGGCGCCCACTTTCTTTCTGCTTCATATCAATGATTTGCTGAAGAAAATATTTTGTTCAGTGCATAGCTTTGTGGACGACAGTACTCTTCATACTAGTTTCTCTTCCAGAGTCCCCATACCAGCACGAGAAACAAATATTCAGAGGAGCATCAACAACAACAACAACAATTATGACTTGCGAGAATAATAAAATGGGGTAACATCAATTCAGTGGAATTCTCTTCTGAAAGAAAGCCGATCTATCTATGTTCAGATATCAGTAGTAACTAGTCCTACAAAAATCCTACGAAAATTTCATTCACAAATCCAATACCAGGCAGCGGTTTCGCCCCACCAGGTCTCATCAGTGACACTTGGCTGGACTGTGAACACAAACATTTCGAACTATCTACCCCTTACGAAGTAACTCGTTGAAACTGGTGCAGATGGTGTAAACCTCCAAGAGGCAACGCCATCTGCTGGGTGACGACCAAAGTCGTATGGCGAAGCCGCAACAAATAATAGCCCTCCGCGATCAAGAATCGACTTCGGCTAACAAACTCCAAAAATTTAAAGTGAATGTTAATTTGTATATTCTGTCCATTGATACATGCGGTGTTCTTCGAACTTTACAGGGTTGCTCTTCCATGTGAATCTGTATATTCACGCAGAATTCTGTGAGTTCTAACATTTCTGTGCGACGAACAAACTGTGCATAATATTTGGTTATTTCATTGAATTCGAGAACAAAATAGAAAAAGGGCGGTTTGAGTTGATCACTTCCGTATCAAATTAACAAAATTAAACAAAATAACGGCTTATATCACATCTAGCGCCATCTTCTTCGAGCTCTCTTGAATCATCATCTACATAAAAATCATACATTTTCATTCAGTTGTCTTTGTATATTTTACATTCGATAACAATTTCAATTCTGTATTTTTATTCATTTGTTGGTTGGAATCCTGTCTCCCAGTGGCTGAGTATCATTAACAGTCAGGATATCAACTGTATTGTTGTAATATATAAATCAATTGCCAATTCAGGCGTCTCACCAAGCCCAAAAAAAACAAATAATTTTTATTCATCAGCACCAGTCAGAATATACACTACCATTCAAAATATACAAGGTAATTCAGACCCCGATTCCTTGCACAGGCCTCATAATCTTGTGCTATCTCAAACCGAATGAATTCGTGTTACATTTCACTGTCAAGAAAATACCCTAAGGTTATTTCATTGGAAACAATATTCTCTTGTGCGTCCATAAGAAGTTCAAACCCTGAGGATCAGATATTTCATTATGTTAAATGTCGCAATTATCATCGGCATTATGGAATTTGTAGTTTATCGTATTGTGATTTTGGCGCGTGAGCACAGAAATCACGCTAACAACTTCAATAGCTTTGACCCAATTAATGGGGTTCATGATGGAAGTATCAGATTAAAAAGATATCAGACGTTTCGTAACTGTTGCGTGATGTTTTTATTAGGTAAAGAATGCCCAGTGAGGATTATTCGTTAATAGTATGAAGTCAACGAAAAGATAGGGGAGACTGGAACAGAGTTAGTGTCAGTTTATGGTTCTTATTGCTATATAGCATTTTTACTGGAATGTTGATTTTTATGTGCAGTCTTAGGTTAGGTTAGGTTCGGCGTAAGTGGGTCTGCACGACTCCCCCATTGCAATCCTGTAGGGTTTATTTTGGCTCACCAAATAAATGAATGATCCTTCAGGTCCAAGGGCAGGAGTGAAACATTGCCAAACATTGAAAACGTCATTCGATCTGCAGCGGAGCAGGCCCAGAGTATATGCTCTGCTTTTTCATCTTGTTCCAGACAGACACGCTATTCCAGATTTCTGACAGTCCAAGTCTGATCAAATTATGATTCAGACTTGATGCCATACATGGAATGATTCATAAATGCCATGGAAAGGGGCAAGCCTGGTGAATTTTGCCAGAAATATAGACTCTTCTTGTAGTCCAGGAAGTCAGTATTTGTTTGACGTAACATGGTGCAATGCCAATGACGGGTTCTGGTTCGATAAAATCACTCGCAGCCCCCTCCCTTGCAGAAAAATCCTCCGCTTCGTTGCCCTCCAGGCAGGCATGTCAAGGAAAGACCAGAGTCGCAGCACCGCTTTTTCATATACTTATCAAATATTCCAAAAATGAACAATTTGTTCAGGCCAGCCTCAACTCACCTACACTGTAGGTTGACGGACTAACACCTATTAGAAAACAACTACTCCTCTGGCTAATACCACGAAGGGCATTGGATTACATCCAACAGGTGTTAGTGTGGGATTCTTCACAGAATTTGTTCTAGAATTGTTCATTTTTGGAATATTTGATTTAAAGCCAGTCTTCAAGCATCCCCATGAATATTTGTTTTATTCGTATTTTCCTTGTACTAGGAATTGGGGCCATGCGGATGTGCTCTTGGTTAGTACCTAGTCAATGGGCAGATGGCGCAGCAACGGCTATTTTTCTGGTTGTTTGTATCAGCCTAGGTCTAGGGAAGATACTCTACTCGAGTATGATTTTTAAGAATGGGAAGTCATCGACCTATGTTGATGATGGCACTGCCTTGCACTGACGAGAGGCCAAATAGCCCGAAATCGGTCTGCAAGTGTGTCCCGTCCCAATAATTGAAAATCATTTCTGGTGGTGTATCGCCAAGAGCATATGTGGAATTTCTTCTGTGAAGATTCCCACACTAACACCTGTTGGATGTAATCCAATGCCCTTCGTGGTATAAGCCAGGGAAGTAGTTGTTTTCTAACAGGTGTTAGTCCGTCAACCTACAGTGTAGGTGAGTTGAGGCTGGCCTGAACAAATTGTTCATTTTTGGAATATTTGATTTAAAGCCAGTCTTCAAGCATCCCCATGAATATTTGTTTCATTCCTATACTTATTATTACAGAAACCTAAGAATTTTTTTTTCATTTTTCCTTATGGCTTTGGGTCCTAGACATGGCAGCAGGTCTATTTTGTGTTCTCCTAGGAATGAAATATCGAATAACATGTATTTTCTTTTGGGAACCCTATCATTACTGGTTTAGTGTCGTCTCCTCTTAGACTTTTTTGGCTCCGTGATTGGATGCAAAATACCGAATTTGAAAAATTCTGGTACTTGGATTCGAACCTAGGTCGTTCGGGTTAGAGCTCAAGCTTTTCACAGCACGACCACGGCACCGCTTACAAGCAATAATTTCAAATATATCAAGTTGCTGATGTTTGTTAGGTCTATTTTCTGATATTTCCTGCACTTGGTGCCTGGAGTTTGACACTTTAGTCATCCGGTGGATGACATTTTGTTTCGATTTTCGTAGGGTACTATCACGTCATAACTGATGTTTTGAAAAGTGTTATCAATAATTTTATATATGATGGACTCTTGTGAGTACACCAAATTGATACTGGAGGTGAATATATATGTGGAAATATTTTAGTGTCTGTGTCTGACAGCATATAGAAACTAATTTTATCTACACCCGTACTCTAATAATACGCTTATATGCCCACAACCCGTTTTATAATGAAATCCATTACGATACAGATTTTCATTACGATACAGATTTTCAACCAATAGAAACCCATTATTTTTCAATCAAGCATGATATGCAAGCTTCGCATTTTGACGTTTGTCAAGTCAAAATCAGTAGGTATTGAATTTTTGAAAAATTCAGTCAATTTTCGATAATCGTATGAAAATGTCTCATAGCAGTGATATAGAAAAATTATCAGCGACCCTCCACAGATGTCTTAGACAAGAAAAAAATTCAATCGAAAGAATCATATTTTTCATTTGACAAATGGAACACATATGTTTTTATTTCCAACCAAACTATTTGTGCTATCTTGTCCGAGTGGTCAAAGGCGCCGGCAGTGGAAAATTACGTCCAGGTTCAAATCCTGACCTCGGCAGAGTTTTTTTTTCATTTTTTCTTCTTTTCATTTCTCATTCTTGTATATTTTCCGTGGTTATACCATTAATTATAATTTTGTAGAATTTTTCAAAGAAATACGATTGATTACCTACTATTATTGTGTTCAATATAAATAACTAATCAAATAATATTTTTAGTTCTTCATTATTTATTGGGTGTAGATAAAATAGCGTATGCAACTCTCATGTAATGGTTATTAATACACTCGCATAAACCATACGAAACTCACCTTCGGCTCGTTTCGTATCCCGGTTTATGCTCATGTATTAATAACCATCATTACACGATCGTTGCATAATATACTATTATCTACACCCGTACTCTAATGATACACTCATATGCCCACCACCCGTTTTATAATGAAATCCATTACGATACAGATTTTCATTACGATACAGATTTTCAACCAATAGAAACCCATTATTTTTCAATCAAGCATGATGTGCAAGCTTTGCATTTTGACGTTTGTCAAGTCAAAATCAGTAGGTATTGAATTTTTGAAGAATTCAGTCAATTTTCGATAATTGAATGAAAATGTCTTATAGCAGTGATATAGAAGAATTACCAGCGACTCCTCCACAGATGTCTCAGACAAGAAAAAAATACAATCGAAAGGATTATATTTTTCATTTGACAAATGCAATACATATGTTGTTATTTTCGATCGAGTCGAATGTACTTTAATGGCCGAGTGGACAGCGGCGCGGGCTATCATCACAAACGTCCCGGGTTCAATTCCAGACCTCGGCAAAGACTTTTTTTTCATTTTTTTTTCTTCTCATTGTTGTATTTTCCGTGGTTATACCATTAATTATAATTCTGTAGAATTTCCCAAAGAAATACGATTGATTACCTACTATAATTGTGTTCAATATAAATACCTAATATTATAATATTTTTAGTTCTTCATTATTTATTGGGTGTAGATAAAATAGCGTATGCAACTCTCATGTAATGGTTATTAATACACTCGCATAAACCATACGAAACTCACCTTCGGCTCGTTTCGTATCCCGGTTTATGCTCATATATTAATAACCATCATTACACGATCGTTGCATAATATACTATTACGAAGTATCGCATGAACCATACGAAATATAGATATGCCGTCATTGGCTAATGATATCAACTCCAAAGATCAAACTCTTTGGTGTTCAAGAAACGGATTTTCAAGAATTTGTCTAAATTAGTTCTCACGAAATCTCATCAAGTTCATCGTGAGAGTTTTACGAACCACAATCTATCATGTTGAAACCAATTATATCCAATTATACAAGTGAAGATGTGTTTTTATGGGGTTCTTTTTCAATCAGCCTACGACCCCTTACGAACGACAACCCTCAGAATGGCGGAATTTAGGTGGGTTGATAATTAACGTGGTCGTACTTTTCAAAGGGTGATTCCCAGCATGGATGAGGGTAAGGACTGGAAGACTGTCCGCGTAGAACCGGTCACCCATCGAGATCATAACCCAAATATCTATCGGAACTCGACTACAATCAATAGACATCTCCATTCCACATGTTATGGGGGATTTTTTGGAATGTTTCAAAAATAATATGGTTTTGCCTTCGGTCATACCGAGTGAGCGCATATTAGAAACTAGATTTCGGAGCAGGTTCAAATTTGAGCAATTACTAACCCGACTAGAATGTATTATAATTGCAAGTGAAAAAACACCAATTTCAATTAATTTTTTCACTCTATTTCCTCATAATGGGAACAAAACAGTAATGCCCTTGTACATCACAACAATGTAAAGAGAACTACTGATTCAAGATATACAATGTTTCACGATATTCGCTCAGATCGGGTTCTTTGTCATTTTTTGTTAGATACAAAAACTCGATACATTCGATATTGCTATATTTCTGAATGTCACGCAATTACAATTCACTTACTGTTCACGAAATCGAATACAATAGGATATGCAATTCATACGAAGTTATGTTGCAATTAGTTCTTTGTTGCATTATAACCGTAGCAATAATGTTTACACGATATATTTATGTTAATGAGTCAGATATGATCTTACTGAAGATAGTGGAACTTAAATTTGCATCGCATCTTGGATGAGGTGCCTGATTGAAAGCGACACACGAGTCTGTGTGTGTGTGTGTGTTGAAAAGCGTATCACCAGGACACACCATAAATAAAAAATGTCCAATTAACAAAATTCAGAGAAATTTTTGAAACGAAATTATCCAGAAGGCAAAGAGATACAAGAATGAGGTGGGTAATTGAGGATCATAAAAATCATAATTGAAGTAAACAATTTTTGATACAATATCAACAATATCAATGCAATATTACAGCTAAGTCGAAAGTCATCTCAATTATGTTTTGCTTGGATGGGGAGGAGTGGCTGAAACTTATGTTCGCCCACTCAAAGTTATTCAAAAGCGCTTTCTAAAACTGATACTTTTAAAAAATGCTAGGTATCCAAGAATCTGGCATACTAGATCTTAAGCAACTATACCATAGATGTACTCTCAAATAATTTAAAGACAAGAATACTCTACTGAAACTCACCCATACACATGACACACGACGTCACATCCAATTTTAATGTCCCCGAACACACAGATCTATAGGACAGAAAAGTTATCATTATTTAGGTCCAAAACTATTCAATACCCTTCCTGAAAATATCCACGAATGCCGGTCATTCCATTTATTCAAAAAAGAATTGACAATCCACTTGAAAAATACTTCCTCAGATATCATACGCTCATACTTACCATGAGACGATAATATTTCAATTTTTATTTATTTTTTACTGACTATTGAATGTTGTATATTTTTATTGTGTTTTATATTTTGATTGTTTCCATGATTATTTGTGCGTTTAATTGTATATGTTTGAAAATGTGTGTACGAACATGTTCTCATGGATATATTTTATCTTTTATATATTTCAATCCTCATATACATTTTTATTCTTAGTTTAAGATATGTTTTATGTTCAATTGAAATTTTGTTGGTGCACTCACGTGTTCCATCTCACTAACAAGTGAAAACTTCAGTGAGACATTTCATGTGCTTATTTTGCTAATTGTTGGAAATCATTTGTAAATTATATATTATGAAAATTCCTTTTTTGCAAATAAACACTATTCTATTTAACTAGATAGTAGTTTTAGTAATCGCTTGACATTCTTCGAATCATATAACTCGTACATCAACAAACAAACGGTCATAAATGTTGGTTCTTTGATAGATATGAAGGATAAAAAATATGTGGTGGAACCGTTCTGTACCCAGAAAGGTAGCAAAACTGTCTAACCCAGAACTTAGTTGATACGCGATATCTCGGTTATCAAAATATAGCGAGTTGTGAAATGAAGACAAGTTTTGTTTGAATTGAGAAATTGTCTCATGATCAAAAACCAGAGTTTCTTAATTAATGAGAACTTCCCGTACCAGAGGTAACCCTAATGACGCCCAATGGGACGTATATCACCTAAAAGTTTGACAGAAGATCTGAACGTCCGAATATTATAAACATTGTGAAATGAAGGAATATTCCCGCTAAACATTGTGATATAACATTGATGCAACCAGTAACATTACAATATTATATGTTACATTAGCGTTATATGTAACTTTAACATATAAGTTATAGTGAAATGTTCGAGTAGGATACATAATAATGTTACAATGTTAAAAAGGTTATGTTGATACAATGTATCTGCAACGTATCAGATCCATTCATTATATATTATATAATTGTTGTGTTTTAACATCATCGAAACATTTACCATACGTTACATGCCACCATAATAAAAAACTTTTTTCACATAACAGTTATTTCCCATTTTTTTAAATGAATATTCACACCAAAGGGAAGCCCTGTAATGTGAAGAACACCGCGTGAATCAAGGGAAAGGAGATACGAATTAACATTCACTTTGAATTTTTGAAGTTTGTAAGTCTCAGGAAAAACCTCTTTTGGCAAGATATATATTGATCGGTGATGTATAGATAACGTTAAGTGGTTACGTTTTCTGATAGAATCACACTTTAGTTTCAGAAATGGTTTTGGAATATAGATGAAAACATGAAAGAATATATATTGAAAAAACAGATATCACTTCACGCTGAGGTCTCAGTTCGATCTAAGTAGTAGGCAGATTGAGACCTTAGAAAGAACTCGTGACGAGACCTGGGCTCCAAAATCGGAGTCGAAACGTCGAGAACAAAACTCCAGACGCGGTTCAACCCGAACTCAATAACAACATACAACTGGCCGCGGAACCTATCCGAACACACACATATATAATATATATAGCGAGGAACCATTTTTTTAGTTGTCATAAAACATTACATTACATCCATATTCCAGAATAATATTTCATATACGTAACATCTTTCTAACAAAGTAAATTTTGCAATATCCCAATATTTTTTTTCATCATTATTGCTATGTTCCATGTATATATATATATATATATATTGCTGTGAAGTACCATAGAGAAAAATAGGACATTTCTTATTAGATTATATATGAATTGTAGAAAACTTTACAATCAATGTTTTTTCCGTCGTCATTTTGGGTATTGATCTGTTTGCAGAATGTTTAATGTTCGATGTTTCGACTCTGATGCTGGAATCACTATCAAGAAATTGTAGACATATCTCTATCAATAACGCAATCTAACCAATAAACCCCCCTACGGATCGACAAGCCAAATTAAAATACTAACTTCGATATCATGTCTGTAATTTGTTGTTAACTTGTTGAGAAGTGACAATGAGCCATGTTCAGTTACCAAAACTGTTTTCCAGTTGACATGGAAAAGGCACAAGGAGGAGCGAGTTTTCACTTCGATAATATGTTGTGGGTTATCCAGTGAAGAGAGCATAACTTCAACTTTGGCTAAACTGTATTTTACACCTAGTGTTAAAACAAAGATTCATCACGATCTGATATAATTGCAGAAGATATACATTTCGAATACTTTTCGTCTGAGCTGAATCAGTTGATTTAATGGTTGAAAGATCGCAAATTATGTACGTACTAATTGTGATCACCTGATTGGTCACATACTATCTGGTAGGCTTCAAACCAACACTTATCTTCTCTCACATTGTCAATTAGTTACGGGTAGGTGGAGATGGTAGGGGCTCAGGGAAGTCCGTCATTTGTTTTAGCATATATACAAGTGCAGTAAGATGCTAGTAATCCGTGAATGTTAGGAATTTTGTTTTATATCCATTTCCAACCTTTGAGTTGATTTGTGTTCAATCTACGAGTCAGAGTTTGTGTTTCCACATGTGGTAAAACATAAACATGATTGACCGTTTACAGTGTGTTTGACAGTTGATGCTTATCAGTTGAACACATAAGCGCCCTTTTTCGGTAGAAATTATTCCCTATTGTAGCATTATGCATCCTATCCCACACAAGAACATATACGAATTGCCTGGAGGCGTTTTTTTTCTGTTTCAATTTCCTCATTTTTCCATATAGTGAATGATGATATTGTGACATATTACTATCGTATTCAGTAACTCATTCATTTGGGTTTCATTTGGAATAAAACAAACGCAGAGGAAATTCTCAATATTAGACAGAATAGCATATTAATTATAAATATGTTACTATTTCCTGAGCTTCGAATACATCTAGAAGCCTTCTATCATGTACATCTTTGATCAATCTCAGATCGCTTTCACTAATTCTAATTGTTCTTTGAAGCGGGTTTTTGTAACTCGTGTTCTTTGGCCAATGTATTTTTTGTTGCAATCTTCACACCTGATTTCGTATATACCCGGTTTTTCTGTGTTTCATAATTAATTTTTAGATCACCTAGTAATTTATAGGAACATACATATATGCAACGTTCATGTTCACTTTTTCGGGTCTCTTCATAAGGTTCACATGGAATAACTATAAACACTACATCTCCCATCAATTTTTTTTTCAATAGTGCCTGGGCACGGACATACTTTCCAAATTTATTACTGCTTCAGTTCTGTATCTATCGAGTAACAACAAGTTGATGTTCAAATATTTCTCTATCTGAGACAACTTCAAGAAGTTGATGGGTATGTATGCCAAAATATTTCAATTTGGTCAATGGAATCTTTTATTCATTGGCGTACTGTTCACGAGGTTGTAACAGGGTCTACTTGTGGCCAAGAGTATTTTGGAGCACAAAGTGAGTAGACAAAAAATTGAATTTGAAAGCCGCATTTTCATGAAATTCATTATTCAGTAGAGAGGATTTATGATTAAAACTTGACTTTTACTATTTTCACACTGGAATTTTTGGAATAACTGAATAAAATACATTCTGTGTCGGTTCATTTCCCACTTGCGGTCTCTTTCCCGTACAATTCAATCAGATTTCTCCATTTCTTGAGGAATTTCCAGGAATTTGGAGAAATAGTGTGTGAAATTGCTGCATGATTAACATTTTTATCTCTTTCAATAACGGAGATATCGCCAAATTCTGGGGAACCTTTCATTACACACATAATCTGTAATAGGGAATATGTATAAAATTTAAATGTCTCAAATATTTTTTTGAAAAATCTTCATTATCGTCATATCATGATTGAAAGGTGTTTTTCTCATTCAGTTATTATTTGAACCCACAAAATATCATAATATTCGAAAAGAAATGCGACATCAGACGCCAAAACAGTGGATTTATCGGCATCGACATTCATACTTAGTGGTAAAATATTTCAAGTCTGGATTCCTGTGGCGATTTTTAGTGAATCTAGATTTGTAATGAATTTAGAACTGAAAGTTGTGTGATCCAAGCACAATCGGACAATTCACTGAAAATAGATGAATTTATGATAACAGCATAGTTTGCATCGAATCTCGATTTAACGTATGCAGAGGTCAGATGAGTGGAAGCTGCGAGGTAAACATTATGTTATACGGTGTGTTTGAGTCCATACCATGGTTGGAATTCATAAATGCTTAGAGCAGGGACGTATATTATAAATCCATATTGCGATGTTTGTAAACTAGGTTAGGTTAGTGTTGAACCAAATTTTCCTCTACTGAATAGCTAATGCAAAATCCACTTCTGACTAATTCATACTGAGCTGTATATAGATATAGCAAATTTACGTTAAAACAATAATATAAACACGATTTTGAAGATGCATTATTCCTTCCTATTATCTTACAGCATTGTATTTGTACTTTCTCATAGCTTGAAATAGAAAAAAACATTTTATTCCTTGAGTGTTTCTGCACATCGATAGCACCTTATACTAGAGCTTCTTCCATGATCTGCATAGCAATTCAAATTGGAACGCTCAGCATTAAAAACATGGAAAACGTCCCTTGACATCATTTAAAGCGCACGCCTAGTGGTCGTGTTTGAAATCATTCAATGTTTTCAATTTCACTTTGAAAAAGTTTGAATAATTTCAAGACTATTTATATTTTTTTAATCATGATAAATGATCAATTCATGATAAAACAAAAATCATGAATATTCTCTATTATTCTATTAGATTCGGTCAATGGCGACGCCCTCATATCCCTACGGCACTGCGTGTCGGAACGTTGCCATTTAGGGCACCTGAATAGCGAGCACGGCCCTACCGACGGACACGGCGCGCGTCCAAATCACGACGTGCACGTTTTTAGCCCGAACCACGTTACATGAACATAAAAGCAAATAATACATGTTCCCGATGTTATTATTTTAAATTAACCATTAGAAGACGTTCAGGTCCGGAACGGTGGTACATCTTTCGAATAGTTCGCTCAGGTGAGGGCGAAAGAGTTCGCTTAAAAATATACTTCGCTTCTCCCTTCAACTCCATCGGACCTAGATGACAGTCTATATCCTCGAAATATCACCGAGAAGTTCAGCATGGCTATCCATGAAGGCATTATTCCTGGGAACTATTCCTCCTCTGATGTCTATCAAGAAAATGTATTGAAGATTATTACAATTCCTTTTAGAAGCCAATTTGTTTGCACCCAATATAATGTATACGAATAGTGCTTTCAGTATGAAGGAAACTTCAAAGTTCAGCAGAACTGAACAAGTACCAGTGTACATAAGATTCAACAAACCCAATGGATTGATTTATCTATGAATAATTCAGAACATCTACCTCATCTCTACTAAAGTCAATATTAAAATATGAGGATGAAGATTACTAGTATTTTTCCAATAACATTCACTGAACTGTAAACAGAAGTAATACGCCAATAACATCATGAGAATGACTAAGAGCGTTATCACCATACCACTCCAGTTACTTTCCACCAGACTCGCTGTCAATCAGCATTGCTGTGATTCACCAATGTTCTGCTTGTCGTGAGATTGGACCGGTTCCGCCCTATATCTGCTTGCTATGGGATGTTACAGTATCGAACAGTTCGAATCCAATTTTCCTACCACACCAGCCTAGTGACAGAAACATTACGGAGTCACTAATCAGTAGAAACTAGGATTGGCGATCCTAGCAGAAATAGTTGTTACTCCATCAGATCCACAGTGAAAGCAACTGTTCTTTCCTCAGAATGCCTAGCTTGACCTCTTTGATGAGACTTAATAGCCTTGACAATGACCCCTTCATATAGCTAGCAGTCTCTGCTTGTCTCAGCCTTGCTATCACTTCTCATTCCCAGAGCACATGCAGTGCGGTTTCTTCCTGTTCTTGGCAGAACCTGCATCGAATTTCTTCTGTCAGATCAATGTTGCTCATGTGTTTCCTAAGCCGTCTATGCCCCGTTAGAAGACCCACCAAAACCGTTACAACCTCTTGGTTGTGGTTTAGCAGATCTTCCGTGATTCTGGGCGGTAGTGAAGTGTTAAAGTCTCTTAACAACATTTTGTTACCAGGAATTTCATTCAGTAGAATTTCAATGAACAATTGCTTTCATACTTCCAAACAACAAATCGAAAGATATAGAAACCAGTTACACTCAATAATTTTTCCGAAGGAGTTGATTCAATGTTTAGTCGATGAGAGTCTTCGTGAGATGAATTTCCATAACCAAAAGACTCTCTGGACACTATATTCATATCAAGAACAGTCTTCCGGGTGTGCCTTGGTGCTCAGCACCACATCTGATGAGCGTTCAAGGACCATTATAATCATGAGAAAGATTATCTTTGAAATGATCCATTTGAGTACTCGTGTTTCGAAGGATTTTTTCTTGAGGAACTGATTTCTTTTTTCTTTCTCTAAATAATAAGCAGTGAAGAATATATATATTTTTTTGAAAATGATGATAGTAATAGTGAAGTGTCCGTGCCTTGTAAATAAAGAAGTGAGTTCATATTTTATTTTCACCAGTCTGCTAAATTGCTCCAGTGCCGAATTTGAACGTTATATTTTTCTTAACTTCTGCTCAAAGTGTGTAAGTGACATGTTATATCAAACAAAATATTCTCTGCTTCTATCAACAAATTTCCACTATAATTCGCTATTCGCTGTAGATTACCCATGCGGAAAATTCCGCTGGAAAACCTGAATTGCCATGGTAACATTGGTCAAAAATTAATTGTTGGTGTGACATTTTGAAGGATATCTGTGATTGAAACGTAAGAGTATCTCTGTGAAGTTGGAATTCTCTTCTCTGTAAATTCCCATTCGATTATTTCGTAAATTTCCTTTTTCATCATTTCGATATATGTAAAGCTGCCAGATCTCACTGCTATCAACTGACATGTTTGTTCGGTTTCTGATACCATCGAATGCTCTTAGACCCATCAAACTAATTCTCTATGCATCGAACGCTGATTTGAAGGATCTCATTGTCAAATCCGTTGAACCGTTTCCTCATCGTAAATATTTTCCGCTTCAACGCATCTTGATTCATAGTTTGGCAGTAGCAATAGGTAATCCCATGAATAAAAACTAGTTCATACTGATTTTCCAGTCAAAGTCCGCCTCTGCACAGATTCCATATTATTAAGGACTCGTGCATAATTTTTATTGCTGCTGTAGGAGGTCCACTTTATCAGTAGGTAGATCTAGGGTAATTTGAGACAAATGGAATTGTTATGATATTCCACAATTATTATGAAATTTAAGATGAGCTATGCTTCGAGCTCGTGTTTTGCGACTGTTGAGTTCAGAGAAAGTCATCATGATTATTTTAATCTCAGGTTAAATTTATGAATGAACGTTTGAGAGGTATGCAGATGTGGGCAGAGTAGTGCATACATTGCTCCTTATATCTCTGAAGTCCAAAGATTTATCATGGTTTGATGACGGAATTGTGTGGTTATACGTATTATGAATATAATATTTCTAATCAGAAATCATTCACTTGGAGGCAAATATTTGGAACGAACTCAGGAATAGCTGATGGTGAGTTGTTCACAACCACGAGTGTGATCATTTTCATTTTGGAAAGCCCTCAAATCTGTGTTTGATTTGCAATGAAGATGAATAATATACTTCAATGGTGGTATTGGTGGGATTGGGATCAATTTGATTGAAGAAAAACTATTGTTTCTTTGCCAACGTTTCGAATTTTAATAAATTCATCATCAGGGCTCTATAACAATGAGTTTCGTGATAAAGTGGTAGGATATAAATAAAATAAGAGAATGCCAACAAAATATTGGAACATTTTCAGGGGTTCAAAATGTTGATTAATGAAAAAAATTTTTTTTTTAATACTTACCAAAAATCAGTTTTCCGAGTAAAAATATTAAAACTATGTATAAAACAGACATTTTAGATACACACTCTAGGTACAAACAAAACCATAATATAACATAACTTTACCGATTTTGCCACGATGATTGGACTAGAGTGATATATATGTATAAATTATTTCCCCTTTCGACAAATTCGGATAAAATATCAATGCCAAAGACATCATTCCAATTTCCTTCAGCAGCGACCAATATTTGTGACCACTCCTTCCTGAGGGGACGTTGTTGGAGTTAGTTCATCATCGTTAATCACACAAAATATAGTAACATGTTAAAAAGTATTCATTACATGTCGTAAATAAACATAAGGAAAAACCACAGACACAACACATACTGCTTGTACGTGCAAAAATATGTAGGTATTGAAACAATCACAAAATATTGTCAACACTAAAACAATTTTATGATAACATTAAAATACTACGAAGCCATTCGGTTGAGATATGAATTTGTATGACCAAAATATTGAAATTTCAAGGCATGAAACATTGAAAGATACAGATTATCTTTATACGAAACAGTCGCAAGGCAAAACGAAACATTGGGGGCTGCAAAGCTAAAGTTAGGAACATGAAAACATTTATAATTCCTTGGATAACCCACTCTCTGATTAAACGTATTCCACTCGTAGAAAAAAAGTAGTCGAGTTGAATAAAATGCTTCATTTCGTACCCTTATTCATTTGAATGGATGTTGGATATAAAATCAACTTCCTACCTTAGAAGATATCACGCAAATAAAGGAAATTTGAAAAAAGGTGCTCTCTCAACAATGAATACTGTCACACAAGAATTGTTTTTATCCAGAGTTTCGAAAAAAATAGGCCCTTTCACATTGATATCCCGTGCAGATCAAAAGTTGAGAGGAGAAACGTTTTACGTCCGCACTGTTTATGTCGAATCACGCTTTTTGTCAGAGTGATGAAATATAAGTTTATATGCTCACAGAATTTACTCAATTCAAATTATTGTGATGGATTTGAAATACCCCTTGGATATATATTTTGAAATGATTACCATGACAATCACCGTTTCACTTGAACCGTGAAATAAAACATTGGAAAGGTAATCATAACATAATACTCCATGAAGGTTGTTCAACGTCAAAAATGTATTCGGTTGGTCTTCATTTTCAAGGTTAATTATAGCTTATAGTATTCAAGATTGATTCAAAAATAACTGATAATGTATTACCAGCATCAAATTTGAGCAATAAATCCTTTGTCGAATGATAGAATAACCAGAGAAATGCTCTTTTGGGAAAATACAGAATATACCACTGCAGGTAGATCTCATAGTTCGGCATTCTCAACTACAAAAAAGCATTGGATTTGAAGATTGTAATAAGGGGGATTCCGTCAGATCTTGCATTCAACCAATTTGTCTGCAAAACTTCACGGTAACCTAAGAATCATATACAGGGGTGCGCAAGAGTTCGGAATAAAATCAATATCTGTTTAACCAGTAACTTAGGGAAAAATCGCCAAAACACGTCAATTGATTTCGAAGTGTACGCATTTTTTGACAATAAAATGAAATATTTTTTTTCAACCCTTCAGCTGCAACCCCCCCAACTTTTTTTTCGAATGCAAACCTATGTCGTGTATGGACTCATTGAAAAGCTCGTGAAAAATGGAATCTGACCATACCCTTTTTTTTTACCCATGTGGTTACAACGAAATGAGAACAAACTCTTACAAGTTAGAAATACCTACTTAGTGCTATCTACGGGTGAATTAACGTTGCAAAAAACAAATAAGTGGCACTCAGCATCTGATTATGTATACTGCTCAACAATTGCCAAGGATCAGCTGTACCAAGTTTCTAAAAGTTTACAAATTTCAAGAACAGATCAACCTGGGCAGGCACCACAAATTTTATTGATTCATGTGTAAAACTGATAACGTAATCTAGCATCAACATTCTTCGGAATTTGTTTTTTCACAAAAAACTTACACATAAAAAAGTTGTTGCATCATTAATTCAGCCGTAGATAGCACTAAGTAGGTATTTCTAACTTTCAAGAGTATTTTCTCATTTCGTGGTAACCACTGGTAACCACATGGGTAAAAAAAAAAGGTATGGTCAGGTTCCATTTTTTACGAGCTTTTCAATGAGCCCATACGCAAATTAAAAAAAAATAAGTTGGGGCGGGTTTCAGCTGAGGTGTTGAAAAAAATATTTCATTTTATTGCCAGAAAATGCGTACACTTTGAAATCAATTGACGTGTTTCACCAATTTTTTCCTAAGTTCGATATTTCTATGTGATTTTCAGAACTTGGGACCGTTGACATCATTAGGGTAAACGAAAACTTCCATATCAAACTCCTATAATCGAATCCATCATTTTCTGCAGCATTTATATATTATTCAGACCGCAGGATGCAACTTTGAATTCAAATGATGCACGGCCCTAATATCTGATTCTAAATTCATGTTCCTGTGGGTTGATATATCTATTCGAAATAACAACAACGGTAAAATTCGGGAATATGGACACCCCACCGATTTTGATGAAATTTGCACAGATTATATAAAACACAATAAAATGACCATACCAATCGAAATTTTGGTAAAGATGTAGAACACGTCTGATGAAAATCGCAGGGGAAGTTCAGTTCATGAAGATGGTTTTTTTTATGAAGATTATTCTTTCACATTATTGCACATTTTTTATCATAATCAGTTTCATTTTGTTCAATTATATTTAATTTCAATACATTTCCATATACTTATTATATATAATATATAAGAAGATAAAATTATATTGGTTGTTGAAAATAATCGACAACTGTTATAGACGAATATTATGATGAACCACCGCGATTTCTGAAATATTTTGTTTTTCGATATGGTATAATATTCAATTCTCAAAAAAAATTCGAAAAATATTCACTATTGAATATTTTTGATTTGCACCATAATTGCATTTGGTCCCATTCTTCAATATTTCTCAATTGATTTTGATTTATCCTAATCGGACTTTTTTCAAGTGATGCTAGGTAAGTAGCATCACTTGAATCACTCCACTTAAGTGGAGGTATAACCTCCATTTTACCATGTTTTGTATGTATTTTTATAGTTTTATTTTTGTTATCTTTTGGTATATATCGCATTTTTTCAAGTAAGTATTTACTACCCAAAATTTGTCAACAAGATTATGTCTTATGAAAATAAAGCATATTATTATTAAGTTAGTTTTGATTTTTCTCATTGTCAGACGTTATTCAAGTTATGCTAGGTTAGTTAGGTTTGATTTTGATTTATCTCAATAATCAGACGTGATTCAAATGATGCTAGGTTAGTTTATGTTTTGATGGCAATTCGAATACGACATTGTCCCAATTTACAGTTCGGCAACTTTGCTTTACATCATGTGCGTTATCGGTAAAATGTCGTCACTATGACAGTCACTGTTGTCAGTGTCAGTGGTGAATTTTTCTAAGTAAACATTTTGATATTTTCAATGGATATTTGGAGAAAACATATGCTCAATTCTGATGTGTTTGATCAAAAAAAGTGTGAGTACTTGTATTTCGTTCGAAATTTCGTGACCAAAGCAACAAAACATTGAGATTTTTTCAACTCAGAAATTACAAGTCTTTCGGCTATAATTTCAGTTTTTCACACGAAAAAATCGTTTCCCATAGCTTCCGCGCCAAAATTTCTATGTATTTTTCGATTTTGGGCCGTTTCTGGCGATTTCCAAAAAAAATTACAAAAATTGGCGATTTGACGTAATTTTTGTGCGGAAACGTCTCTGAGATCGTTTTATCGGCATAGAAGTTTCATAATAATCACTTCCCCTATGCTCCATAGTAGAACACGATTTATTATTTTTCACGTATATTCTAATCCGAATACTTCACAATCAACTATTAACGTCTATTCTTATAATAATAATTCATTAACTGAATTAAATTGAGATTCAAAAAATCGAGAAGGAATGCTAATATTGCCAATTCTAATCTCAATATTCTTTACTGACATATTTGACACAGAACGACAGTCTTTCACAGAATTTTGTACATTATAGGCATATTAAATCGGATCTATGAAGTGCGACGTTGCCAATTTAATACTTTGAAAAATGTATACTTTATTATATTTATGGAACCTACTTGGGAAATACATGAAATTGAAAAGCCTACAATTGCTGTTTATTCAATTCAATGCCTATTATTATGCAAGCACGAAAATCACTATATATGATGTCATTTGATTTTCTCAACATTGATATACTGATAAACAAAAAGATATCAAATATGATTGATGGAACTGAGGAGTCTGTCTACGTGGCGGATGATGAAGACAAATCAGATATCGAAGACTTCATATAAGCAATAGCACACTTTCGAAACAATCGGCCCTTTTAAGGGCCAACAATAGTATATTTCAAAAGAATTCGTTTGCACATGAAGAATTTCATAGCTTTTTTCATTAGGTCGGTTGTGTCAGAAGATCTGAGAAAGGTTGGGCCAGATCAAAACTCAATAACGCAGACGGCAACTATTTTCCTTCACATTGTTAACGCTAATAAAATACCGGATATTTTGAAACTTCCGTTGTTGGAAAGGTCAAAGTTGGGTAACATGATTTTCCCTTCTTCACATATCACATTTTTTACTTTTCTAAGATAAGGTAATAACGTTTGAAGGACGCTCCGCTGGCTTTTCGAAAATCCGCACGCTCGGCCGACATTTCGGAAATCCTCGCGCGCGGATATGCTTACCTCTACACTTCCGAGACCATTTTGTTGTTTGTTCATTTCAGGAAACACGTTCTTTTCAATTTCAGCAAATAATTCGATTTGATACAGTTTTCAGAACTGCAATTTTTCGACGTTTAATATTATAATTACTGTTTCTATCCCATCATATAAGCGTCAAACCTCGTATAAAAAGGAATTTGCTATGACTTCCAACAAAAATATTGTTGGTACTCAATACGACAGAATTTGAAGAGAACTGACAACCTTGTATATTATTATTTCTGCGATTCTGCGTGTTTGACATGTTTGACATTCCTACTTGTATCAGATTTGAATTTGAACTGAATTTCAAAGTTCAATTATTAATTGATGGTACTCCGACAGTATTCTGTGTACTTTTGGTTTGCCAAAAGCGGTAAAATTTTACTATGGGATACTCACGGATTTTCGAGTTTTTTTCTGATATTTCTAGATATTACGAGATATTACTAGTCAAAGTATGACATTTTTTATATTTTTTTCATCATTGACATTTGGAATGTTGAGATTTAGAAAAATCGACAGTCGCCATCTGTTCTTCGTTTTTCATCATGGCCTTAGCTACCAGGGCTAACTGTCATTCGTGTATGAAATGCATTTTGACAAAAAGCATCTGACAAATTATGAAATTTTAATTAGTTTCTAGAAACTTGGTAATCAATTAATGAAAAAGAATAGAAAATGTGCGATAATATGGAAAATGATGTATGAATAAAAAATATGTGAATTGCAATCGATAATTGTTAATAATATTTTAAGGTGAGATATGACATGAAATTTTGACTAAAAATAACCATACCTAAAGAAACTCAACCTATCCAAATATAACCCACTCTAAACCAAACAATGTCCAGCCAACATCATTCAACCTAATCAAACAAATCTACTCAAACCAACCAACCAACCAAACAAACAAACCTACTTAAACATAACCCAACCCAAACAAACAAACCTTCTCAAACATATCCCAACCATATCCCAACCTAAATGAACAAACCTACTAGGCATTCCAGGGTACTTATAAATAACCATACCTAAAGAAACTCAACCTATCCAAATATAACCCACTCTGAGTGGGTAAAACCAAACAATGTCCAGCCAACATTATTCAACCTAATCAAACAAACCTACTCAAACCAACCAAACAAACCTCAAACATAACCCAACCCAAACAAACAAACCTACTTAAACATAACCCAACCCAAACAAACAAACCTACTCAACCCAAACAAACAAACCTCCTCAAACATATCCCAACCTAAATGAACGAACCTACTAGGCATTCCAGGGTACTTATAAATAACCATACCTAAAGAAACTCAACCTATCCAAATATAACCCACTCTGAGTGGGTAAAACCAAACAATGTCCAGCCAACATTATTCAACGTAATCAAACAAACCTACTCAAACCAACCGAACAAACCTCAAACATAACCCAACCCAAACAAACAAACCTACTCAACCCAAACAAACAAACCTACTCAAACCAACCAAACAAACCTACTTAAACATAACCCAACCCAAACAAACAAACCTCAAACATATCCCAACCTAAATGAACAAACCTACTAGGCATTCCAGGGTACCTATAAAAAAAGCAAAGCTTTGGGGGGGGGGTAGATGCCTCCGTATTGGTTCATTTCGTCATTTGACAAGATGTTAACAAATATCTGAAATGCCTAACTCAAACATAACCCGATCCAACTCAATCAAACATAATCCAACCTAATGAAATAATAGTGTGAACGGGCATAAACAAATGTATTCCAACCAGGTGATAGAACTGTTGAATTTCAGCGCCACCTATTAGAAACTGGAACCAAAAGTATATGAAGAAAAAGAAGAAGAATTCCACATTCTACAAATACAAATAGGCGAATCAAAAATTCAATATTCGTTTCATGAAATGTCATAATCAAATGGAAGTTGAAAAAATCAAAAACGTACAAGTTTTCAAGTGATTATCGAAAAACATAATTTTTGATCGATAGAAAATGTTCTAATCCCAATAGTGAAATTTCATGTAATTTACAACAAGTGATTTGTGTTTACAACCCAAGCCTTTGAAAAATTATGGAATTTCAATATAATTTCAAAAAACTTAGCGATAATTAAATGAAAAAGGATGGGAAATGGTGCGATATTATGAAAAATGATGTGTGAATGAAAACTATGTGAATTGCAATCGTTTATTGCTGTTAAAAAAAATGTGAAATATGACATCCTACAAACTTTGACAGGCTATATCTCGAAAACTATTCGAGACCGAATAAAAATAAAAACTGTTCTGGATTCCTCGCACCATGAACTATCATCCCAGAGAAAATCTCGAAAATCCGTGAGTATCCCATAAAGTACAATTTAGCCAAAAAAACTATCTCAATTTTTAATTTACGGTGTTTCATAGCACCTGTGAGAATTGAAAAAAAATCGGAGTGGTGTCCATATTCTCGAATTTTTCCACAACTTTTCAAGTATGACTCATGAACATCACAACACAACAGGTACTGCTTTTACGATTGTTCCGGATTTCATGAAGAATTATTTTCGAACTCGAGCATTTCTCGTAGAGGTAGGTAGTATGTAAGATTTCAATTATGGTAATTGTAATCAGATTTGTACGGGTAGGTGTCTGTGTTCAAGGAAGTGAGAGAAATTATGACATATCGAATGAAGCGAAACAGATATCATTATAATGTGGATCGTTTTATCGAAAACCTATTCCACCACAGCAGACTCCCAACAATTTTATGCAAATCTAGGAATATTAGCATACCGGACTATTTATTCCGAGTACAATTCACCATGAGATGCCACATCATTTTGCAACTTGTCCGTCTCGTAATACATTGTTCGCAATCAAAGACAGACAGCTCGAGATTCGACGTTGGCTGTGCTCACGTCTCTTGATTTCCTAGGTGTGGTCGTTGTCTTTGATTGTTACATTGAATGGGAGATCAAAGCAGTGGTGTAACAATTAGTCACAGAGTTCATAAAGGTGACACGATGCATCAGGAGAAATTTGCAATGCTGTTGTTGTTTCAACACTCAGTACAGTCGACAAGAATTCAGAAAGTAAACAAAACGGGGTGAAATGTTTTCATCGTCTTTCAATCTTTTTCAGAACTGTACTTAAGATATGGTCATTATCCATCGCACTGTAACTATGGAAATTTCTATCTTAGATAGTGAATATAAATGATTTCCTTCATATTCAGGAAGAAACTGTTTAATTTTTTTTTCATCGAGCATCTCCATTTCCCCCCCTACAATTAACTTTAAGAACAACGATATGAAGTTTCTGATTTTTGTTACGATATATGTTCGTTAATCTTCCACAAAGATGTGTATGACAATTTGTAAACTTTCATGTGGATCATGGCTCATTTTGAACACAGAAATGGATTTCAAGATAAAAAAGCTCATCTTCTTGCAAGAGAATACGAAATACGAGTTAGTTCACATAATGAAAATGTCACATTACTAGACTCGGCTTCTTGAAAACCACAGATATCAGTGAGTTCAGGAATTTTCATTATCTAATGAATTACTCAATCGAGTTGAAAAATTCGCCCAAATTCTTATCTTTTTCCGGATAACTTTCCATGATTTGAAAAGGACATCATCTGAGCAGAATCCAGTATGCGTCTTTGAGAACCTTATTGCAAATATTTCAATCAGAGTTTTTCATCAATTGATTCAATGAAATGAGTTCACAAGGTTCCATTGAAATTGATGATGTTTTAGACATGATATTTTCAAAAATGAAACGGACTTTTCATACCAGATTGCATTTCAAAACAAAAAATAATGATTTTCACCAACTGTAGTAATACCAAAATACAGTTTTGATACTGGATTCAGTATATTCTGAATGAAAGTGGACTTAACGTGATGAAAATGATTGAACAAAACAAACAATATCTGAGATTTTCACATGTGAAAACCTAAAACCTTACAGGCAACTGTATATTATTTGTTAAGTATATTCTTTCATATCACATTGAATACGAGTAACTGCAATTGGTGTAAGATGTTTTTTCAGAGTAAAAACTTATAGTAATTCATTTCTCATATGGATTCAGATTTGGAGCATGTCAGAGAATTCTAATATATAAATTCCACCACTTGTAGCTATACCAAAATATCGTTTGAATGCTTAACAAAGTATATTCTTTCAAATGCAGTTAAATTTATGTTACTACAAGTAGATAATTTTTTTTATTTGAAAATCATAGTAATAGATTTTCCGTATGCGTTCAGATTTGGTTCGAAATCTAACTTATAAATTCATAACATCCACCAATTATAGTTTTACTTAATACGGTGTTTTCTTCCATATAATAAAATTCAATTTGGGTAACTACAAGTGGTGTGAAATTGCGTTTTGGTTCAGTTTTTTGGGTTCTAATTATCGCAGTATTGATTTTTTTATATTCCACCACCTACGAAGAAGTCATGGGTGGCTATGAATAATGAGCAGAATATTGGCTGCCAAAACAATTTGTTTCAATTTTTAATAGTGAGTAGTTTATAAAAATTACAGTGTATGCAATTTATGCAATAATAGTCATTATTGTGAGTAGTATACTCTACTTTATTGAAGACTAATTTATTAATCATAAATAAATGATTCTTTCTTTCATCTCGATACAAATACACAAACACTACCTGCGCGTGTAACATTGACATTTTGGAGTTTGGTTAGATCGTTTCCATGGTAATATTCAATTCGAGAAATTTTATGATAGGACTACAAGAGGAAATAAGGACTATTTCCATTTATCCCTCGCCATTATTCTCCAAGGGAATAAATATATGGCATTATAGTGTAGAAACTATAAGTATAATACTCACATTATAAACACTCACATTATAAAGAAAAAAAGAAAATCTGTTTCAGATTGTTCAGCAAGATTTGCTTCTGAATTACTCTGATTTGGAAACGGTAAATGGAAAGAATGTTAGAGAATGGTATCCAAATTATATAATTATATATATATATATATATATATATATATATATATATATATATATATACATATATTATGAGACACAGAAGCTAGATTAACGGAAGTCCCAGTTCAGCTTTTTCGCCATCAAGAAAAAATTATGTGATAGAGGACTCCAAAACCTTTGAAATTTGTATGTTCGAAAGTTCGAAAATTGTATTTTTTAATGAAGAACTAAATTTGTTGAAATTTTTATTTATCAGTGAGTACTTGCCTACATAAATATAAAGGTTATCTTTGAGCATATCTTCATATTCGTCTTGACAAAATACCAACAGAACATAGACGTGAACAACATTTCCGGAAAATACGTTCGTTACTATGGTAACAGTGTCAAAAAATACGTTTCGATTGATTGAAAAGTACTGGTATGTAATTTCTAATGGAATATTTCCATACAATTCATCTCAATTTTTGAGGAAGATATTTTCATTTTTCAATTCAGAAATAATACAAAACTTCCGTTTCTCCACAAAATTAGTAATTTTCCTGAATAATTTGTTTCGTGAATATCTTGTTCTTTCATGACAAATGAAGAAATTGATAATTATCAGTAGTAGTACATGTCAGTAATTGAAACCTAATATTTTTGTCAACACTGCATGCCTACGCCCATGGAAACCAAGGTGATACAGTTTCCGAAGTATGATATTCCCAGTTGGATCTTTATATCAATTCTTCGAGATTATTTCATTAGATAAAATGTGGCATGACCTTCACATTTATGGAATCGCTTACACTTTTTAATTAGACCCGTTAGAACGTTTGATTCACTTTTTCTCCTATTCTTCCATTTCAATGTAAATTGCCTAATTATACGGATAATTTGTCATTTAAACATGAATGTGGAGGTTTTATGGGAAAGACACATGTTCAGAATTCAAATGCAAAAGGCGAAAGATTATATTTCTCGTAAAAATGTATTTTATTTCCAGTATAATCGCTCCGATTTATTTCTCGCATAAGGCTTTCATCAATATCGTCGGAATATTTATTTCATTTGCAATAGCGGATTGACAAAGCAATAAAAATGCAATCCGAACATAAAAACTAAATTTGAATTTTTATTTGAATTATAATTATTTTGACATGCCATTCAGGTTGTCGTGTAAATATTGATGATTTATTGTGCAAACGTGTGTCATGTGACATATTCTAACATATGGTCTACTATCAAGAAGGGAACAGCAACAGTTTCACGAAGCATTGAGAAGTGTAATCCACTCTCTCATACACATTTTGAATAGGTATGCACATGCTCATTACACTAATATTTGTAATTTGTGAAGGACTTAGCGCTGTAGTTCTGTGCCCAGTTCATGATCGAGAAGTACGTGTTGTTTTTTATCTTTGCGTCAATGTGAAGAGAATACAAAACTTTTATAAAAGAAGTAACATCAAATAATTAACAATCCCTCTTAATTTTGATGTGTATACCTTTCAGAGAAATTCAATTCATTCATTAAAAAAAATTATTGAAAAATGCGTATCTCTTGCCAATATGGCGCAACGGGCGCTGAATAAAATATAAGTCACTACTTGCTCACTTTGCATGCACATGAAACTTGAAGGAAGCTGTGGTGGTTTTCATTAAACATAATTTTTCTGCTAGGTTTACCTCTCATTCTTGAACCCAGACAAGCTTGTTTCGCTCAGAAAACCATCGTTGGAGCTTATTAGTAAGCACGATGTTCAATGATTAAAATTTACCACCATACATCTCAATCATTTTTAAAGAATTCGATTTTGAAATAATCTGCTGTGAATGAATTGGCATTCCGATGACATATTCATTCACATGACTACTAACCAAGTCTTTGATACTGATGTTATTTGGGAACTCGAAGGCTTCTGTTAAGAGAAGAAAGCTTTGAGTCTTGATGAAAACACAAATTGTTCATTATGGTTCAATTTATGAATACTTTTTAGATAAAGAAATACTTTTCAGATTAGAGATTCATTAGATAACGCACAGTGAGTCAGATGACCTCGGAAGTTTGCAAATAAAATAAACGTCTGAAACTCTTTTCAATGTGCTGAAAAACATTGAAGAAATTGTAAAACAGAAAATAATGCTCCTGAATTGTTTTGCTGTGTTGTGAAGTGTTGGGGTTCTATTAAAAAATTGAAAGCATATTTGTAGTATGTTACAAATCAATTATAATTACCTAAAAATTGTTCATATATTATGATGAAACTACTTGAGAAGTAGCAACGAAACTGTTTCCTATTCTCAAACTCCAATATAAAGAAGGTTGCAAAATATTCGAAATATTTTGATAGGGCGATTTCAATTTTCCTTATGCTATATTTATGAAAAAAAGAATAATTTCATTTTGAAATTTTGGTCACACCCATTTGAAAGCATTACGAATCCAGTGGTGTCGTCAAATTCTATTAAAAAATGGCTAGTATGTTTTTTGGCATTTTCACGTTGAAAAAAATTCGAAGTGGGGCGTGAACTTTTTAGAAGAGGTGGCCCGCTTTCAAATGGGTCACTCTCTAAGATCGTTAACAACGATTATGTAATATATAAGCGTTTACCTATACTATAAGCAGCAAGAGGCATAATGTGACAATCTAGTAACATTCAATGGAGTTGCAATATCAAAAGTATCAAAAACTATTGATTATAATTGCACGAGTGCATAAAAATTACCGATAATTTTGCAAGAAAGCGTGATATCTAAAAATTGCAAGTTTATTTTCATATTTTGGCGAAAGTGCCCGAGACCGAAGGACGAGGGCTCTCTGAACATAACCGAATGCAATTTGTATAAGATATCACGCTTGAATGCAAAATTATCTGGTCATTTCTATGCACGAATGTAATTCATTGGAATATTTCACGAATAAAGAAATTCTCAAGGAAATGTTATTTTTTGTTTATTTATACTTTCCTCTATAGATTGTATGGAGCACCCACCAAAACGCGAAATGTTTTTCTATTTTTGAAATCTATCTGACATTTATTTGTGTTGTTTACTGACGTCTAGCGATACGGTTTCAAAAGTGTTGTTATGGTGACTTGATACAATGCAATTACCGCTGTAAGTTTTCGATACAATGCAATTACCGCTGTAAGTTTTCGATAATTGCATTGCTCTGATGGGACATTTTATATATGAGGGAAATATTCACTGGAATTGCAGTGACTATACATACCGCGGAAATAAATTATAGGTCCGGACCCATTTTTTGCCACTGCAATTTTCATTGTAACAGCTGATCGAAGAGTTCTTATAGGGCATGTGCGCGAAAACCACAACTTTGAACTTCATAAACAATTGTTGAGTTTTGGGAATGATTTGTAATCATTGAAGGGGACATGTTTGCAAAGGAATCTCCCACTTTGTCAATTGATTATGGGTAGTGAGTATAGGGTCAAAAGAGGATATAATTGTAGTTTAATGTGAATGATATGTGAAAATTATGACTTTGTTCTTGATTTATTGACTACTTCTGAAGTTATTTGCCCCACTATGAGACGTGTTGGGAATTTTTGTCCTTGAAAATGCGAATTTTTTGTGGATATATTCGTTTTCAATTTCAGTTTTTTAGTTTGTTAGGAGTGATCAGTAAAACAGAAAATCAAATTCTGCTCAAGTCGACGTTTCGACTTTCATTTGGTCATCCTCAGGACACAATAGATTAGATTCCCTTTGGTGAGAAGTACCTGAAAAGGTACCTTTCGTGCAAACCAACGTTAACTGTTTGCACGAAAAGTGTTTCTGAAAACAGAAGAAGTGAATCAAATCTCACTTTTAAATGAGTCTCTCAAGTATATCCGAGATAAATCTTTTCTGTTGTGCCCTGAGAATTACCAAATAAAATGCCGAAACGTCGATACCAGCAGAATTTGATTTTCTGTTGCATTGATAACTCCCAACAAACTAATGAACTGAAATGCACCCGATCTTTGTTTCATCAAAGATTTCTGCTCGTCCATAATGACCGAATACCTACATATTCGCAGGGCACTGAAAATATTTAGAAATCAGCGAAGAGTAAATACTAAACAGCCGAATAACATGGTATACAACCTTACAAGAGTATCACGAAACCTTATCGTAGAAACAACTTGGGTGGCTCCTCAAAATAATATCGAATAATGATCAAGCTAGCAGACCGGAAAATGTGTAAAATAAATATTTCATACAGAATCCATAGAAGTTCCACTAATTTTGGGCAAGCATTGCCGCTTCGGATTCAACCTTGATTTTTTGCGGGTGTATCAAATTATTATGTTTCACGATCACATTTTTTCGGCATATTCGTGTTAACGAGGACGGGATAGGAAGGTGATTCGTTGAGAATTTCAATTAAATATCTGGAGCCCCACAGACTTTACAGTTGCAGCTCAGCCATTTTATACACTGAATGGTTAATTGTAATTTTCACACGAATGGGTATACAGAGTGGTCTAGCGGATTTGCACCTGGCTTCTCTCCTTCATTTAGAATTTGAAGCAAGAAGGCCCGTACACATAAAGTTTGCCACCAAAGGAGACATATTCCACACATATTTTCAACCTATGCCTCTAAACCCATAGCGAAGGGGTGTTATAACCCTGGAATTTCCAATGGAAAGAGATACACAATTATCTTTTTATCATACCTTATTCATTGAAATTTCCAACTGCAATGCAAAATCGGTGTTGAGAACATCAACCCGATAATTTTGATACTGATGAAAAATAGAAATTTTGTTTTGGGATTCAAGAATCAGAATGACTACAAGAACATAAGAAGACATGATAATTAATATTGAAATCTATACAAGTGTAGAAGGGTAGATTTTTAATCTACCCCGAAAAGTTGCTGCGTTGATTTAAAAACAGTTTTTTCTGGGTAGAACAAGTCCAATCAGTCAGTAACTTTTCGTATAACTCAAATTTGACAAAAAAAAAATTACAAGGACTAATATTTCAAAATCGTTTGATCGAGTTTGGCATCGGTGTCTCCTTTCTAAATTGCCGTCTTATGGTTTGTCTCCTCAGTTGTGTACTCTGTTGAAGAGTTTTTATCTGATAAGTCTCTATAATATGTGGTTGTTGATGGAGTGGCATCTGATATTCTCCCAATAAATGCAGGTGTTCCACAGGGTTCAGTTCTGGCGCCCACTTAGTTTCTGCTTTATATCAATGATTTGCTCGAGAAAACATCTTGTTCAGTACATAGTTTTGCGGACAACAGTACTGTTCATACTAGTTTCTCTTGCAGAGTCCCCATACCAGCTCGAGAAACAAAATTTCAAAGAAACATTCGCGTCAATGAAATTAACGATGACTTGGTAAAAATAATAGAATGGGGTAACATGAACTTGGTGGAATTTAATGATAGAAAAACCCAAGCAGGTCTCTTCTCAAGGAAAGCCAATTTATCATCATCTAGTATTCAGATGTCAGGAGTAACTATATTCCTACGAAGTCAAGTATGCTAGGAATCGCGATCAGTAATAATCTCTCATGGGAAAACCATGTGAGATCGATCGCTGAAAGTGCTTCCCAGAAGAAACTTTGATTTCTATTTCGTGCGAAGAAATACTTCACTTCTCGCTAGCTTCTAATGATCTACAAGGCTAAGATACGACCTGTCAAGGAATACAGTTCTCATGTGTGGAGTTCGGCACCAAAAGGCAATCCGTCTTGTTGGTGATTTTTTGCTCACAGACTTGCTCACTTTATTGGAACATCGTAGAAGGGTCGGAGACTTGTATCTCTTCTATAGATATTTTTACGGTCGGTGCTCTTCTGAATTGGAAACTTAATCCGCTTCCGTTCTAGAGACTTATTCCTGTTCGACTGCAAAAATTTCATGTTGATAATCTTGAAAGGATACCGCACACTTTAATAGGGAAAGTGGCCCTCTGTCGAATCGGCTGAATTTTTGATATGTTATAATTCAAGTCATTATAAACAAAAAGTTCAATGGGCATAACTTTTTTTATAGACTAGTTTTGACGCTAGAGGCCCTCGAAAACTTTCATTTGTTCTTCATTGTTATACAACATGGAACGGTATTCTGGATCATAATCACTATTATGCATAATCAAAATCTAAATATTCATTGATATAAAATACTATCGAAAGTATTTTTCTTTGGTGTTGTTACATTCGGTCAATTATACAGTGTGTTCTAGCTACTTACAATTTTCAAAGTTCAATAATTCGAAAATAGCTGCAAATTGTCTCAGGTATCTACAGTGAAAACATGTTCATGAATCTTATTCTACATCACATAGTCAAAAAAAATAAGGAGTGTTTATTTTAAAATGCATCGAAAGTTAGGTATATTCGAAAAACGTACCTACTGAAAAATATTGTTCGACCATCTTGTAAAATTTCAAACCATAAGAAAGAATGAGAAATATTACAAATCTGTCTATGAAATGGCCTTACAAACATTTTCTTCCAAAATCTATCATCATGAATTCATGGATTTTTAGGGTATGCAAATGGACTACTTTTGACCAAAAAGTCGTACTTATAACATCCAAGTGATGCAGAGACAATCAATTATAGTAGGTTTAGTGGGATAGAGGATACGCAGATGTTTGAAAAATTCACCCATATATATATATATATAACATTATTATTATTATAGATATTTAATTTTAAAATAATGCACTCCAACTTCCAACCCGATTTTATTTGTATCGCCCTGTATATGCAAATCATGTTTGTCTTAAATACTGCGTTGTCTAATTAATTTTCGTTTTCAAATCGATATCACAATAAAACTCTAGAAATCGAATTTTGACGCAATATTGCTCCACCCTGTATAAAAATATTATAGTCCAGATTTCTTTTGAAAAATTTTTATTCATTCTCGAAATTGGAGAGTACCTACTGGATAATATGAGAACATTGCATCCCTTTACAGCAAAACAAAACATTTTTTGTAGATGGCTTTGGAAATTATGTCAAAGTTTCTAGCAATGTTTTGTATGTTTGTTACTTCATGTCAATATAAATGTAAATATGGCGTATAATTTCGCAGTGAGATTTGAATGTTATGTGTGTGAATACAATGGAACACCAAGGCAAATGGTACGTTTGAATGAAGAGAGCAGAGGCATTGTCGAACGTCGAAGGAATGAATTAGAATTGCCTCAAATACCTTTCATTGAACAGACAAGGATTTGCAAAAACTGTCATTTGAGTATTCTCTCAGAGATACAATCTTATGAACAAGATCCCGATCCAACTGTACTTGAAGTTTTAATGCGGACCTCTCATACATCATGTTTAGTATGTGGTGGATCTCAAAATATTGGTAGAATGTCACCTTCTGCTAGGTTGGATGTATTTCTGAAGACAGGAATGTTCGCACCTGACAGCGTCAGAATCTGTGGTGGTCATTTGAATGAGGAGGGATATCTTCTGCCACCTTTCATGAATGGGCTCAGAGGAATAACAAGACCATACAATTTGAAAGGTAATGAACTCAAACATATTCTAGTATCGTTACGAGAAGCTGTGCTGAACTATAAATCTACGAATAAATACAATTGCGAGAATAATTTTACTGATGAAGAGTTTCAGGCGTTAACTCCAATAAAAAAAGAGCAGTTCACAGACCTCTTCGAATTTTGCAATCGCGTCAATATTCACGAGAAAAATAGAACAGCAGCAAAAAAAGATTTATTATGTTTCTTGTGCAAATTACGACAAGGACTTTCCGATCAATTCTTGATGGGCGTGTTTTCCTATTCCAGTCGTCAAGGTGTGAGTTTGGCAATTGAAAAAGTGCGTGTATCATTTTTACAACAATTCGTTCCGCAAAATTTAGGGTATCAGCATATAGAGAGAGTCCAATATATTACTAGGCATGTTACGGATTTTGCAAACACCCTCTACAACCCTGAACCAAATTATCCAAGAGCAATAGCTTATATTGTCGTAACGTATATAAAAATACCCAAAAGTCGGACATTCCAAGTATTTCGTCAATCGTACTGTGTACACAAGGGATATCATCTCTTGAAACCAGCCTTGATTGTTGCTCCCAATGGTTATATCCTAGATGTTCACGGACCTTATTTTGCCGATTCAAGAAATAACGATGCGGCAATGTTGAGACATGAGTATGAACGAGATTTGATGGGTCTGAGGAACTGGTTTCAAGAAGGAGATGTCTTCATGTTAGATAGGGGATACCGTGACGCACAGAACTTCTTGGCTGACTTAGGTATAGTAGTGAAAATGCCCGTAGCGCTTGGTCATGGACAGCATCAACTTACAACCGAAGATGCAAATACATCTAGACTGATTACGAAAACGAGATGGATTGTAGAAGCTAGAAACGGTCATATCAAAAATATGTTCAAATTCTTCAGAGATACTGTACCAATGCCACAAGTTCGGCATATAGGAGACTATATCAGAATAGCATGTGCGATAATCAATGAACCAATTACCATGGAAGTAGCCAATGCTGAGCTAGCTGAAATAATGTTGAACCGTGCCAATGAAATTAATGAACTCCAATTGAGAATAGAAGAAGAGGGTCTGCTACGAAGATATGGTAGATGGATTCCAATGGAGGAAAACCAATTACCTAATTTTCCAGTTCTCGATTTGGAGTACTTACGAGAACTTACATTCGGGATTTTTCAAATCAAACTAGCTCCATCCTATGTACAAGATAATAGACAGGATGTGGGAAACATTTTATTTGAATTCGACGGACGTATTGATAATCCAGGTCTATTAAGGATGAGAGCAAAATCTCGTCATCGGAATACTATCAAATACCAACTATGGATCAAATACAATATCAGTTTGGAACGTGTGCCAATTCAGGGGTACTACTCTACGTGCAAATCAGAAAGTCGTACATTGGGTACATGTTCCCATGTAGCCAGCGTACTTTGGTACCTTGGATATGCCCGTCATGCCTCCAATGTTAGGTATCCTTCGACGCAAATACTTCATACCATATATGATGCTGCAGAGAGTCATAATAATGAAGAACCTATGATTGTGTAGATTGATATACATGTTTATTGCATATTATCCTTGTTTCTTTGATCATATCGATATGTTCTCATATGGAACACCCTGTAAATTATCGAATGAATGATTGGGGTTCAGTCGAGAGTTTTCCATTAGGTCCACCAGGTTAAATGGGTACGTTAAATGTTACATATGATATATTGAGTTAGAGCCCATTATTTTCTCCATATAACAATTATGCTGAATGTGCGACTAGAGGCTTGGTTGACCCGTTAGGAGGAGTTTCTCCACAACACTCCTTGAGCATAAATATAATAATCAGATATATATTAATACTCATTCGACAAAACCCTATCAAAATGATAGACACTTTTTTATATTTTCCATGAGTTTCATCATTCATTCAAATAATATTAACATGACCAACAGGAACACACTGTATAATTGATCACCTACAGGTAACAATACTTTCAATAGTATCTTATATTGATGAATATTTAGATTTTGATTATGCAGAATAGTGATTATTATCCAGAATACAGTTCCGTGTTGTATAACAATGAAGAACAAATGAAAGTTTTCGAGGACCTCTAGCGTCAAAACTAGTCTATAAAAAAAGTTGTGCCCATTGAAATTTTTGTTTATAATGACTTGAATTATAACATATCAAAAATTCAGCCGATTCGACAGAGGGCCACTTTCCCTATTAAAGTGTGCGGTATCCTTTGTCGAATATTTCATATCTGACATAAGATTTTGTCCTCCAGGAGGGGAAGCCATCCGCGATCCATATCAAGCGAACTCAGATAGCACGATGAAAGCTGATACCATTGTTTTTTTGTCATTGCTCTCTTTAGCCATCAATATCAATCTCTTTTTATTGTGGTAAGTTAGAAATCCAGCAAAATGAAGGATGTAATAACAAAATGTTAAAATTCTTCATTACAATCAGGTTCTCCATTTATCGTTTGTTTTTTTTTTGTTGGAAAATCTGCAGATGAGTGCAGTTCAATTCATTTCAGTCTTTTCACTGATTCAGTTCAGTTTCTTTGGGAATTGTTTCAACTCCACCATGAAACATGGCTTATCCCATTCCAGAACGAGTTGAGATTGTTTACTTTCATTTAGAAAAACATAGTTTCGCCATACTTACTACTCGCTTGTTTGAGGATGTTCATCCCGATAAATGATTCGTATGTAGCAAAGATAGTTTGGGAGTTTGTGGATAACTGATTCGTCTGTGATGTGAAACACCAACTGCAGAACTCAATCAGAACAAACTTTTAGAAATCCAATCAGTTCAACAACTTTGTCACTCTTCTTACAAATCACCGTTACAAATAACGAACATTGAAACCTATCACTAATTTTAAATGTTTGGATTTCTAATACTCGCAACTCATTTCACAATATGTCTTTGAGTAAATTTCAGTAAATGCGTATGATCTGAAAGATGATGTTGTGCTTTTTCAAAAATGATCCTAGGAATGATGAGCTGTATGAAGTACATTCACTATTGTCTAAACTCCGCCAAAAAAACATCCATTCTAGAACCACATGAATTTCAAGTAGTTGATGAATCCATGATAAAATTCAAAGAGCGCAATAATATTTACCAGTATATGCCGAACATGAACTTGCTATGTTCCTAGGTAGGGTCACCACATTCTGCAAGATAATTCTAATGTTTTCAAATCAAGCATAATGTTTTGTCCCCTCCAGTTATATAGTAATCAAGTCATCATTTTCATATGATCAACAAAAAAATGTATCCGTCCTCAAATGGTTGGTTACATATTTTGGAATAATGGAGAAATATTGCGTCTTCCAACGCAATACATTTGAAAAAAAGCAAATCGATTCAGTGTTTTTATAGTTCCATGGAGTCAAAATAGCTGACAAGCCGATGGTATTCGAATCAACCCTCTTTTGTGGAACTGAAGGAAAGTCTCCTTCATAGAACACATCGAAAATTGACTGTGGCAAATGTAAGGTTTTTGTAGTTATAATATATGTGGTCTCGGTAGTGTAGTGGTTAGCATATCTGCCTATCAAGCGGAAGGCCGGGGTTCGAATCCTCGCCGGGCCACCGTGCTGGGTAATCGCACGTTAAAAGGTAAGGCCTCGTTGATCTATTGCTCGCACAAGTTTCGACTTCTGAGGGTTGACGTTCGTCAGCTGGTTAACGGAACAAACAGTTTTTTTTTTTATAATATGTACATTTATATACACATGACTTCACATTTCGCAAATAAAATCAAAATAAATTCACGGTATTTTATTATACACACAACATAAACCTTACTGTATGCAATCTTTCCGACTATTCTTGAATACCTATTCTTCGACTTGGTAGGTAAAAGTAAAAAAGGGACGACAGGACCGGAAGAGATTGAACGAATAAAAATACAAAATCGAGCGGGTGGTCATCGTCCATAGATATACTAATAGTATATTTATGGACGATAGGGTGGCTAGGGATAAGACCCTAGTCTTAATAATAATAACTCAAACCCATGAGTACCATAAGTTATTTTTTGTGCTTGATCAGTTTTCTACTCGTAATTTTTTTTGGTTGATAATTCATGTTTACTTCACATTCACTCATTTCAAAGGTATATTATTAAAGTTTACTATAATAAAAGACCAGCCCAGCGGGAAACATGACCCCGCCAGGAACCGCTTTTGGTTCAAATAGCTCATTGCTTCAATTTTTAACATTCAAATTACTTCCCCACATTGGGGAGAGATTGGCAAACATACTGAAGGAAGAAATTTACGAAATTCGAACTTGAAATGTGAGCTGGGGTTGCATCTTTCGCCTCATAAAGAGAACTCACCGGAACTGAAGACAAATATCTATTTCAGTAAAAAAGTCATTACTTTATTACCTTCAAGGTTGATCGAATGGAGTACCATTTTGTACTGAAATATTTCACGCATAATCTCAGTCGCAAGGTAGATTATGATCTTAATTCATTATTAAGATTGAATTATACTGCAATACGATTTTCTTAATAACCTCATTTCATTGTTAGTAATTTTTTCCTCAATTGGTTTATTACAAACGAATTGATTTTAAATATATCTACAGAGATAAACCAAACTAAATGTGATATACATTAGAATTTGCCACACCTATCTTTGTAACTGAGTTCCGAATGCATTGCCGTTGTGTTTTTTAGATATTGAAGGTTGTCAGCACTGTGTTGCAATTTGATTTCAAGAATGGCCTTTACTGTCGAAGCGATGCATGCAGAGTTCTATGGTATTATAGATCAAAACGCCTTCGTCTTCCAATATGAACGTATTGTGAATAGGCCAGCTATGCAAGATGTAAGTCAGCAGTTTAATTCTTAGAAAACGATAATATACTGGCTGCCATATTATCAAGAAATCTCGAATATGAGTTAGTACTTCTAGCTGGGAGTGTTCCAAATGAATGTTAATTTCGGAAACACTACAGAAATTCGAAATGAATCCTCAGTTTTTCACTATGAGTGAAAACTGTTATCCAGACAGTAAAGTCACAATATACAACAAGCATATACAAAATTGAAGTGCACGAATTCTTACATGGGCAGAGAATTAACGAACTATTTTTCGATATACTTATTCCAAATTGTTAACAACCACTTGTGAAGGGGGAGAAATACAGTGACATCATGAATTCTCTTTAACTCACCTGAGGAGAAACTTTTCACCCTAACATCAAACCGATACTATTTGCATTCGATGCGCGTTTCAATAACAAATGTTGGCATCTTCAGGAGAAGAAAACTGATATCCAAGTAGTATCAGTATTCACGAATTTTTTTAAGTTCTAAAATCTGTGTATCAAATAAGAAAGATGAAAGAGTAAGACCTATTACTGCAATACTCTTTTGTTAAATCAAGTAACAGATCGGTTCGTGGAACTATGACTACTTATCCCGAACACCGTCAACTTAGTTTTGGGACGGAGGAAGGATGTTGAAGTGCCGATGAGAAATACATCAAACGGCACTAAAGTTCTCTAGGCATTCCTTTGGAAGTGCGAAAGAGTGAATATAAGATGTAAATATCAGGAACAGACAGCTAGGTGGTTCTCAATTATCGGAGCAGACTCTTGCTGCCGATGAAGATCACGAAATAGAATGGAATGCCACTTAAATTATGGTAAAAGAAATTAAATGATAGGAAACGAAAAATAAAGGAATCTGCTTTCATCATGCTGTTTGGGGAAGATTGCTGCCCCTCCTGAAGGACAAAATACTATGTCAGATCTCAAATTTTTTGACAAATGTCAATGACGAAAATTGTCAATAAGAAACACTGGATTTCGATTGAAAAGGAATTTGCACATAATTTTTTGGAAAGGAAGCGGGTATAGTTTCCGAAAGGTTACCCTTGTTTATTTTTATTATTTTTATATTGAGAATTTGACTATAGTTTGGAGTATCAATTATAATGAAACAAAATTAAATTAAGTTATAGAATTTTTTTTAGAAATATAAAATTGTTTTGTAGAATATTGCTATAAATTTTAAAATTTTAAATATGCCCAGTAGTTCATCTTTTATCTGTATTTATGCCTTTTTCTTTTTAGGTTACCTTTTTTTCTAGCTCAGTCAGACGCCAATGAACATGAACTCTTTTTCAGCAGTGTGGTTCCTGTGGAATGCAGAGCTGTTTCTTGATGGCATATATTGTGATTCGTAGAAAGAACCAAATAAAATGTTTTCAAATCTAATAATCCAATCAATTACCAATTTTAATTGAAAATTCAATACCTTTATCATAAATGTCAAGATTTCAAATATATTACCGTTTTCCTTTCTTGTGGCTGTTAGTGTTTGCTATGATATAATCTGCTTACTTATGCTTTTCTTTCCATTTTTCCTTTTCAAAAATTTTCTCAGCTCTTCAAAAATCTTGCGTACCCTCTTCTTGTTGATTTGTTACCCACCGTTGCTATCACTACCTCTCGATTTAAGGAGTAAGACTTTCACAGGCCACTTCTTATAATCTTATTTTCATCAATACTATTTACAAATGATCATCATATATTGAAATCTGATTTTTAAAGGGTTCCTTATGGCATTCTACTAAATTTTTATCTTTCAATTGATTTCTTTTATTCAATTCCTTATTATCACTAATATTGAGTTTGTTATTCATTCATGTCATAGTTTGTATTTTGTTTTTATGTCTGGTCAGTGATATTCAATGTACAGTGTGTTTTATGTTGGTATTGAGTTTTCAGTAAGTGTGATGATTAATATGTATTATTATTTGTATTGTAGATGGTCTATTGTGTGGATCTGTACCCGTCTTGTCGTTTTCCGCTGTCTGGAATCATACCGCAGCTGAGAAGTTCCTTAAATAAGGATCTTGGATGTTTGTTCTATGGTTGTTGTTTTTGGTTATATACCAAAAATTATAGGTTGTAATCCTATGGTACTATTCAACCGAGAAAACAGATAATGTTAAATATAGGCCGAACGATGGACCAAAGAATACATTCCAGTTGTGCTTCAAGTTTTTCATAATATTTTCATCAAGTGTTGACAGTCGACTTGTCCATGAGTGTGTGAGCTCCATTTCTGTTGTCAAGATATTTTGTTTCGAGTTGGGATATTTTGTAAACTCGAGACCCGTCCCGAAAGATTGATTTCCCAAAAGTGAAAATTTGTCCCAACTGAGGATTGAAGAGGTCTCACTTTTTAAAGTACAATTCCTACCTAGTCAGTTTCCTTTGAATGTGGTTGACAATGATCCTTGCTGAGTGGTGTTAGTTTGGTCTTCCATTGTCTATATTATTAGCCCTATTGAAACCTGTTATAGTAGTCTTCACAATAAATGGTATTGACTGAAGGATTATAATTAAACCAATTAGACCCTTAAGTTGTAAAATCCGACATGCACATCATAAATGTAAAAGGACCGGATTCAGATAATTTCGTTTCTCAGAGAGGGATTGTAAAGAATTACAGCCTACACTTCTTGTTCATTTTAGTCTTTGTATTTCATTGAAAGTGTGTTACGGCGTGCAATAATTTTATAACATTTATTTGTTATTACAGACATTAATAGCAAAGATTTTATACCCCAACGTACAGAACAGGCAGTATGTGGCGTCCGTGGATAAAAAGTTATAGTACTTCTTCCAGTGGTTCGTTAAAGAAGAATCACTTTACTTGTGACGCGAAAATCATTATAAAAAATGTGTATAGTTCCTTACTTCAGCAAGGATATAACGCGGGTGCTGCAGCAAAAGTAACCAGTAATTTGACGAACGTGCCTCTTACTTCAGTTAGACGAATTGTTGAAAATTCCATGGAATCAAGAAAAAAGCGTAAAGATTCCGGGGTCACAAAAAGTCTGGACGACTGGGAAAAAGATTTGATAAGGCGAAAAATCTACACTATGTACGATGAGCAGCGTGTCCCTACAATCAAAAGTCTGAAACAGCGGCTCATCAATGACGAAACTCACATCAACTGTGGCCTCACTACTCTTAAGCGAGCTCTGTCTGAAATGGGCTTTAAATATCGCAAAATTGACAAGAGACAAGTAATAATGGAATCCACACGTTTAATAAACTGGCGTTCTGAATATATAACGTCAATAAGAAAATACCGGTCTGAAACTCGGCCAATACTGTACCTCGACGAGACGTGGTTTGACACGCATGACACCCCTTCCGAAGGATGGTCTGATTCCTCTGATAAGTGTTAAACAAAAGCACCATCAAATAAAGGGAAGAGAATCACAATATTACACGCAGGATCAAAAAATGGTTGGATCCCAAACGCTATGTGGCTTTCTGTCAAAAATATTGAGGAGTCTTGTGTTGATTATCACGAATATACGACAGCAGAGCTTTTTGAAGATTGGTTTAAAAATTGTCTGTTACCCAACATTCCGCCAAACAGCTTTATAGTAATGGACAACGCAAGCTATCATAGTCGACAATTGCAAAAAATTCCTGGCTCAGGGATACGAAATTGGAGATTCAAAACTTCATGGCTGCAAATGACATATATTTTGAGGAAAATTATACAAAAAAAGAACTTTTACAAGTCTGCAGTCATTTTCTTTAAAAAAAAAAGGAACGTTTGTGATACAATTGCAGAAGAATTGGGACATACAGTGTTACGACTACCTCCCTACTACTGCGTGTTCAATCCCATAGAGCTTATGTGGCACCAACTTAAATCGAGCGTGCGCGGAAAAAATATTTCTACGACTTTAAGTGGTAGTGTGGTAGAATTAATTAGGAACTGTATGAATGACATTTCTACCGAGAGTTGGAAAAGTTCTGTTAGTCATGTTATAAATGTTGAAAACGCGTACCTTTCTGTAAAATCAATTGCGCCAATTATAATTAATTGAGATGAGGAAAGTGATAGCGACACTGAACTGAATATAGAATAGAATTGTAATATTTAAATAAATTACTTGTATAACTCCTATATTATGCAAAATTCAAATTTCCTAAGCTCGACCCTGTAGCACATTTGCATTTTTTACCAGATGATTTTCTACACAATGGGATTAAATCGGGTAGTTTATTGCAGTTAATAAGCCAATACCATTTACTGTGAAAAATACTATACTGTTTGTTTCTTTTGCCTAGTAACAGTTTACAATAGACTTAATAATATAGACAATAGAAGTCCGAAACCAACACGCGTAACTACTCTTGAAGCTCACCAATTTGGAAATTCTCTTTCGACACCCAGTTATTGCTTTAATTGCAACAAAAACACTCACATGCCATTTCCTAGGCATATCAACACCAATCAGGTAATCCACAGTGATAATGGATATACAAATCAAATAAGCTCAAAGTTTTTGCAGTTATCCGAATGTCATTCCGTGTCACAACTGGGAGATTTACATTCACACACTACCATTTTCTGTTATTATTACCAATTAGCGGTTGTACTTTTGTATTTCCGCATATGATTTCCATCTATATTTTATATTTAATTATGGAATAATAATTGCATAAACTGTGGGCAGAAATACAAAAAATGTGAATGTAGGTAAGCAGTCTATAACAATTTATTAATAACTGTAATGACCAAGCTGAATTATGCGTCGGGTTTCGACGTTGTATAAATTATAATTCTGATTAAAGCTTCACTAGCAAATAAGAAATTCACAAAAAGTACAAAAATTCTGATGGCGTAAGAGGCGGCTCGGAAATTGGTTTATATCAATGGCTTTAATTGAATTCAATAGGAAGGCATCGTTTCAATCTTCATTTCATTTCTTCGCATTATTGGACACTCTCTTGAGTGCACCCAGGAGGTAGGGCCTGTGCGGGCAAGGGACGTTTAGCGCATCACTACCGAGAAAATTGGTGTGTGGGCAATTTTTTCAATTCATTGAAAAATTCCTGATCAATTGCTCCGATCAACGGAAACTCTGTAACGATTCAAATATAATTGATAAGTTTGGTAATCCGAATATTTTTTGGGATTGGGATCAGTGAAGTCGAAAAAAACTATTGTTTTTTTTCGAACGTTTCGAATTTCATTGGAATCATCATCAGGGCTCACAATTGTTGCTTTTTCAGAGTTAAAATCCTCAAAATATGGACATGGTAGATAAAACCAATAAAGGACAAAAGCGCATACACTGTCATATGAGTACTGATATGATAGGTGTATGTGCTATTGTCTCTCGTTCATTTTATCTACCAAGTCTTTGAATTTTATAAATATTTTAAGGATTTCAACTCTGAAAAACGAACAATTCTAGGCCCTGATGATACATTCAATTATTTTTAAAAACGTTCGCAAAAAATATATTCATTTTGACATAACTGATCCCAATCTCAACAAAATCTCTAGATTTAAATTTAAGTTGGAAGCTGGCGCTATGGTTTCGATTACGATTCACGATCCGAAGGTCGTGGGTTCGATGCCCCAACGGGATAGATAGTTTTATTCGAGAATTTCTCTCAGTCGTCTGCTGGAAAATGATTCTGCCACGTTTCATGGTTTACAGGTTCGCGAATAACTATGCTGCTCCTGAGGTATGACGTAGGGAGTAACAAGCCTACTTGCTGAAGGACTTCGAAAGAAGTCGATGGCGTTTGGTATACAATACCATAAATCACGTTTACTGCAACTACAATTCGAAACAGATTCAATCGAGTTACTCCGTACGAAGCACAGACCTCACGTTAGGACCAATCACTACACACATTCTCCTAGAGACGTATCGTGTATTGTTGCAGCTCAAAATAGTCAGAACAATTTCTGGTCTGTTTTTTCCTTTTTCCTTTCACGTGATTTAGATCGATGCCCTTTGTTAGTTTTTTTTATTGACTGTTTAGCTATTGATCGCTTACTAGTGGGAAACAAGCACCTAGGTGTTTCTATGCAGAATTTGCAAGGGAACTGCGTAACAGATATTGCTGAAAGTATGTGTTGAAAAATCTGGTAAATCTGGTAATATGAGAATGATATTACCGATTATACCTACAGAGTAAACCGGAAACCTACACACACGGATATGTACCTGCACGCACCATCGAACCACCATCCTAGCCAACAGAGGAGTCATATATCTACTATAACGGAACGTGTTCGAAGAATATGTGAACCAAAGCATCAGGGTAAAGAACTGGAACATATTCAAGTGACCTTGAGATCGAATGGATACAGTGTACCCGAGATCAACAGGGCCATGAAACTGAGGAGTTCCGTCGTTCAAAACGGGAAGGACGCTCAGACAGTTGCACACGCTTATTTACCATATAAAACTCTTGGGAAAACACAACATAAAAACGGTTTTCGAACCCACCAAGAAGATACAACAAAGCCTCAGGTCGGTTAAAGACAAAAGAGACCCACTGTCAGCAGCAGGGGTTTATTGCATACCGTGCACCTGTGAAAAGGTATACATCGGTACCACCAAAAGACCTATGGAAACTAGTCTAGAAGAGCACGAAAGAAACTGCAGACTAGGGCAAACTGATAAGTCAGCTATGGCGGAACACGCACTCAATGAGGGAAACCGAGGATTCTGTCTGAAAACGCGAAACATATTGCCCCCAACCAGAGATGCCATAGTCGACTGATACGGGAGGCAAAAGAGATCCACAAGCACACGGATAATTTCAACAGATAAGAAGAAGCTGTGAACCTCAATCGAATATGGAATCCCATATTAAGAAGATTTAAAAATAACTAATTTCATGACGGTAGAGCGGCAATTAACGCTGATGATACTTCTCTGAATCCAGAAAAAGTAATCATTACTCCAGGCTACCTGAATCCACATAAATAAGCTTTACGTGATACCCAGGACTCGGAGTTTAACTCAAGATGTATGAGCCTCTGAAGAAGCTAGCCACTCGCGCCAGCGAAACGTCAGGAAGAAATTCCAAAAAACGACGGCCTTCAAACTTGAACCAAGGTAGTGATACTTATACCCGAAGTAGGTTCTAAATTTAAGTTTTCAAGAGGAATTATCTGTATTTGATTGCAGCTTTATATTTCACATCAAATTCTAGATCAATTTCATATTATACCCTTTTCACCAATCTTCAATAGTTCCGAAATATTCCATTTTCAATATGAATTCAAAGTAAATGCATCAAATATAAGCATCTGCGGAGTATATTTCATTTGAACATATTTTTTCAATTATAAATTTTGTCCCTTTTTGTGTTGGAACCTTCAGTAAAAGGTCTATACTGAAGAAGTTTTGGTTCAGAATTATCAATTTTACGAACAGGGTATCTACAAAAAACTGTGGAAAATTGAAACTTAATATACGGCTACAAACATTTTTTCAATTGGAATACTGCAAAGTTTTCGTATGGATGAATTTCTTCAGTTTTTACTAGACGGCTGAAAGAAATTCCTTTAACTCCCAGTAACTTGGCTGTGTTGAAATCATGAGAACTTTGTTACGTCCAATTGAATCATCACCCAGACCTGTCAGAAGGACCGTACTTTCTGAAGTCACTGAGATCTAATTCGAATTAGACATACGTTACTTTGAACAGCACCTTGAATAGAGTCATTTAATCTTGTCTTCTCAGGAAATACATAAATTCGTTTAATTCAATCATCCCTTCGTTGTAATGAACATTTCCAAACCTACATAATATTTTGCAAAACAGCTCCCTTTATGTTATGAAATAAAAAGTTATGAATATTTTGATATTTTGACGGCGAATCCATTCATGGGCTTGTGAAATATATGAATGGTAATTGAACATTCCAATTTATCCCATGTGTTTTGATTTGTTTTTCATTCGAAAACTGTACATATAAGTATAGGAAATGCCGAATAAAATACTAACGCACAAAAAATATTCATCTAATTGTTCGTTTTCAATATTATGTCAGAGCGACATCAACCTTCCAGAAGGACAAATAAAATGAGCTAGAAGTATACATCAAACTGGCCTTAGTATTCAGAATTATTGGTACATATTCTTGTTGGCAATGGAGATCATGAAGTAAAACTGAATGACCACCCACATAGAAGCCAAAAATAATTATTGTCAGTATAACGAAATTTAATCAATATGCCGATGCCGTCTTGAAATAACTGTCTATATCGATAAGATGAAGTGATGTGAAACAGATTTAGCTTCCCCTATCAAAAGACAAAATGTCTTGTCAACCTCTCGGATCCTCGACAGAATTACATGGCAATTGAGAACTAGGGCACGGCCTCAGCTCTTCAGGTTAACTGAATTCGAGTATCATTCGATATTTGAGGTTAAGCAGCGCCGAGCGCTGTTAGTATTTGTATGTGTGACCTTCATGCAGGAAAAGACCGTGTCGAAAGCCCATATAACTGCAGCAAAATAGCATATCATAGCTCGCAGGCCCAATGAGCACAAGATATATTGAGAATATGCCGTTCCCCTAGCTGGAATGAAATTCCGGTTGGGGGACGTGTGCTCACTGGTGTCGGTGATTGGCCTTGGTAGCGGCAATAGGCCGACGTAAAATAAAGAATTTAAAAAAAGAGAGAACTTTTAGAAATTGAATTTCAAATAGAAATAGATTTCAACGATAATAGATTGAGTTTCCAATACGTTAATAACAAAGATAGGTGGTTTTTACGCAAATCAATCATTTTTTTCATTTAGCACCTGGTGCATTTATGTGATAGACAAGTTGATGACTAATATCGTGTACACCTCTTTTAAAAAGAACATCTCTCTTCAGCGAAGGATTCCTCTGGGGTTGAGAGAAAATCTTTCCTTCCAAGGTGTTCCAGATCAGCTCTTGATTTTTCTATATTATAGTAGTCAAAAATCTAAGAAATAATTGTTCCCAAGACATAAACTATACAGGTATGTGATTAATACATACTTGAAACTATGTATACAGCTTCCTGTTATAGAGTCGAAGAGGAAAACTGTCAGACTCGCCAACAAGAAGCTGTTATAGTATATCACACACCAAGGTGGGAATAGATTCATTCCTGTCGTGAGATCAGTCAGTTAACCGAGACGCAAAGCGTCGTGGTTAGGTATGATTTCGAGACAGGAATAAAACTTCCTACCGAGATTTGTATGCTATTTTATTTACAACCATCATATTTCGATTAAAATAAATAAATCTCTGTTTCGTTCTGAACATATCTAAAATATTCCATTTAGCGACAAATTACTAAGAACGCGGTTTTCGCAGAATAATCAAGTAGATATATTGTTACCGTGACTACGGGGTATACAAGTGTCACCAATATAAATAAATGTCAGATAAAGTCAATGAATGACAGATAAAGTCTAGAATAGATGAAATGAGCGCGGAACCTGAGGGCGGGAAATGAGGGCGAAGGACTTTCGTGATCGTGTAAACATTTTTTAGTCCTGTTCTAGTTACACTTTGTTTTGTGATGCAAATATACGCTATAAGGAAACATGGCTATTACGTTCACGCCTACTAAATCTGGACCATACATGGGCAGCATGTGTTATGTATTAGTCTGGTCAAATCACATTTCGGTGTCGCTGATATTTTTAGTTTTTGACGTGTGTTATGTTGTAATAGAATATTACAGAAATAATCTATATCATTGCGTATAGCATGGTGTTTTTTCAACAAAATTCAGGGCTTTCTAAAAACAATGTTCAACCGTGAATATTTCTGGAGAAGATAGAGATATGAGTAAATTTGAATCATTTCGTCCACCTCAATTGAAATGGTGGCCTCAGATGAATGAAGCAGTTTCTATATTGGGTACCTATTTCATTTGCCAAATATGTCATTTTCAACGAAAAAAACGGAGTTTATGATACTTTTTGATATATTTGGGTGTTGAACTCTTGTCATTCAGGCGTTGAAATTCGGGAGTCACCTCAGAAGAGAACTTGTAGTATGGATTAAATCTTCCTCATTGGGTTTTCCTTTTGATAAAATATCCTCTCAATTATCTTAATAGATTTTATAGAAATTCTCAATGTATTTTTTCTCGAAACTTTCTCGAAAAACGGGAATAGTGTAACTGTAATTGATATTCTATATGTTCCTGAAAACCAAGGGCCGGCCTATCAGTTGTACAAAACCATATGAAGAAGCATCAGAAATGAAATCAAGTTAGTTCCTTCGGGAAAAGCTGAAATATTATACAATTCGTCATTTTGAAAAATCGTAACTGTGGAAAAAACTACTTACAGTATCCATGAGGTTGAATGCATAAAAGTTGTTAAGGATTCGAAAATGCCATGGAACAGGTACATATATGTCACTTAATTATTAAAATATTCATTACTTAAACCAAACATTTAGAAGAGTCAACATTAAAACAGATTAAAATTATACTGATGAATTGAATCGAAGTTTGATACGACGTCTCTTTACATGTCGAAACGCCGCATGGATTGATAGAATGGTGTGGTTGAAAGTTCCATCCTGCATGAATGTCCGGCGTGGAACAAAGTTTTGCGGAAATGAGAGTGAGGCATTGGGAAGTCTTTGTGAATCGTCGCGTTTGTTAAGACAGGACGTTCTTCGATTTCGATGGCTTCGCAGTAGAGCTTATGAACATGAACTAGCACTCCGCAATTCTTACACAACCTCAGCATTATTCCAACATCATCTAGGAACAGGCCACAGAATAGATTTCAAAAACACATCGTTACTATGGTGGTAGAACTGCACCATCATTGAGAAGGTTTCTGAAAAGTCAAGAGAATATGCTAAGAATTATATTTTAACACCAAGAGATTCTTGTCAAATATGTCTCAAAACCTGTCATGAGTTCACGCACTTGTACAACACCTATATTATGTCTGCAGCATACTTATCTGCAAAATATGTGGTGGAATTGGTAATTATATGAAAACGTTAAACGTTCAAGAACTTCATAACCCCCTACCACACTAGGATCATAACATATCTCATGATATATTAGCACTCATCTGCCCCATTCAAATAATTTATGAAATTGTGAATAGAATTCCCTTTTTTATTTGCAACTCCAACTCTGGATGAATATAAGTTCAGTTGATTTCAACATAGACTTTATTTTGGATATCTGCCCATATACCACTGATAATTTCCGAAATCGCTCTCAAGATTCACATAAAAATATCTGAGGATTTCATTGATTGAAAAATACGATTTGCTTCTACTCTCAATCGACTAGTACTCTTGTTCGTTCGAGATCACTGACACATATGTGATCAGTAATAAGTTTTGTTTTCCTGATTCTTGAACTTCAACTCTCATGGAACTCAGAGTTCAACGATGCTTGAGGTTGAGAAAAATGAAGCACAATTGTTTCCTCTTAGTTTTTACGATATTTTCTGTACACTAGATAACTTTTTTTATGTATACAAGGAAAATATTCCACCACACATTACTTTCACCTAAAAAACTACCTGTTTAACCCGACTATTACCTTAGAAATTGCCGATCTCCTTCTTCTTATCTTTTTATAGAACTCTTTATTACCTTTCTTCGCTGCTTTTGAGTTTTTCTGAATTTGGCGAATGTCAGTTCTTATTTATATTCATACCTGCTATCGCATCATGCTGGAGATATTTCCCTATCAGGATCTTCTGTAGTTGTTCCGACTTTTTTATGGATTATGGCTTCCATATCTGGGCGGATTTCTTGATGAGGAACTGCACCGGAATGGTGTTAAGTGTTATATCCTAATTTATGCTTTTTGATAATCTGTTCACAACTCGTGTAAAAAGTGTCGCGATGCAGTTACAGATATTGCTGGACTGCAGTTCACCTCTGTGATACCAACGAGATATGAGAGTTGTGGAAAAAAAAGTTTGGTATGTCACCTGAAATGTAAAGATAATAATAATTTAAATGTTTTGTTCAACTATAGGGTCAGTGTTCAGTGACGCATTTTTTTTCTGATGCCTAATCGTCGTTTCGAGTTTTGTGGAGAACCAAATTGTTCAGAAGATAATAGAAGAACAATCAACAAATTACTGAATTATGCTACTTATGTTATTGAATTAGTTTCCCAATCAGAAATAGTTTGAGGGATCGCTATACCCGCAATCAAATATGAGTTGGAATACTTCGTGATTATTGTCCTATGGAAAGGTTGACTGACTTTTTTTTTCATCTATAAGAATTGTCTTAAGACTTGTGAACGAGTCGCATTTCATCATTTTTTCATACACGACCATCCCTGTCCTAACACATAGCTGACTGACTAAGATAACAACTGTGTTTCATATGCCTGCTGTAATGCTTTCAGCCTTTGTAAATTCATACCATTCAGGTACCCTTCAATCAACTCAATTTTTGACAGCTCAGTGGTGCACCTGTCCTAGCGATTGCTTGACCGACAAGAATATAAACATGTACACCAGTACTACATCGACTATCAAAAAACTAGCTTTTGTTATTTCAATGTATTATTTGACTCAGGCTTTGAGGCATAAATTAGTGGTAGGTGCTCAGAAAGACCAGATTTCGTATTTCTTGCTTATACCAGTTCTCATAACTCTTCCTCTTCCTGACCATTTTTGTTCCGGATAATGCATACGACATATTAGCTGTTTTCGATTTCCCCCATTTGACGGAATTGGGAAAAATAGCTATTTATGTAACCAGATGTATAACGAAGTGATTTTTTATAGTATCATATACAAGATTTTTTTTACGATGGTTATAAAAATTGAGTTTTTTAAAATTTATATTGGTTGGTGACGTATCATTTTTTTTATCTTTGCCTCCGGAATTCTCTCCGGAAACAACATTGGCGAGAATTTATCATTATATTCGAGAGTTACTGTTATCAAAGAATTGGATCTGGATGAACTCAATGAGCATAGCATATCTGTAATAGAGAACTCAAATCCCATACAGCTACTGAATTAAAGCTCAATATCAATAATTCAAATGACTGTAATCGTTTAACGTTACAATTATTTCTATTCTATAACTTTATATTAGTTCAATGATTAAAATTATATGAATATGTAATACATCTCATGTATCACGATCATAGTTAAAATATTGTAAATTTAGTGCCTCTTTTTCACCTATGAGATTACAGCACTCGACTACGGCTATCCCATGCGAAAAAAAACTACTTTATTCTTTTGTTACTCAAAAAATAAATATCTATTTTCTTATATTGATGAAAGATATTCTCTCAATCATTTCCTAATAGTAAAACTGTCCTCGACAATTGTCAAATAAATATACCTTATTGCTTGTCAGATTGACGTCTTTCATAAGTTTAAAAAATTCTACTGGTATTCATTGCTCGCTAGAATATCATTTACTGTTGCTTTATATTTCGTAACTAAGTGAGAAGTAATCCATCATAGAACTGATTTTGAAAAGTGCTACTCTTATACGTCAAAATTAAGAAAACGATAAATTTGTATATTCCTATTTTTTAATCTAATATTCATGATAATGCCAAAACCTGTCGATGCCAGATCTCATAGGAATAAAAATAATGATCTTTATTCATTGTCCGATTCACAAACGAGGTGTTTATCAAAAATGGAGCATACTCATCTCCACCCAACGAGAAAGTGTTGATGTCCAGAAGAATAAAAAAAGTGTTTGTGTAAAGAAAAGCGTATTACAAGTGTAACAGTTATTACATTATCAATATAATATTTACGATATACACAATAACACTGAAGGGTGAATCCAACAGGGTAGTAAATCCCAAAAAAAAAATTACACCAAACATTGAAATCATTTTGTGAATTGAATTAAATCAAATATTCATTTTTTCCTATAATAGGTACCGTAGTTGTTTCAAGTGTATGGACAGATATGTGTTCGAACTGTGGAGCTGAGGTATTATAAGAATTTGGGGGGGAATGTATGAGAATGACCTTTGAGAAATCTCATATTATGGGTGGGTATTGATATAGTATCTTTTCTTCAAAAGTAAACTATATGCACACCATTTCTGAACCTTATTTCATTGTACGAATAGGTGAGCGTTTTGAAATTCCATGTGATGAATAGCTTCAGTGTCAATATGAAATTTTATGGAAATGTAGCCATTTATGTTTTTTTGTAGGGATATAAATATTGAATTCATTTGAGGTTATATATTGATCTTATACAGGTATTTTGTATTGGTTGCACGCGTCGGTTATTGTGCAATTGCAATAATTTATGTGAGAGTCGATTCACACTAAAGCTGTTTAGTAGGAACAAGTGTTTGTTGTTATCTTTTTTCCAGTATAGAAACATTATCGATCTGAATTTTCACATCGAAGAAAACGTTTAGATTTCCTGCAATCTCGGTATAAATCATCTCTACGTTAATAATATTGATTTTAAACCTATCTTTGAGTCTCTGACTGGCGTTTTTTACCAACAAGCAATTCTTTAGATTTGGTAGGGTTAACTTCTGAATACTAAGCATTGGACGATTCATATAAAGTCTAGAGTGATCATCCCGATGCCATCTTCGTATTTATCTGCAGGAAAGTAGTGATATACCTGAGTGTTGTCAGCATAGCACTATGAAAGAGGTGAAGAGGGTATTTCCATATTCCACCCTTTGAACTCTGTTGATGGGATTACTTTTTAGCAATTCACTAGGCTTATCATCGAAGCCAAGGAAATCTAACATTGCTATCAGAAGGATACATTCTTCCAAAACCTTTATTGTAGTCAAGCACACAAAATTAGCGTCAGTTGCTTTTATGATCAACCATCGATAGCAGTGCTGTATCAAAATTGTGAGAGTATCTGGATCCAGACTGATTTGATGTTATTGGCAGTTGTCGTGATGACCCTCTATCTGAAGACAAATGAACTCTTTGAACACTTCTGAGCTTGTGCAGATGATACTGATGGGTCGGATGTCTTCAGGGAAAGCGGTATTGGTATATCTAGTCCAATATCATCAGCTCCTACTGCTTCAAATTTGATTCTGATCACCGTTAGATATACCAGACATTTCGAGACTAAATGGAAACCAAGTTCATAATCGCCCTCCTTTTTCTGTTAGCTGTGTTTTTTTCAAGATATCTCTATCCGGCAGGTTTCAAAATAGAGAGGAGTTGATGAAAATTCTTCAGTTCATGTAAGTTTGCTAAATTTGCCGGAATATCATTTCTTTCTTCTTTTGAGTGAATACTCAAATTTTGGTTTATTGTGACAGATCTATAACGACCCAGCTACTACTCACAGGTCACTCAGTGGGAATTGTCGCCAAAATTGCAAAACATCTGCTTTGCGAGTGACATAATCAAAATATATTCTTGAGAAACATTCAGTTGAGATGTTGCTCAATTTTTTCAATAATATTTTCTGAAAATACTGAAAATTATTTTTTGTCATTCAGATTGAGAAATACTTTCTTTGAGAGCGTTTCTACAAAAATCTCTTCGAGCACTCGCCACTAGTTTATGTCATCAGACTGAACCCACTGGTGCTACACGTATCTGATCCTACAAGATCTGCAATGAACAAATTAACACAAAAATTCAAAATTCAATATTTCAGAATGAACACGCAACAAAGGAAAAAATATCATACTGCTACAAAATTCGGAAGATTTCAAAACTGAAACATATATTTAGATATAGCATCGTTTTCACTTAGATCTCTGTATCTGTAGAGTAGGGAGGGTGAGTATAGAACCACAACACTCAGGCCACAATATGGCCCATTGTACATCCTCCCAAGGAGTCGCCCTCCTAGGACATTGTCCAACCTGCCTTATCCAGGAAGGAGGACAGGTCTCCAGGGGACAACTCCTTAATATCGGCAGGTGTAGGCCAAGACTCACCGAACACACACTCTCTTATCGACGATAGCTCCAGACATTCACTTAGATTATTCAGTTAATTGAATTCGAAGAAATGAAAGGTTCGTTTTTTGAGGAGGTTAAAATTTCCTGATAATCATTTTATGTTAATAAAAACACTAGTATGAGAATACAAAGCTTTATTTTTTCATTTCCAGGCGAGAGAAAATCCAAAAATGGATTATCAGAAATAAATGTTTCATGATGATTTCATGATGATTTATCTTCGAATGACTGATATTGGTGATAATACACCCTGCATCAATGAAAACAAGAAACTGAAGATCTGAGTAGAGTTTGGAGTCTCCTTTAGAAATTCATGGAGCTTGTTGATGTGTGATAAGCACAAGAATTGAGCTTTTGAGTGTTTGAGATAACTCAACATCAAAAATTAGTAAAAAGCGGACTTGAAATAAAGAAATCTTTATTTCCACGCACCTATTTCGGGTCATTTTGCCTGGATCATTATTTGAATTCGAACTGACCAGAGAAGAGTTGAAGTTCACCCCTATCAAATAAATTTAATGAGAAATCGATATATCTGATACCATTTGCAAGATAACATATTTGTACATGATTGTATATTCACATAAAATAAATTGACAAAATATCAACCAAGTAACACGAAGATACTTATTAAAATATTAAACATACAATTCATTGATAATTCTCATCAGCGAACACACAAATCCAAATGCCATAAATCGAAAATACTAAACTATATTCTACATAAACATTGTTCATTTCTGTAATAAAAACGACTTTGTGGCGCCTATAAAATACACACACTCTTTACATCTCAATGTAGGATGCAATCATAATTCTTCAGAAACATATAGCTGTTCCTGTTCAGTATCCTGTCAGTCATTCATAAGTTGGAAACTTCAAATTCAAATGCAATTCCTCATACATATTTATGATCAGTTCTGCTTTGATGAGGCATTGCTTTATAACAAGTCCATTATTTTGTTGAGCTCATATACATACAGGGATTTCTATATTTCTGGGAAATTTATTTTTTCAAAAAGGGTGGGAGTATATGAACCCTTCGGACCTGGCGTACACTGTAGTGTGTATATGTATATATATATAAAATGAGAGATTGTGTCGGGTTTCGCAGTCTGAGGAATAAAGTGTACTCTTTATTATTATCAGACTGCGAAATCCGACACAATTTCTCATTTCATAATCTGTTCAGTCGATTCAAATATCTACCTTTATATATATATATATATATATATATATATATATATATATATATATATATATATATATAATGAATTGTGTTTTCGGGTTTCATTTCGTGTTCTGTGGTTTTGATCCTCTGAAGGATAATTGTCACAACGTTTCGGCAAAGTCTCATTTGCCATCTTGTAGGTGATGATTGAGTTTCGACCTCCGAACTCGACTAATTAATTCGAGTGCTGCTTCTCAAGATATAGGGGTGTTCAATGATGGTATCTTTGATCTGGGCCCCTCCCAATCTCTTCGTTGGTCCGACTACATTTTTCATTATGTCTGTATGGTAATTACTTGATAAGGTCCGACCTTGTTCCTCTGGTGTGATCGGCTTGTTTTTGTTTTGTGATAGGATGGATTTCCACGTTCTTGGTGATCTTTGGGCGTCATCTCTCTTGTTCATACTACTCGGTCGTTTCTCAATTTCGATAGCCTCTCTGATTGTTCGAGAGTAGAAGTTTTCATCGCTCGCTAATGTTTTTGTGTTTTCGAAATTGATGTTATGTCCTGTCTCCAATACGTGTTGGAAGATGTGGTGACTTTTCCTTTCACTGATAGCTCATGTTCATCCTTGCGTACGTTGATCCGTCTGTTGGTCTGGCCGATGTAGGACTTGTTGCAGTCTCGACATGGAACTTCGTAAACTCCCTGGGACTCCAGTGGTATCTGGTCCTTCGGATTACGGAGTATCGATCTTATTGTACGTTCTGGTACGAACGAAGTAGGTATGTCGTGTTTGCGGAGAATTCTCCTGATTTTATCTGTGGTTCCTTTTATGTATGGTAGTCTGGTTATTATGACCGGTGTTTCTGGG